>JAPSGF010000009.1:3167734-3200869 GCA_035772895.1 Perdix hodgsoniae
ACACACACACACACACACACACACACACACACACACACACACACACAAAGATAACAAAGACAACAGGAATTTAGATTTATGCCATAACATTTCTTTTTATTTAAAAGATCATCTAAAGAACTTGGAAATGTTCACCACGCTACAGCTGAGTCTTCAAACACTTTAAAGCATGGATGTACAACCTTTTGGCTTGCCTGGGCTGCACTGAGTAAAGAGGAATTGTCTAGGGCTGCATTTACAAAGGTTACTCCAAAAGTAATGCCTCTTAATTACTTCCATGGAAACTACAACTGATACAAAGAGCATAATAACACTATGGAGTAGAGCACATTTTCAGCTACAAAACACTCTCTTTCACCACAGTCACCACTATTAGCTGTGCATTTTCATCAGCAATGGGAAGGAGGCTGCATGCCATACTCATACAAATCTGTGCCAGTAGAGGTGATCTACTGTTCCTTTTGCCACTGCTGAAATGCATCACCCACCACCTCACTGTGCTCACATCCACTGTTTGGTCTCCATAAGTGTTCAATGTGTGACATTTTTTATAGACTCCACTTAGAGTAGAAGGGACCTTTAAAGGTCATCTACTCCAAATCCTCTACAGTGAACAGGAACATGCACAGCTAAATCAGCTTGCCCAGAATTTGATCCAACCTGACACTGAAAGTTTCAAGGGATGAGGCATCAACCACATCTCTAGACTTATTTTTTCCAGTGCCTCACTACCCTTACTGTAAAAGACTTTTTCCTCATATGTAACCTAAATCTACCTTCCTTGAGCCTGAAGCCATTTCCCCTTGTTCTATCACCACAGACCCTGCTAAAGAGTCTGTCCCCTTCTTTTCTATAGCTTCCCTTTAGAAATTGAAAAAAACATCTCTCAAAAAACTGTGATTGAATCCATTAGAAGAAAAAAAAAAAAAAGAAAAGAAAAAAAAAAGAACAAAAGAAAAAAACTGGCAGGTCTACAGCCTCGTGTTTAAGAAAATTCAATGGCAGAGTAGTCTACTATTCAATAAAAAAATCTTAAATACTCAGCAATCCCAATTTCTCAATCTCAACATAAATTCCTGTAAACAGCATAGGAAAAGAAGTGTTTGGAACCTCATCTTTTCATGAAAAATAAGTCTCCAGGACTACATTAACTCAAAATGTGCTACTTCTTGTATATCACATTATAATTTTCATTCAGTGGATGGGACACAAACCTTTCCCTCTACCAACTATGTAAGCAAGTCAGTATTCTAGTACTAAGCAACAGGCACATGCATTCAATTTCAGACACAATCCAGAATGAAAGAGGAAGAAGGAGCACCCAGGTAAAGAGCATGCACACTGTATTCATTGCAGTGACAATCCTTACCTGATTGATGGCGAAGAATATTTGGTCATAGACATCTGTCTGTGTGTATACCGCATAGGTATCATCCATTCTGTCCATGTACCCTTTCAAGAAGAGATGTTTGAATGCAATAGTGTTCTCTTCTTTGAAGGCAACCACCATTTGATTGCTCAATCCAAAAAGCACCAGCTGAAAAAGACATTTATATTTCCTATTTGAAGACAAATTGGGCTTCTGATTAATACACAAATTCTGTCCTACAAACAGCTAGTTACCCTCATCATGCTGGTAAACACAGCACAAACATGCAGGCTATTCCATTTCAAAGCTGGTCAAAAGAAAGCTTTAAGGAAACAATGGTTCCTTTAACACAGTGACCAGCTTCTTGGCTAAGGACTTGCATTTTCACAAAGAAAGGGATACTATCTCAAATTCAATCTACCCATATACTGTTACAAGTGATTGTTACTTCAGCCTGACACTAATATAGCTTGCCTTAGGAAACTTAAGTGTTTTTCAGAGAAAAAAGCAGGACAAGAAATAACCAGACCTTGTTTTGAAGTCCTGTCTCCAGTGCAGAATAAGGCAAATTGAGGGCAACTCAAAAACAAACAAACAAAAGACAACAAGAAAACAAACAAACAAACAAACCAAAAATCTTTCTCTCAGGTTTGAGAAAAAAACACCTTGACAGCAATAGATGAAAATGCTTTAACAGGATAACTTCAGAGCCATCACATACTGCAACAGTTCATGAAGTTGGCATAAAACCCTGCTAGCTGCTATCCAGGCTGGGAAAGGTTCCCAGAAGAATGTGCTCTATTGTTTGCAGGAGCTCTTACAGTCCTCTTTAGTGCCTATTGTTTCACAACTAGTGTCTGGCTGTATTGTGAAGAAACTTATCAGAGGTAAGTCTGAACCAGTAGTCTACGGATCAGCTTTATGGCCACTGGGCAAACTGGATATTTAGTTTTTGATAAGGATAACTCAGCTGATTTAAAGAGATTTAATTACCTATTGGCAGATTTTCTCTGAAAAGTACAGATCTTATTTAGAGTCTTCCGCCATAAAATTTTATTTCTAATTGTAAAATAGAACAGATAACAACCAGAGGGGAAAAGGAGAAAAAAAATAAAAATAATTTAAAGATGGTTTCTTTCATTTCCACTCAGGAAATCTATTTTTCAGTCAGTAGTTTAAGAGAGAAGTATGTCATCCAGGATCCTGAGATCTATGCTACATCTCTGTGACCAAGACAGTTCTGCAGTCTGTCCTTCAGGCTACACACTAGGCCAAGAAAAAGCCTTTGTCATCTACACCCCTCATTTGAATTCATTGGATCGAGTCCCTGCTTAGACAGTACTCACCTGAATGGTAACCATTGCTATTTTGAGCAGCTGAATCCCAAGTTTCCAAGGTTTTCTGCCCCGGGCCCAGAATTTTTCACATGGGTTCATGAAGAAGAACTTCAGCTTCCTCCTGAGCTGGTCTTCTGCCAGCAGCTCCTGCGGCAGTGATAGGTGTTGTCTGTAGCCGCAGATCTGTTCATCATCCAGAGTACTGCAGCTGCTTACAGCCACTTCAGGAGTCTCCATTGCTGAAACAACAAATGTCTGTGGTGGTTGGAAAACATGCAAGCATCAATACAGCAGCATTAGATCAGCCCGTGCTGACAACTTGGGCCCCAGAACTGTTTGTCTTCTGTGAAGGTACCCAGTGAAGGTACCCACACGTTACACTGAGCTGAAGAGCTAGCTCCTAATGCTGCACATGCTCTGGAGGCAGAATCCATACAGGTGACTTAACATTCAATTACAAATGGAATTTCTGACCGTTTGGAATGATGCAGTCACTTATGGAAAACCTCCCCCCTCTTTCCCAACACCAGCACCACATACTCAGGGCACCGTGACTCACTTCCTCCTGCCCAGAAGAGCACCAAAGCCTCTCTGCACCACGTTTCACTTTCTGGATCTGGTGTTCCCCACAGCTACCCATCAGCTGTCCAGTACCCAGAAGAAATGCAGTTTTCGAGACAAACAGTGCTTTTCTCAGACGTCAGTGATAGCATCATTCTTCGCTGAAAGCAGAGCCCCAGCGTGCCAAGTGCAATTCAGATACATTACCTGAGCAACTAACTGGCACTTAGCACCACTATATCGATTGCTACGGCCATAAAAGCCTGAACACAAACCACCAGGTGATCATGAACCTGGCAGTAAGAAGGTGATGGTAAGCATCACGAGGAGCTCAGCTGTCAGGTGGCAACAAGTTCGGACCCGGCGATCAGACACCGCCAGCAGGGATGGGGACAGGTGAGCCCTGCCTAGCCCTGCTCCGGTTCCCCAAGGCTGCACCGCCTGGGGTATGCAGCACAGCGGGGCTGCCGGGCACCTTTCTCTCAGCACATCGGGCCTTTCCACGCCAATATGCTCACAGTTCCCTACATGCCACCGCCGGGCTGCTACCAGTGCAGGCGCCTGATAACAAAAAAGTACTTCTTGACCTTACGGTATCAGCTGCAGAAGACACTCAAGACAAACGCAACGCACGTTTTCCAGGCGGCCTGCACACCGAGACAACGCGGGCTCCGATCCCCGCGGGATATCGCCGCACACAGCCCGTCCCCTCCTTGCCGCACCGCACGGCGCCTCGCCCCCTCCCCACGCCCCGCAGCCGGCGGAGCGCCACGGGGCCTCTTCCCCGCAACCCTCCCCGTACCCAACCGGGAGAGAAGCGCGGGTTTCCCGGGCTCGCCCCCCGCCTCCCGCCCCGCAGCCCAGGGCGGAGGCTTTGACGCAAATACCTGAGCTGCGCTCCCGCTGCGCGCACCGCGCTCCGGCGCCCGGCGGGGTGCAGCGGCTCGGCGGCCTCCCGGCCCCTACCGCCGCCTGCAGGCACTGCCCGCGGCGCGGCACCGCCCTGCCCGGCTTTGGTCCGGGCTGCTGCGGCGGGAGGGAAGGCCGAGTCAGTCGTTTGATGTACCAAATCTTTAATTAAACAAAACAGCAAAACACGACGCGATGCAAGAGAGCCTTCCGATTAGGGAATTGCAGTTGCAAAGGGCGCGCGGCGGGACGGGGCACGCACCGATCTGGGAGCGCTGCGGGCACAGGGGATGACGCCGGGGCAAACTGAGTTATCGCTGCGTGCCGCACAGAGGAGCGCAGCTCCTCATTGAATCAGACGGCACCAAACCGCCCGCCCGACACGAGCCCAGCACAGCATAGCACAGCACAGCACAGCACAGCACAGCATAGGACAGCCACAGCCACAGCCAGCTGCCGGCAGCCCCTCGCGTACCGCACGCTCGGGCGCGGAGGTTTCCTGCCCGTGTGCAGGTCAACAAATAGCGACTTCCCTCCGTGGAGGCGGGCTCGAAAAGCAGAGCGCTTATTGCCTGTCGGAAGCGTCAATCCCGCTTCCTCCCTCCCTCCCTCCCTCCCCCTCCCGTTCCCATGACAACCGCACGCCGCGCAGGTAAGCGGGGCTTCGTGCGGGCCGACGGGTGGCCGCGTGTTGGAAGGCCGAGCTCATTGTTCCTCGCCTTCGCTGCAAACAAAAACCTCTGCGGGTTTCTACTAAAGAACGAAATCTGCGCCTGGCTCAGGTAGGCTCAGTTCCTTCAAGATCTGCGCGTGAGGAATAAGTTACGCTCACGTGCACAGCAGACACGGCAGTTGCCAAAGCTTCAGCCCAGGCTCGCAGAATGAGGCTGCATTGAAATACGTACAGCCATTCGTTGCAGTACAAACCTGAGGTGTGTTGTTTGCCCTTCGTGTGGAGCAGAGTAGATTAAATACAGTGAACGCTGTACATGAACTTACTTATGTAGCGAGTAGGTCATTACTGAGATGGTATTTTTAGTAAGTTCCTAAATGTTTACAGGCAGAAATGTGGACTTTAGCTTGACAATGACACCACCAAAAGAAAAAAAGAAAAAAAAACTGTGTTTTTAATAATTTCCTTATAGCCCTTCTGTTAAATTGACCCCATTTTTGTCACAGCAAATTGGAGTAAATTAGTCTTAAATTAGTCATGCACACAAACTGAAATCTAAATCACTCAATTAAGCAAGTACTGAATCACTTCGTGCCCTCCGTTCAGACAGCAATGGTTGTGCTGCTGGCAGCTGTTGTTCCTTCCATCTGCAGCACCTGGCAACATCACGCCTCTGTTCTACAGCCATCAACGTCTGGGTCCATTTACCAGGGAGGAGAACATTCTGATCTTCATTTTGCTCTTTATGGTATTATAAAGTTCAGAATGTTACATCCAGCGACAACTAAATGAGGCTGCACATTCACAGCTTCACGTGGGCTTTTGCAATTAAACACCGTAACGCTGAGTCCCACTGGAAAATTTGCTGAGAAATTAGGCTGAGCATATGTAATGAAAAAATGATCATAATGTGTTACTGCATACATAAAATAGTGGGCAGTTTAAACATCAATTTATCTTAATTTTTTTTGTTTTTTTTGGTACTTCTATTTTTGCACTCACAATTTTTTGAAATTATATTACTACAAATGCTCCTTTTTCAGAAGTGGTGGCAAGAGGAAGGTAGATTGCTGTGCAGCTCAGGTTTTAAAGTTCTCATTAGGTGCCAGCCTCATGCAGGGAGCACTTAAAGGTTAGTACCAAAATCCTGTTTTATCAACAAAAAGTAAACCCAAACCTTTGCATGTATATAGCCAGAAAATGGATGTGCGCTTGATTATCTTTCAGATAAGTTTTTAGAAGTCTTGTCTTTGCTTTCTTTGGAGGCCTTAAATATTTCCTGACAGCTGACAGTGCCCACAGGAAGACAAGTGGGCAGATACAATATGTTAGGGATATTGTGAAAGGAGAAAATTACTTTGTGCTTTCTAACCATTCTAGATATTCACCTTTCCAGTCAGTAAGGTTCTTTGCACCACAAGTGGAACCATAAACAGTCCCCACTGATCGCTGTATTATTCATTTCCAACATTTAAAATGGGGACACATATTAACATTTGCCTACAGCTGTACTCGCCCTCTGTGCCTTCATCAGCACTCCCCCTCTGTGTAGTACAGTTGATTCTTCCAGTTAAAGAAGGGAGAACCACATTACTTGGAGACAAAATCTTAATCACTTTTATAGGTATAATATTTTTGAAGTCAGCTAAATGAGAAAGGTTGTTTTTATTCGCAAGTTATCCTCCTAAAAATAGTCATGTGATTTATCTCAGCCCTTTCAGTATTTCCTCTCTTCATGTGACTTAGGGTTTCAGTTACTCAGCAGAACTCACATTTTCCAAATTGGTTTTATCTCAGTATATAATTATGAAATGGCTAAGTAAGACAACGTGACTGTAACACACAGAACACAGTTCATGCCATCCTTAACTAACTTCTGAAACAACTGACCTCTCCTCCTAACCACAGGCACCACTGTCTGCTTTGTTCAGCAGCAACAACGCTGGATGCTGGTTTAAATTTTATTTAAAACATACAAAGAGATGGATAGGGAATGCCTTAAATAAAGAAAATATAATGACAAAACAAAACAAAACAAAACAGAGAGAGAGAAAATTGGCTTTTTTTTTAACCTACCTGAATTAAGATGTATGGTAAGTTAAGGTAGTCCTAAGTGTTTCAGAATTGTAAACCAGGCATTACTCAGTGTAGAGGCACCTTTGAAAGATTATAATTGGAAAAGTGTTGAACACTGAATGTAACAAATATATTAGCAGTGTTTGTAATGCTGTGCTTCACAAAATGACTGTGAATGAGAACAGAAAAAAAGCAAACTTCCTCCTTACAGTCGAGTCCTTCCAGCATGTGATTTACTTGTGTTGATTTATGTTTGTTTTTTAAATCTTCCAAAACCGTCAACTCTTGCAAGGCAAAAGCTGCAGCATTCCAAGAAGTTAATCTGTTGGTACTTGTGTTGTAGCACCTACATTCTGTAGGTGTTTTGTACACATTAAAAAAAACAGTTCCTCTGCCAGTCAGCTTATAGGCCTAAGAAAAGCAGTAAATGCAAGAGAGGGAGGGAGGCTTCGTGTTTCTTTCCTATTGCTAAAGGTAACTGTAGCATAAACACTGGGAGTCCCGTTATCCCTATCCCAGCTGAATATCTCTAGCTGTCCAATAGTAACATCAAACAAACTTCAGTACTTTTCATTACAGTCTGGGACCATTGCGGTTCAGTTTTATTGGATGCTATGTGTACCTCCTCCACGTGGTGGTGCTGGGACTGTATTTACTGCTGGTGTGCCGTCTGGTCTGTGTAGCGGGCAGCCTGGGTTTGGTTTTCTTTTTGCTATGGAAATGTGACTTCATTGACTACTCTGCTGTTCTTATCCTTGTGCTGGATAGTGGGAAGAAGGGTGTAAATGAAAGAGAAGTAGCTTTCTGCACAGTATAGTCTCCAGCTGTACAACTGTTGCATATAACTATGCGTAGTTTCTTTCCAAACCTGTCCTCTACAGAGCTACTACTGATAAATTAAATGGAAATGCAAAAGCACAAAAATGCTTTGTGCATCCTTGTAATGATTTACACTTTAAGGAGACTGGCACAAATATGAACAGCTATGAAATCTTCACCTACACTTTACACACCATAGCTCAGGTTCTCCAGCTTTCTTTAAGATTAATGCGTGTTCTAACTTAACCTTTCACTGCTTTTGATAATCAGCTTGTGTATTTAGTGACCCTGGATGGGTGAATTTACAACTGTTACATTCCAAATAATTTAGCTTTTAAATTCTGGAGTGTTAGCTGTGGATGAAAATTAGACTGGAATAATAAAATATATAAAGGGCCAAACTTTCACTCCTGCACAGTGTATTCCACTGTTTGCTTACTATGTATTGATATCTATTTTCTCTATAGAATCTGAAAACATGCAAAAAAATCTCAGATCTGGCAAGACCACCTGGAAAGGCCCAAAACCCTCAGCAAAGAAACAGAGAGCTGGAGAAGGCAAGCAAGCCTCAAAAGGAAAACAGAAGCAGCCTGGTGCGTAAAGTATTGCAGATATGAAGAATGTAATAATCTGGTCTACCCACACACCTGCCAGTTCTGCTACCGTACAACATCAGTAAGCTTTGTCCATTTTTCACCTCTGCACATAACATAATTCACATGCTAATTGTCCCAAGGAGGTGTGAGCAGGTAATTGTAAGGGAAGTTTTTAATGTATGGAATCTTGCAGTGTACACGAATTCCTTATGGCTTCTCTCCAGTGCAGAGCACCTGCTTAAAATAAAAGCAAGCTTTAAATCTCCAAAGTTTAAAACAATATATATATGCTAATGGCTCCCTAAGATACAGATCTATTTCAAAGGGTTCCCTCACTTCTTGTGTTGAGTTTGAGCTGTGTGGAATTTATTTTCTATTTCCTCTTTACTCTTTAGTTTTAAATGTATATAAAAATTTTAAACTTTGCCTTAACAAGGGAGGAACTGTATGTTCATAGCTATTTCATTAGGGAAAGGAATTCTCATAATGTTATGAGAATTTTAATGTGTTAATGAGAATGTTAATGTTTCTCTTGTTATATTTCAGAGAAAAAAGATGATCTTTCTATGGGCAGCATAGGTAAGTGCTATGATGACTGCGCTGTAAAGTACTTGTTTTGGAATATTTAAAACATTTTGAAGCTTCCATACTAATAATGTCATGGAACAAAAAGGAAAAAAAAGGATATGAATAGGAAAATTAGAGACTAGGTACAGCTGTTACAATGGCGATTACAGATGGTATCACTCTGATGCCACTCACAGCAGGCTGTGCAGCGGGAAAGCTGAAATAGATACGGCTTTGGTTTTTACCTTGGGCTGAGAGGAGCTGGGATCAGGAGAAACAAAGAGCATTACAACAGAATTACTGAATTTTAAAAAAAAAAATTTGCATTTCATAATAGCTACACAACCAGAAGAAAGCTTGACATTTTTATAATTACTTTTTTAATTTAATCAAATAATTATTAAATCCACTGAGGAGATGATTTTAGCAGACCATCTTTGTTTTTAACCATAGATCTCCATTGACTTTGATTAATGTCTTTTGCTTAACAGAACAAAATACCATCTGCCACTTACAAATCACAGGGTACTAAGTGCTTTCCTTAGGTTCTGAGCAAGAAAAATGCAGTTTTGTTCAGTTTTAAGGGCAGCTATAGCTATCAGTTAAAATATGATATTATAGTTTTGGGTTTTTTTTAATCTGGTTTATATTTTATCTATAACATGAAGTAATCTTTTAATGTCTTTTCGCATCTCCAGTTAGACTGCTCTTATGACCAGATTTGTGTGGTTCTTTATTGGATGTAACATAAAACTGCCATCTATGTAAGATTTATGATTTACAGAATAAGCCCAAAGTGTTATTTTCTCAACTAGTTTTTAACAATATAGCTTTTATTGCTAAAAGCTAAGACACAATGGGCAATACTAGGAATAGAAAAAACAGGTAATTTTTAAAGACATCATACATCACCTGCTTTCCTATACAATCCTATAGAAGCATGCATGAAAGTGATTATCTGTGCTCTGATTGGCTTCACGAAAATGGGTAATCAATGAAAACGGACAGCAAGGGATTTACCAGATGATGAAAGCATTACTTTTAAAATGTTGAACATTATATTCCTTGAAATACTTAATTTGGTTATTAGGAAAGAATTTTAACTTAACCTGGTGGCAAGTCAGGTTAGATCTGTTAGATCAGTATCTAATCTGCTGCTGGAAGCAAGAAGAAATACTGCCATATACTTGTTGTCTGTGCGGGCTTTACACTGCCGGTGTGGGATCTCCTTCATATAAGGCTTATTAATGTTCTTTACTTCTATTGGAGTTTCTTGTGCTTTGTGAAGTGCTGATAGAGCTATAGATTTTCATGAATTACATGAATAAAATTTACTACTGGAACACAATACAAAGCCTCTTTTTAGATGATACATTTTTTTTTTAATTAGAATGCGGCACTCTAAAAATGCTCATACTTGTAAGAATGTCAATAGCAGCCTCCTATGAATCTATAATATATATTTATATACAGATACAACATAAAATGCTGTAAGATACAGTTCTAAAATATAGAATATTAGTACTTTATACTAATAAATTTCAAACGTGATGATTACTTTTGTTTTAAATTGGACCTATGGCACTTGAGCACTGAAGAAAACACCACTTGGACTATCAGCCCTGCTCTGTCATCTCTCACAACCAACTTTCACTGTTTCTTGGAAGGATTAAATCTCTCCAATCACCCCAGAATAAAGATTTTTTTCCCTGGCCATTCTCACAGACAAATTGATAAGCAAAGGAAGAATCTAGGTCTTGCCCTCGTGAGCTACAGAGTAGTCAGAGAGATGATTTGGTCTGGTGTTACTCATGGTGATAACCTCCTGAGGTCTTTCCCAATCAACTTGCCTATAATTCTGTAATTTTTGGAAGCATCTTCACTGACATCCTGGAAATCTCTAAGATATTGAGAGGGAAACTGCAATATTGACAACGATTGTGATGAAAGTGAACTAGTGGACTGTACATGCCTATGGTGAGCACTATGAAATAGTGAATGCCATGAAAATCGTGCCTGCTATATGCAGGGCGTACCAGACGTGTCAGTTAGTTTATTGTCATGGATGCTTATGGAAGAACAGGCACAGAGCAGTACTGAAAGAGTTTGAAGGATAAATGTCAGATTCATCAAACATTATAAGATAGGCTAATGCAGAGATTTAGTTTCCCAACTGACAGACATAAAGGATTTAACATTTTATCAGTCCTTACTGGCATATATTAGAGACAGTTTCTCAGAACATGTTGAGGCTGCTGATCAACACAAGCAACATTAGAATAGACACCAACTCCAATTTAAAGCACACAAGAAAAAATAAACAAAAACAAAAAACCACCCAAATACTGGGAATTGAGGTAACATAGTACGCATTTCAAAGAAAGGAAACAGAATGAAACTCAGAAGATTGAAAATACCAGGATTTATCACAGAAGTCAGCCCATGTTAGTAGATAAGCCCATTTAAGCAATAAAAATCTCACATGCATGTCTTCAGTTCTTTACAATTTTCTGTTTTTTCAAGAAATTGAACATTGAAGATAAACAACTGCTTGCCTTCTCAGATGTAAGTATAGGGGTCTTTGTGAAGAAAAGAATCTCATAGCACTGGAAGATTCAGTTAGCCAGGTCTATACTGATCTTAATCCCTTCAATCTATTATGTAGGGCAGTTTGTGCAGAAGCAGGATTGTGTGCATATGGCCAGCGTATTATTGTCAGTTTGTGTTTGCAAAGTGCAATCCCCAAGTTACCTAACTGCACCCCGTCTTTCTAAAAATACTGAAGATAACAGCGTCAGAATTCAGATAAGAAATAGCTACCTTGTTCAGCATGGATATGACTAAACCTAACAGAGATCATCTGCACAGCAGCCAAGAGCTACTTATTCTCCAGGAAACCTGAAAATGAAGCCTTGCATCTGGTTTGAATCTCAGTGACCGTGCTTCAGTCTCACCTATTAGTTCAAAAATATACCCAATGACACTCTGAACCAATGAGAAAAGCATGTAAAGTACAAAATCAGAAAAGTATCCTTATTTGAGATGGTACTGAAGCCATATTTAGATTAAATACTGGCTTAACATGGCACTGCTTTATACAGAAGAGATTATATATTCAAGGGCTGTTTTAAATAGCTGTATCCTTATTAGGGTTATTTAGTCCACTGATGACTTTCCACAAAAGTTCATAACCACCTGTTGATCAAGAGAAAAATGATCTCTTATACTAGTAATGACATATACTCACTTAAAAAAAATAAAAGAATATTAGGTAGAATCTTTTCCAAGATAAGCCAAATGTAATATATTTTATATTCTACACCGCCCAGAGTAACAAAAACTAAGCTGAAAGATTCAAAGACATTCTACTAGGAAACAGTAAAGTCCTAGAGTTACTTATCTTTAAAGAACACTCTAAGTTATATTTTAGCATGTGATTTTTCTTTCTTTCATAGGCCACCCAGAAATCTTTCCTTTGGTTTTCACTACGAGAACCCAAGAAATTTTTAACTGCCGAGTGGATGAGGATGTCACAGAAGAAAATTGTTTCAAGCTTATTAAAAAAGATGACATCATTCAAGATCTAAAAACAAGAGCTGCTATTTCAGATTTCCACCCTGTCAAAAACATTGTCCTGGTACATAGCTTATTTCGTTCTCACTTCAAGATCTTATATTCTCAGAGTGTATATTCTTTTAATAGTAAGGTCTGTCCTTGTTTGACTCTGTAAATACACCAGTGCTGTAATAGCCAAAGGTCATAGATAACAGCCAACTCTAGAAGCTTCTCATGGCTCAATGTGTACTTAAAAAAAAAATATCTTTAAAACGGGAATACACTAAAAGTAACATAAACTTTACCAGGCTTGATTCTGTGCACAGACAGAGCTGCACATATTTCACTTTCCCCGATTCACTGCCTAATCATTGAGAATCACTGAAGCAGTTTTTCTGTTTAATTCTACATGTGAAAATATTAGTTCTGTTCCACATGTTTTGATTACAAAATAAAATCCATCTGTGCTGTTCAATTAGCATGTGATTTTAGCAGAGAAATTAATCGATTAACTAAGATACTGATTTTACACAACACTGTTAGTCCGAGTTTTGACAGTTATAGGCTTATGTCTTTTGGGATTTTTTATTTTTCCTCTCTTTCCAGTTTCCCACTAATTATTTTAATTGAAATAGGAATACCCAGAGGAAGAACTTCTGATAGTTTTTGATGCAAATTTCCAGTATGGACAGAACTTTTATCTTGTTGCTTCTGAGGAAGCCAAGGAAAACTTTCTGAAGGTAAGGAAAAATACCACAGCGTTATCCTATCTATGAACATTTCAGAACCTTGTCTCAAAAATATTTCAGGATTGCTATTACATTCATTAGTATTTGATGCGCTTTGCAAGCCAGAATGTTCCTCTGAAGGATAACCTGATAATGAATAACAGATATATTACTGTAAAAATACCTTTGGAAGTGAAAAATACAATTAAATTGTGCTCTAATTCAGAGGGCTAATATTGCTGCCTTTTTATAAGAGTTAATTTTCTCTTCCAACATCCATGTTTTTGATTAAGGCATACATTTAAGAAATTATAATATATTGGATACCTTCAAATAAGTATTTTTCACGGTATGTATTTTTATATATTATTCAAATCATACTTTTATATATATATATATATATATAATGTTTAGTTTTAGAGAACTGCATATATATATATATACGCACAATTCCCCTTATGTATTGCACTGTTAGATTATGCCATTCTTCAACAGGAGAGTCTCTCCCAGCAGAAGTAACGATTAATAGAAAGGCAAATTGCAGTTCCACACAAGAAGGCCTACTGTAGAAAATCACTACAAATTCTTTCTTTAGATCAGTGATTAGCTTCCATGACAACTCTTGATTATAATGTAACACTCTTTAGGATTTAAATATGTAACAATTACTGTCAAATGGATGAATGGGTCATAACCCCACTGAACGCAGGGATACATTATAGCCAAATTCGTTGCACTGAGACAAAAGAATGCAAAATGAAAACTGAAATCTGAAGCATCAGTATATGAACTAGAAATTCAGTAACAAAATTTAAAAAAAACACTATTTCTCACTGTTTGATGTCAGCCTCCAAAAACTACAGAAGAAATGGACAGTGAAGAAGAGAAAGAGGAAACTCCAGAAGTCTGTGCTTATAAACGTCCTGTCTCCAAACCATGGGTTTCGCTTGGCAGCGAAAAGGAAGTTGAAGAAGAATCGGTTAAAGAACGTGTTAAAAAGGTGAAAATTAATACATCTACCTATGTCAAGTATCATAAGCACAAATTTATTGTAAGTTCCTTAAAAAGCAGAAGTCAGAAAACTGAGATCTGATTTGATTGAATTCTTAAGAAACAAAAAAAAAGAGGAAACTATACTTTTGGGGGAAGTTTTGGAAGGAAGTTTCTCCTCAATCCTTTTAAGGCTCAGTTTAGATATTGTCTGAATTAGAAAATGTTATTCTCCTATCCTGCTAGCAGTAATCCAAAACATTCACTGAAGACAACTTCTTTCTTTCAGAAATACAAATATGTCATCTATTATGTATGTAATTGACTTTCAAAGAGTGCTTATAAACATAACTAACTCAGCACAGAAACCATCAGTTAAACTTGTTCTAAAATTACATGACTGCTGCCAGTTTACAGAATGGACCCTACAAAAACTCTCTACTCTTTGGATAACTTTGGAAATGTTTGGTTTCTTTTTTTTTCCAGATTAAGTACATGTTTTCTCAAGGACACAGGAAGTCTGGTGCACCAATTAGATTTACTGACAGGAACGCTTCACATGTAAAAGACAGTTATGTTGAATGTACTTCCTACCAAGACAAAACTTTCAGTATAAAAGTACTTGAAAAAGATGTGAGTGTGCAAATGGTTCCCAAAGTAAGAGAAGCTAGTACTCAGACACAATGGTAGGTGTGAGAAATACTTATCAGCTTATTTATTAAGCTATTAACTGTTTCTGATTTCACCTAAAGTTATACAAATTAACACCTCTGGACTTGCTCAGTTATAAATTAAGAGAACAGAATTGGATTCTGTTTGCTCTTCTTTCACTTTTTCAAAGACATCCTAGAAAAACTGAATATACTTTGCTTTTAATTTTACACATGACATAGGTTTTCCTCTAAGATTTGTCTTTAAAATAAATGTACATGTGCTCATATTCAAACTTATTCCACTTGGTTAGGACCTATCCAAAAAATGCAACCACACAGTATTTTCCTAGACAGCTGTCAAATGAAGAGAAAGAAGAGATTCTGTCATCTGAGAAGCTGAAACAATTTCTCACATCAGTATGTTTAAGGTAAAGTTACTGCCATTATACATCTAAGAGGCTGTATGAAATACTGCAAAATGAAAATGCGTGAAGACAGAACTAGTCTATATGGACCAGTCTGTTTAAATACTGAATATTTTTTACCTATATAGTTTCTCTTACTTATTATATTATCATCAAATATTATCTTGATATTTGTTTCTATTAAGATGAATATTCAGTCTATACCATATTAATTTGAATGGTGGCTTAGCATAACATCAACCTGTTACAGTTAGTAGTGATAAATCTTTTCAAAAAAACTGCAGAGTCAGTCTTCAAACTTCCCACTTGAGCAAAAAGCTTATGCAGAAGAGCAAAGGTGCTCTCCTACAGCCCTTGGTCATGGGACAAGTCCCACCTAATCATGACGTCTGCACAAGTATTAGACAATTTTGCTGTACTTTATATATGCAGAACTTAAGTCAAATTCTTCTTAAATTTTTTCCCTGTATTTTAAATGGGAAAGAATTTGTGATGCATCACTGAGGATTTCATTTTTTTTTCCAGTAACATGATCCAATTTTTTTGTAAAACCAAAACTGCGTATTTTGTGACTCTGCTGCTACGTTGTCATATCTGGAGTCTTGAAAATGTTAACTGTTCTTTCACAAAACAGAATGGAAATTGCATTGCAGCAAAATGAAATTATGAATGCTTTTTCCGATGACTGGAAAGCCCTAGAAGATGACCTGAGCAGTCCTGGTGGCGAGTCAGACATTTGTCTTAAAGCATACCAAACATTTACAGATCTACACTACCTCAAGGACAAAAGCATTAGCTGCATTTGTTGGCATCCAGCCATCTACGGTAATGATTGAGTCTTGAATGATATGTATTATATGACAGATATAAAGTATGCATCCTTCATAAACTCATCAGTGTTTAAACAGTAATACTAATTTAAAAAGACAACTTATTCAGTATGCCTGTCTACACTGTACATACTTAGAGATAGCATTGCTGCCTATGTAGGAAATTAATTCAACTACAAAATATTTGATTTCATGATGAATGGTCAAGACCGCATTCCTGTCATGACTTTGGGTTCAATGTTACACCTTTAAGGAGAAGGAAAAAAGTAGAGGTTTGTCCTGATCCATAGCTTCTATAATACATTGACAGAATGTTAATAGACATAATCTCCCCAAAGCCGATCAGCAACAACTAAAATATAAATACATGCGGGGTTTGTTTTTTCATTGGTTTCTCAGGGATAAAGAATTCACTTACCGTAAGTAAGGGTATGTTGGAATTTGATTTGTCTCCAAGAAAGTTTGCTTTCTTTCTCAATCAGGGATAATAGCAGAGTCAGCAACAAAATGGCCCTCCAAAGGAGAGAGAACTAAGCTACAATACGACTCAGTAATTATTTTCTGGAGCTTTTTTGACCCTATCCACCCTCAGGTATATAATGAAGACTTTTACATAATCTAAACGTTCATATAAAAAGAGAAAATGTGACTGCATTTCTTAACTATTTGTTTTTCCTTCTTCTTAGTTAATATTAGAGTGTCTTGATGACATTTACTGCTTTCAGTTCAGTCCAAGTGATCCAAATGTTATTGCTGGTGGCTGCTTCAGTGGACAGGTATTAATTTTGTTTAAAAGCAAGATTAGATATTTCTGCCTTTTCTTACAGTATAAAAAGATTGAAAAGATGTACTCAACATTTAGAATAACTGTCACAAAAAATATCAGAGTCTCAAGAATTCAGAACTCAACAGAATTAATCATTTCTATGAGTCAGGGAGTTCTCTCCCGTTTTACAGCTGACAGTTTATAGTTCCTGTATTTTTCTTGAGAAATGAGTTATAGAAATTCTGCTATGCTCCGATTATTTCTAAATTGAGCCAGTACTTCAAGATGGTTGTTTGCAACACATCAAAATACACTAAAAATCAAAATATGTCAGGCTGTGCAGGCTTTTTTTTTCTTTTTGTTGTTGACATAAGTATGATGCCATAAGTTGAATGGCTATATTAAAGAGGTACTGTTTTCAAAGTCTTCATAAGTTCTAGCACAGAGAGTAAATTTCTTATTTTTCCCCAGAAAAACATGAATTGTATTTGAAAAAAGAAAAAAGTATTAATACAAAGAATATCCTCCTTTCTCCTTGTAGGTTGTACTGTGGGATATTTCTCAATACGAAGAAAAACTGCAAAATGCTAAAAGCATTGCTGTTGGAATGAAAAAGACAGTTGTTAATATGAATAACGTTTCTGTTCTAAGTCTTCTGGAGAATGATGACATGTCTGAGGTAAAGAGAGAAAAACTTAGAATACAGGTTAGAGGGAAAAATGAGTGAAGGTACCCTGGCTCTTTGCCATGAGAAACTAGGTAGGATTAGAAACCTGATGACTTCATGAAACAAATCCACTATCACAACATTTCTACTTGATTAGTGGAGCTTAATAAGCTGTACTGTATTCTGTGCAGACCTCAGCTTCAGTATGAACGGGCAGCAACATTTACTCAACTCTTGCCTGTTAGATATGTATAGCATCTGTTCTTAAAAGCTAAAAATGGTTCTGGAAATATGTAGGCACAAAAATGATAGCTTGGAAGACAAAAAGCAGACTTCAGGGGAAGTCAACTATAGAACAGAGAGACATAAAAGCAGAGAAGGAACTAATAACTTCATTGGATATGTGTCCCTGGAGGCACATTGGAATTCTTTTCAGAGCTTCATATCCAAAGATCTGATTCAAGGCTGTTTTCAAAAAGTTCTGTGTAAGACCTTAGTGAAATTTTACAGGCTGTTCCAAAATATACAAAGAATCATTATCAGCGTATAATCTTTTTTCTTGGACAAGTTTACTATTTAATTTTGAAAATACACAAAGGTATTTCTTTTTAAACATTTCTAGCTATTATTCATGGAGGATGATGAGAGTGATAAAGGGCAAATTTTAGTGAGACATTGCACATCCTCTTCCATACACCATAGCCATGAAAAAAGGATAACAGATATACATTGGCTGCCAGATTATTTTGAGGTGAGTTTTATTTTTTTTCCCCTCCTTTTGCTGTTTTCAGAGATCATTGTATAAACTCAAGAAAAAATTTTAAGAAGTTGAATTATTTGTAATAGAGCTCACTATTTCTATGCTTTAAAATGTTAGTTAACCGGGTGCCACTTCTGTTCATTTTGCTTTACAGCTGTTCTGTATCCTCACCCTGATATGATTCTGTTACTACTGGGAAAAAAAAAAATCTATAGTTTTACTCAAAATTTAGTATAGAATTATAGTAAGATTTCTGTATTTAAATTCTGTTGAATCTCAGGTGTTAACAAGGGAAAGCTGATATCAATTCACCTGAAGTACATGTGTAAAACTCCTTAGCTGTTATTATAACTGCAAGTTCCTAAGTTCTAATTTTCAAGCCTTACCCAAGCCAAAGTGACTTAAATTCTAGAAGACCGTTTTACATCTCGAAGCATTTACTCAGAGCATGATTTTCATCCTCTCATTTACCTCTCCTCTTTAACTGTTCTTATTTTTAGGTCAACCAAATGGGTGAGACTTTCGAAAACAGAGCAGGAATTTGTGTGCAGCTTGTAACCTGCTCCCCTGATAGGTACATGCAATGCATAATTTATGAGATGCCTTCCAACTTCCTTTGGAAAGCTTCATGAAGCACACCCCATGATACTGGTACACCTCTGGATTCCTGTCAGCCTGGCCTACAGAGCTGAAGTTCTGTACACAGAAATCAGGCACATCAAGTTTTTGACCAGTGAAGCCTTTTGCAGTGATGATATTAAGGGCTCATTAACTGAACAGCCTCACATGTACACTTGTACATTTTGTCTATATCTTAAGTAGAACTGGTCAAAAACACTGGCCTGGAGAGCCACACCACCACAATTATATCTTCTAAGTAAGAATCCTCTAGAATTATGAGAATCTCAGGCAAAATTTTGTTAAAGATCTTTATCCCACAGAAATATTGTGAAAGATATTTAAGCTAAGAGACTTAGCTGGAGAAGTAATTACATATGAATTTCTTGGGGATTAAATAATCATGAAGGTTATGAAGAAGTGTGTGAGATGGGCAAGGGAACAATGCAAAAAAAAGGAAATTCATGTTTAGCTTTTATAATGGCAAAAGTTTTATGCCTACTATTTGCTAGTTACTACAAAAGGAGATCAGTACTATGAGAGCAAGATTTGTTAATGATACAGAGTTATTTTTCCTACTCAAAATCAGAGAAGACTTCAAAGAATGAAGTTAAAGGGCTGATTGCAAATAGAACTGTCCGTAACTGTAATACTAGGAATGCACATGGAAGAAATTGTTTTAAACTACTCACACAACAGAGGCTCCACCTTAATAGCATGCACTCAAAAAGTGGGGTAGTTACTGTAACATGGTTCTTGAAGAGCATGGGTACCTCTGTAACTCCCGTCAAAGCAAAGAAAGATGTCCATGATGAGCCAGCTTATTATTGCCCACGCCAATTCTGTGAAAGTATACCCAGAGTAACACAACAAGAACAATTACAGGGCTGAAAAGCCTGATGACGTGACAAATTCAAGAAAACAGTCTGGTTGTCTTCAGTGCCAGGAAATAGGCTCACAGTGACAGGGAATTAGTTTTTATATGAATTATTACATTATCTGCTATAGGGTGCTGGTCCAATTCTCTGAGCCTCCAGTAGAGACCATAGTCAGAGACAGAATATTGACTTAGATTAGCTAAGAGAACATTTCCTTTATTTTGAGACTGTATTAAGATGTGTCTGCTATTACAGTAGGTTATAGTCACCGGAGTTGCATAGCAATCTCAGGGTCTGATCCAAAGTATATTTCAGCTCTCAAACCACTCCTTAACTATGGAGTGCCTAGGTATTCATTACTGGTCACAGATAAGAAAATTTCACCCAGGCAGTTCCAGTAACTTTTCATAAGCAAACTGTGAATGCTATTTGGCTGTCCTGGTAGAGTTATAACTGGTAAAATGATGAATAAATGAATTTAAGCCACCATTTACAAAAGAAGTGATTAAGTAATTAGTATTAGCCTGTATTTGAGAGTTCTATTGCTACGTAAAGTCTGATGAAGGAAGTAAGATGAAGGAGTAAGAAAACATTTCTAAAATGCAATAAAAATGCACCTGACTTCACAAGTAAAACAGAATAGTAACATACAGTTATTTTGCAGCTTAATATTATTTTGGGATATTCGAGATACCAAACTTCCCACCAAGCATTCATCTGAGAAAGTAAAAGAGGAAAACAGTTTCAATACGCTCCCTGAAGTTTCAGATACTTCTAGTGATCCAGATCTCATCTGGAAACCTCTCATGAAGGTATTGCACACAAATATGGAACAGAAAAAACAAACAGAACTGTACGTATGGCCTGAGCCCCACAGGAACTTGTACTTTTGCTTCCCAGCCCTTTAAAAATTCCCCTAGAACTGCAACTTTCCCTTGGATTTATTACTAATTATGAAACACTTCAAAGTTACTCTGAAAGTTCTATAAAATGTATTTTGAGAAGCTAGCTCATAAGCAGCAGAGAGACTACTTCTTAAAAACTGCAGCATTGCAAAAGCAGAAGCAGTAACAGTGTATGTTGCTGCTGCCTTTTCACTCTGCCTATGTCAGTGTCCCAAACTGTGAAATACTCACAATCAACAAGATTATTGGCAATCCAACAGTCATACTGATTGAAATAGTCATAGGATGCATTTGGTTGTTTTTATTTGTGTATGGTTTGGTGGTTTCTTGTGTTTTGGGGGGGATTTTTTTCTTTGTAATTGCAGCAGGGGATGGGGAAGGAGCTGAAGATAAAGCAAATTAAAAAAAAGACCTGTTGGCCTGTTCTGCCCAGAATAGCTGCAACTGCTACAAGACATTGAAAAAGTATGATCACTGGAGCTGTTTGTTTTTGTTAGAGACACAGCAAAAGTCATGCAGGAAAAAGTTAACATGAGGAACTGCAAATTTACATCTTTGTACTTACAAATGAGGAAGCAAATGCTTTTTGTGGAGTATTACAAACACGCTGTAGACTGAAAACACCTCTTCATTACAGCAGAAAGTAGAGAAGCCTTGCAGGTACAAAAGATCAAAGATCTGAGAAAATAAAATATCAGATGCATTTTTTTTTTCTGAACAGATAAGCCTGTGTGACAATGAAGAAGAAAACAATGTGAAATGCAGTCCCACCAAAATTAGTCTACAGGAACAGCATTATCATTACAAAATCGCAGGTAATATTTATTATACTCTATTAGGAAAAATGTCTCTAATAAGTTCATATTTCAGTATAAACATACTGTAAGATAAGCAACAAAATGTCCATAGTTGAACACAGCTGGAGAAAAATGTTTAAGTATACTGATACTCAAAGTGCAATATACAAATACCAACTATGACTATACAAAAAGAGCTGTTGTACATCCATAGTTACTTTGTGATAGGACATACTACCAATCCCTCTCCAAAGCTGGCATGCCAGCTGATGCACCACTTGGGACCAGCCATCTGCCAGAGAGGTTACTCACACCAGCCAACATTTTACCAACAACTGGGCTGCTCCTCTTCGGACTGAGGGAACTGACATTCCTATCAGCCACAGCCCCAGCAACAGGGCAAGACTGCCAATAAAGCTGAAGTCCTGCAGGATTTCTTCATCTCTATTCTTAAAACTCCCATTCAGACAAAGGAATTGGTTGATTTGGCAACATTTTGATGTATGATATAACTATATAATATAATATATATATTAATTATTAATTACATTAATTATATAAGTATTCATGTTATTAATTACATTAATTATATAAGTATTCATTTATAATATAATATATAATAACCCATACTGTTTCCCAGATAAGGAGCAATCTTTACACAAATCACAAGTGCACATCAAAGAAAGCCCATATGCACAGATGAGCATTTCTTCAAAGAAAACTCTGAATGCACTGGAGAATATCTGCAATAACTTCTTTGTTGGAACTGAAGTAAGTTAAAATAATAGGTTACTGTGGAAATGATAATCAAAAGACCTCTGAAAGACCTAACAATTAAGTCATAGGTTTTCCACAAACGATTGCACTTTCATGTTTTCTTTGGGCATTAATGAAAAGGATAATCTAGACAGCTGAATTTTTCTCCAATTTTAATGCATTTAGCAGTGTGCTTAAAATAAAAATAAAAGCCCATATTTAATGCACTGTGAACTTTTATTTCAAGATTATTACAAGCTTCCAAAATACCTTGACCTTCTCTACCTGCCATCAGAAACCAAACAATACTGCCTTACTGACAGTCAATTTTTTAAGTGTGTCCACAAACATCAGGTGAAAATTACCATCTCCTTCACAACTTATTTTTATACTAAGAAATCCCACCTACTGATAGCCCTCTACATATCCTACACACCAAAAACATTTGTCCCGCTTTGGAGTATATACAAAAATGAATATTTGTCTTCTAGCTGCTTTTCTTGATTCTACCATCTTTTCCCAAAATACTCAGGTACCTAGTTCTACAGGAAAGACTGCCTATGTACATCAGGATAAGATAAGCTGTTTTGGCAATAAAAAAAGATAGTTGTTAAAATTTTTTGGGTTTTTTGTTCATGGGATGCAAATTTCTGTTTTAATTTATCCAGAATAAATTTAATAATGTTATATGTAGAAGTTAAAAAATAAGCCACTTTGCTGTACACTGTCAAAACCTTATGTTAACATTTACATGATTTTTCTGGCATCACAGAATGGAGAAATTATTTATTCTGACTGGGAAATGAAGACCAATAGTAACAAGGAAAAAATAGCTAGTAAGTTTCTCAATACCTGTTTAAACCGTAATATCCTGCTAATTTTAAAATATTTGCAACTATACTCTGCGTTTTTAAGATTCTTACTGATCTATTCTTATAAGTGACATCTGGATTCAGCAGTACATGCTCAAGGTAGCATGCAGTTTAGCTGTTACAGCAAAACAGCAAACTCTCCAGTGTAATAGATTTGTCACTGTGTACATGTTGTCATAAAGCATAGAAGTCATGCTTCATGGTAACTAGATTGACAGTAATTCCAACACCTCGCAAGCAAGAGAAGCTGGTATCTTTGCATACTACTCCGTATTTCCCTTTATCCATTTCCCATTGTGAAATACCCACTGAAAGCACTAGTTACAAGCAACTGTATTTTTTCATTCCTTCAGGTAAGAAATACACCATCCACAAAGAAGCTGTGAACACTGTACAGAGATCTCCATTTTTTAAAGACATCATTCTCAGTGTCGGAGGTTGGAATTTTGCCATTTGGAAAGAGGGTGTTACAGTAAGTTACTTTAAAACATCAGTAAAATAATTAATAAATGAGATAACTAAAATAGCAGTTTCTCTGACTATCTTCAAAACTGTTTGTTAATCATAAGGCTTGACAGCTTAGAAATAAAGTATGAAAAAGCTTTTCCTTTTACATCACATCAGAAAAGCTGTTCTAGAAATGGCTTTGTAAACTTGCAACTTGCAGAAAGAATACTCAGCATTCTTTAGTACCATCTTTGTAAAAGCCAGTTTCTCAAACTATTTCTGCTGCAGGGCAAACTAAGAAAAAGGCAATGTGTGTGCTAAGCAGATCTGAAGAATTCTTACTTGGGATGCAATTCTTTCAATAATGGAGCACATAAAAACAGGTTTTTTTGTTTTGTTTCTGTTACAGTGCCTGTTTCATAGGGATCCAGGTTAGCTGCACACCAAAAGGCCATAGATTTTAATAGCAGAAAGATTACCTTCTAGACTAAAAGGGAGATATCAGGATTGTTTTTAACCTCCCACACTTCTATATGCAGAAGGTGGTACTGAGCCTGCCACCTGTATTATTTTATAATAGAATCATTTAAATAGTGAATGCTCACAAATTGAAAGTTCAAAATGGATATTGATGTTTGATCATTGCATCTTCTCTTGGTTTTCAAATATCTAACAATGTTAAGAATGGGCCGATCCTCCAGTCAAACTGCACAGCACAAGGATACACTGCAGGACATTGGTCTTTAACAAGGCCAGGAGTTTTCTATATTGCCACAGATGATGGAAATATAGATATTTGGGACTTACTGAAGGAAACGCGCAAGCCATCTCATAGCCAGAACATCTCTAAATCAGCAATTACTTGCATCAGCCCCTGGATCGCCTCATGTAAGTTGATGGTGATGATACTTAGCAGTCCTTTACATTATATTTGTAAAATGGCCCATTTCTGCAAAGCTCACTGACCTTGTTGCATATTATCTTATTTAAAAGATAGGCACTTTCTTCCACTAGTTTAGCATAATACTGTATGGTGAAGCTCATGCATCACATTCTTAGTATATTAAATTTATTAATAAGGCATAAAGTAACTGAAAATGTCTTTGAAAATGTCTTTTTAAATTAAAAAAGAACTTGAAAAAGTATAAATCTTCAGGAGAATTTCACTTGTTATGGAAATGGAAGATCAATAAAGCTTTTTACTGCAGTCAAGAATAAACCAAAAAGACCTCAACAAAACCCTTTGTAGCTCTCTGTTACCCATAATAAGAGATAAATCCCGTATCAAAATAGAGAATTTCATGTTTAAGCAGAATGTAATGCTGTTGGAATTTACATTTTAATATATTTTTGTTAAATACCTTTCAGCAAAGCAGCAATTTCTAGCTGTTTCTGATAATTCTGGAGTACTGTATGTTTTAGAAATATGTCGGACATTAAGTCACCCGTCCAGCAATGAGGTTGGTAACAGTTTTCTTTTAGGTCTGTGACACGTTATCCTGAAAACTTCAAAATAGAAGTAGGAAAAAATTTCTCTTCCAGTGGGCACTGACAAATTTCAGACTGAAAGGTCATACTGTCCAAAGGTCACTCACAGGAAAGCTGGCTCTGCCCAGTTCCCCTAAGAGGTACCTAATGGAAATCTAAGTGACAGATCTACTTAATACAGCAGAGTGTAAGACATTCTTTGCCACATGCATTAAATGACACCCAATTTCATACATGAAAATAATGTTTTGCAGTGCACTACAACATAAAAGCACTCAGTTTCTCTTTCTTTATACCTTCTTGACTATATTAGCATTTTTCCCCCCCTGTAAGTTTGGCACTTCTATGTACAAATTTGAGTATCTGGTTCCAGGTTAATTAAATTACATTTTGCCAACTACTAGTAATATTATCACTCATTCATTCTCTTTTGAAGCTGGGACTATCAGAATCAAAGGGCCCTAAAAACCAGTGTAAGGAGTTTTCATTTGTACTTATTTCCACATTATTATCAGTTGTTTTTCCCTTCTTACCTCCCAGCCAGCCAAAGAGTATGCTAAGATCTTTATCTTGTTGAGACCAGCCTTCTGCCTGGCTGTTACTTTTATGTCCCAAACTTTCTTATCTTATTCTAAATCTGCCACATATACATTTTTTACATGCAACCCACAAAGGTAGCAGTGCAACAGCAAGTGAGCAGTAAAAACCTCTCAAAAGTAAGGTAAAAGCAAACTAAGTGCTGCAGCATGAGGAAAAGCATTGCTTTTGCCCAAATTACATGCATTTTGGACCTACACAATTTAGAACACAGAATTACTAGTTCAGAAACAATCACTAACACTTAAATTAGTCATTCTAGAAGAAGTATTCACCTTAGAATACTGAACTGTTGAAAAGGCTAATGGAAACTGACACTGATAAACATTGCATATTGTAATACTGAAGCATGCCACGGGTGAGGGTGGGCTTTATTGTTCTTAGGCTGACTATAGTATATACTTGAGGTGCCTGAAGTGTGATCAGTTCAGAGTCAGTATCATAAAAATGATTTAGCCTTACTTGTATTTGTACTCAAAATTAATTGGTTTCAATCCATCTGTTTTTTGATAGAAATTTGGATGAATATATAGGGATCTCTAATCCTAAAAGAGAGGAACAGTTGATATCATCCAGAACCACAGCAATAACTCTGAGTCTCTAGGTATGTAACAAGACTTATTATGTTAACAGCAGGTCAACATACTCAGTTACTTTGAGAAAAGGGCCCAGTGCCTGAAAAGTCACAAAAAAGACCAAGAGTTTGAAATGAAAGAGAATGGAAATGGAGTTCGAGACACAGATGGAACAAACAGTAAGTTACATTTGGAATTAAGCAAACTTTATTTCCTTAGATCTTTAAAATGCACTCATTTTCACTTTGCTGAATTTCACATAGAATTTTCAAGAACAGCTGATAAGTCTGACAGCATGATTTCCCTCTCAAGTGTAAAGAGGCAAAAGTATGAAACACCATGAGCATATATATTCAAACTATGACTGGCACATCACAGCAAAGGCATCAAAGAATGGCCTGGGTTGAAAAGGATATCAAAGATCATCTAGTTTTAACCCCCCTGCCATGTGCAGGGTCACCAACCACTAGACCAGGCTGCCCAAAACCACATCCAACCCTGCCTTGAATCCCTGTAGGGATGGGGCATCCACAACCTGCTTTGGCAACATGTTCCAGTGCATCACCACCCTCTGAGTGAAAAACTTCCTCCTAATATCTCATTTAAACCTCCCCTGTCTCAGTTTAAAACCACTCCCCCTTGTCCTATCACTATCCACCCTTTTAAACAGCCATTCCCATTCCTGTTTGAGATAGGCTTTGAGGAGTCATAAAGAAAGGAAATAATCCCAATTACTTCCAATAAACTGATCCCCCTTTCAAAGAGCTGAACCATTGTATACTACATCCCTAGGTAAACATACAGACTGAACTCAGTACTGTTTTGAAATAATACATTTCTTCAATTCTGGATGAGTAATCACATTTTAACCCTCTCTGTTCTTTTCTTTTACCATACTCAAAAGTATTCACTAGAGATTTCTCTGAAGTCTAGACAGAGAACGTAGTATTTCTTTCCAATACTTACCATAAAAACGTATAGAATCAAGAATGTATTACATGTTATTGTCTGCTATGTGTGATGTGAAAGTCTTTTAGAACATTTCCCATTACCTTAGATGGTGACTTCTCTGTATGACCAGTGGTAAGGAGAGTCCTTTCCCCTTGCAGGCTCTTCAGTTATCAGTTATAAGTGAAGCCTTCAATAAAGTTTATAATTGTCTTCACAGACACAGAAGCACTTTGTCCAAGTAATTGCATGTAACTAATAGCATAACCATAAGATTCCATATTCTTTCTTGTAAATATGGGCTGAACTGATTGTGCTGTGTATAATCAATGAATTTATATATATATAAAGTATATATTTATATAGATGTTATAATTATGAAATAAAAAAGAGTTTGGCAAAGCAAATTATAACAACAAAGAGAATAGATAGAATGCTTCCCTACATCCTGGGCTTGCTGCAAAACTCCAGAGGGATCTCAAAAAGAGATCCTCTCCCACTGGTAGTCAGCTCTTAAAAGGGTCTAGAGGAGGTGGAACCAGGTTCCACCCTTTCAGCAGCACAGGTGAATTGCCTTCACCTGTTCTCCCAAGACTGACTCATAGCTCATCTCAGGTGATCAATAAGAGGTTCAGACCCTGATTCAGCAGTTCCCATACAGCTGGAAGATATTCTGAATGAATCTACAACAGAACAATTTTGTCCCTCTTGTGGGACAGACAGCCAATTGTGCAAAATGAGCCAGCAAGGGGATATTGACACAATTTCTCAAGGAAACTGCAAGTTTCTACAGACTTGCTTGTGAGGTCTTACTGAAGTTTTATTGTGTACTAAACAAGAGTTAAGACACACAGGAACAAACTAAGTGAGCAAAATGTTATTAACTTCACTCTCTTGGCTAAAATTCCTATACTACAAGTACACACCCTTTCATAAGCAGAGATATTTTGTCAGAAGATTCTTGACTGACCTTCATCTCTTCACATATCTGCTCAACTGGATGAAGAGCAGCTTCCAACTTCAAGTTAGCAGTTGCTTACCTGAGGATTTACTTACCTGAAATTTACTATTCTAATTATTATCTTTGCAGATTAATGTCTTCTAGTTTCTCCTGACAGCTTTACCAAGAACCTGGAAATGAGGTAAAACAGGCCCTCGCTGTCAGCCTCTTGTTGCAGATTTGTATGTCTTAGCTCGAGATCAGTGCTGATATGCAGCCATATAATCTCATACAGAGATTATATGTGCAACAAGAAATAAAAGCCTGTATGTGGGGTGGAACTGGATGCCTTTCACTTTCAATCAACAGAAGGAGAAGAACTTGATGTAAAATTCTAGTACAAAGCGTAAGATATCAAACACATGCTTAGCTTTTTCTAATAGTAAAGTACTTCAAAAAAAAAAAAATCAGCTCATTTCAAAATTCTTCAGAAATCCAAATATCAATGAAGTTTATCACAGGAGGCATCACAGCAGGGAAAACAAAGGAGGGAGAGGCAAGCATAGTGTCCTTCCACAAGTTTAAATGCAAAACACCTCTTCTGGCATATTACATAGAGTGCAAATTCCTTTCCTAAGGTGCAATATATGCTCATGCTATCAAGATTAAGAGGGCCTAAAGCAAATAAAGAGCTCTACAGTATGACAAAGTTCAGCAGTATTAAAAAGATAGGATTACTATGATGAATTAGCTCAGAAATTAGACTGTAAAAGAAAATACCTCAGTTCTTCACATATTTACAGAACCCTAGGTTCATACAGAAGAGCAATACTGGTGACGTGAATACCTCCAAGTCCCAGATTACATCATCTATGGAGAGAACACCAAAGAACATAGCGTACTCACAAATACTAGCAAAACAGCAGATGATTTCAACACCATTTGAAAATCACCTCCTTAAGAGTAGATTCCATTAAGCACTGAAAGCATTTCAGAGAGTGGCACGGTAACAACAGAAGTACTGGCACAAGGAGAAGTAAAATAGCAAAAGGATCAGTACAATAGGAGGATGTTACTAAAGAAGAAAAAAAGATTGCTCACCCATCTCTGAGGATCTAGATTCACAGAGGAAACAGCACAGAAAAGGGATCTACAGAAAGAGATCTTACCACAGTGCAAGTCAGACCTTAAAAATGCGGTCTAAGAGAAGTGCAGGAAGGCTCCACTACTTCTGGTCACACAGTGGAATTGCCTTCACCTGTGCTCTCAGGGCTGACGGGTCCTATCCTCAGGTGCTCAATCAGTAATTCAGGCCACGACTCAACCATTCCCACACAGGCGCATATAATACTAACAGAAGTAGCACAAATCAAACTCTCCTCAGTGACAATACAATACATGGCAGGAGCAGAGAAGAAAATGACAAAAGACAAATGAAACAAGACCACGATTTCAATTTTCACACAAAATGTCAATCAGTATATAAAAAGAAAGTTACTTTGGTCACATCTTCAGATAAGAAAGCATTGAATATTATTGAGGAAATATATCACTTACAAACACTGCATCAAGTTCAACACCATTAAAGCACTCCTGGGAGAAAAAACAAAAGGCTAAAAACCTATACTAGAGACAGCCTTTAATAGAGTACATTCAGTTGTACCATACCTCTTCAACAGGGAAGTCCAACCCACAGCCCACAGGCTTCATGCAGACTGAAATAGCTGACAATGCACCAAATCCCTTGCTCTGCACCATCACAGCAGCAGCTCTGCCTCACTGAACAGTCCAGACCTTCAGCAACAACCAAGTATCAGCTCGCTATTGACAGTGTCTGGGCTGAAACCAGGGAATAGGGCACAAAAAAGTACTAACTCCAGTTACAGCAAATAATTTTATGGCTTGTGATATAGTAGCTGAACACAGTCTGTGAACAGCAGGAAATGTGCAGCCATGCTTTCCTTAACATTAGAAAATAAAACAGTTTTTGATGCTGTATGAACATTAAATATATCATGTATTTTCTGAGCACTGCTCCATAAGTAGTGCCTCATACCTTATTATGACAGCTCACAACACCAGGGGCGTACCTTGGTGGTACGGCAGCAAAGGCTGAACTTTCTCTCCAGTATTTAATGAAATGTTGTTGCCATGTGACAGATGGCATCAGAGGGGCAGTCTAACAACATAGCATGAGGCATGGAAGTTTATATGAAGCAAAGGTGTGGAACTGAATATCTCCAGACAGAAAAAAAAGAATGCACCCATTGACATTCATCGACACATAACAAAATGTCTGAAGAAACCAAACAGTGGATATGAGCACAGCTAGGCTGTGGATGGTGCATTTCAGCAAAAACAACAGCAGTAGTAGGTCACCTCCACTGATTCAGACTTCTATGAGCACTCTCAGGTGTGCACAGGAATAGCCTGATAAGTTGCTGTTGTTTTTCTTCATTAAAGATTGTTTTAAAAAAGCATTCCAAATCCAGCTAATTAATGTCACTATTTAGCTGAGAAAAAGTCCATGCTGTAAGGTAGCTCTTCTTACCAAGATTTTCCATTCCTTCTCACTTCACTCATTCCGCATTAGCTCCATAATGAAAACTGATTTAAGAAGGTAAATTGGTAACCTGTTCTTTGTTTTGTTGGGTTTGTTTTTTGTTGTTTTTTTTTTTAAACTGCAAATTCCCTGGTTATTTCTCTGAGTCCTTCAGATGTTATAAAGACAAACTGGAGCTGATAGTTAATCTACCTTTTAATTAACATAAATCCCATGTAATTTTTGTTTAAGAACTAACCACAATTGCAACATACCATTGCACTAGTAACACCTATCAACACTTTTTAAAAGATGATTAAGGGCAGCTGCAGAAGTTTTGATCTAAATCCAAATCACATCTGGTCATGTATTGATATCTACTTTTCCTTAATTTATAGTATTCTGTATAAAAAGTTCAAGCTGCTAACCAAAATCACAAATACAGAGAATATAACCAGGAATACTAATGTTCAAAGCAATTGCTGCCAGACAAGAATTTCTGATGTTACACACCATAAGGAGCTTTGGCTTCTGATGCCATGTGCAGTTCTTCATAGTGAGAAGAAAATGAAGAATGGAGAAAAGAAATAGATATAAAATGTATTTTAGGTCCTTAGATGTGTAGACTGCAGGTCACATCTGTACATACCAAAAGTAATCACAATATATCAACTTGCTGAAGCTCTAAAATTGAGGATGTAATGACCTTCTACTGTGATGCTCCGATGAAATTTTCTTCTGATTTAAAAAAAACAATTGAAAACGACACCCTGTTTGGTTATATGTAGCATACTGCAAAAGAAGTTTCAGAGGTATTTATTAAACATGTCATAAAGAACTGAACAAGTTCTTCACATGTATGAAAATCTGCTTCATTTGTGGTCCTTGAAGGGAATTCTAAAGGAATGGCTATAAACATGCCCTAGTGCTGACTACTTAGACACAAGAGCAAACAGTGCTTTATCGCAGCAACAGACATTAATGCCAAAAAAAAAAAGCCCATTCACATTTACATCTCATGTTGAAAGGAAATCAATTACAATATATATACATAATGAATGGGAAACATAATCTTCTCTAACACATATTGAGAATATACGCTCCCTTACACATTGGAAGGAAACATGATTAAGAAAGTTGACCTAAACCTTGTCAAGGCGATATTCCACATCCTACACTATGATATGTGAGGGAAATTATGTAAGGGAAGTTTGAAAAAGAGGAGACAGTTCATAAGGAGAGAAATGGTGCTCAGGCACTGGCTGGGCAGAAGTCAGTGGGGGTCAAGCAATTGCTTGGACATCACTTGTTATACATACCTACATGCATATGTATCATAGCTGTTGTCCTCTTTCCCCCTTACTTTTATCTACATTAATAAATAGTATTTAAATAGAATTCACTAGTTCTACTTCTTCCCCCACCCACAAGTCTCTTCTCCTTACCGTGGGAAGCAGGGCAGTGAGCCAACAACTGCATAGTGCTAAACTATCACCCAAATTAAACCACAAAACTATAGAAAACAAAATCACCACCCCCATCGATTACAATCACATTACCACAGACTATGTAAAAAAAAAAAATCAGGTTCTTAAGAGGAATAAAGCAAAAGCACAGAGAACCACACTTGGCTGAAAACCTACCCCTGAGCCTGCTTGACACAGAACACGGGCAAGATTAAAGGAAAAAAACTGCTACATCAGCCAGCCCCATGCCTAAAATAAAGGACACCAAAACACACAGCTCAGACTGAAAGATTTCCCATAACAGAGGAAGAAAGAAACCAATGGCCAGCAGGCAACGCAAACAGAAAGAAACAAAAAGATTCATGCAATCTAAAACTTATATTAATACCAAAAATAAATTTATGCCTGCAGAGAAAAAAAACACATCACAGCATGAACCAGTACATGAGTACATGAGTGCCTGGAACAGGGGGAGCAAATAGAAACAACTGAAATCACCCCATCTCAGTATGGCACGGTACCACATCCGCAGACAGAGTCAAGGAGATTACCTCCATTGCCCCAACACCACCATCCAGTGAGACATATTTTGAACACGATGAGGCTGCATAAGCTCATCCTTCCCACCAAAAAAAACTAGGGAGAATGATTTTTGATACGATACTCTAATTAAAGAATATATCAACACCTTCACTACTTAACTATAATAAAAGATGAAAAGCAGAAATGATTTGAAAAAAACAAGAACATAATTTATTGTTCCAGGAGAAAAGGAAAAAAGAGCAAATACCAAAGTATTAAAATCATACTTGAAAAACAAACACTACAACTTTGGCATAAGCTATGACTTAAGAGAGCGAAAAGCAGGCACGTATTTCTCGCTGATGCCTCCCAGTTGCCACGCCGCTAACAGGGAGGTGCTTTGCCCAGGGTGCCTCTCTCTTTCCCCCCCGCATCCGCCAGCTTCCGCTTCTTCTTCTTCTTCCTCCTCCTCGCTGCTGCCTCCCAGTTGCCCACGCCGCTTT
>JAPSGF010000009.1:3215869-3263008 GCA_035772895.1 Perdix hodgsoniae
TATAGGTTTCCCTGCCCCCTGCCCCCCCCCCCGCCAGCCAATAGGAGCTCAGTACGCCGCTTTCTTTTCCCGCCGTTTTCTCTTCCCGCCCTTTTTTTTCTCACCTGCGCCTTCCCGCCCTTTCCAGCTGAAGGCGGGCGGGCCGGGGTCATCTGAAGGTCACGGCCGGGTCATCTGAAGGTCACGGCCCTCATGGGCCGTTCTAATGAATTCTGCCACTGGCACCTATTATCTCTGCCCCTACAGGCAAAATCCTTTCTGAGCTCGGGCATATCGCTACAGAGAGAAAAGAGAGAAAGAAACTGACGCCTGTTTTGTGATGTATACAATTTATTTGTATTCTCAAGGTGTTCCTGTGTTACAGAGTTGCCTGTATTCTATCATTTATTTACACACCACGGTTGGAAATGCTCACCTCGGTGCTCTGCACTGCAGTGAATGTTTGCTGAACTCATTTAGTTCTGCCCTTCGCCACATTCTTTCTCCTTGTAACAGTTGTAGGAAGCAGGGCTACTGAGGATACAAAATGTTGGATCCACAACATAGGCTGCTTCCATCAGTGAGTGATTCTAAGATAAAATGTATCAATAGCACAGATGACCTTTGGCAGCTGTGAGAAGTTTCTCCTTCAGGGAATTTCCTGCCTTGTCTGCAACAGGGGCAAAGGGAGCGGCATAGAGAAAGGCATCCAGGACCAGAGGGTGACGATGGTGCACAGCACGAGTGTCCGAGCTTTTGGTTTGCCTGGGCCACACTGACTGAAGAGGAATTGTCTTGGGCCACATATATGTGGGTTGTTCAAAAAGTAATGCATCTTATTTATTTTCATGGAAATGACAACAGATAAAATGAGTAACTCTTTGGCAGAGCAAATTCTCAGCTACAAAATGCTGGTTTTCAACACAGTTACCTCTATTAGCAAAGAATTTTGCTAGCAATGGACATGAGGCTGCATGCTGTGGCTTGTCAAAGTGTACATCAGCACATGTGACCCGTGGCCACTGTAACCACTCCTGAAATGCACTACACACTGCCCCTCTGTGCTCACATCCATGAATGTTGAGCAAGCATCAATGAAGGCCAGTGGGTGCCATTTTCTCTACACGGTGGGATTAGGGTTAGGGTTAGATGTGGTTTTGCCCTGGAGTAGCCAGAACATTTTTCAGGATCAGAATAGTAAATGGCTGAGGTAGAAGAACCATCATCTGCAGCAGAACTGCCAGTTTGTATTCACTCAAGGATCCTCCAGTTGGTTGCTTATAGTAGGCTTTAAGTTTTACTGACCTTTCCAAAAGCTGCATTCTAGATGGGATTTGGTAACAACTGATAGAAAAAACTGACTTTGATATCTTTGAGAGTAGATGTAATCATCAGTAATTATAAATGGTGAACTGCCATGACAAATCTGCTTACATACGTTATCTGAATAAACTTGGGGCAAGAAATGACAGGAAAGCTTGTAAATCTAACACCCGTCATTTATTGTCATCTGTACTAGCTATTTAGAACCTCACAGCTATCTTTTTCTTATTTTCTTCAGAAGAATAAGATCAAGGATGCAGCCAAAAAGCAGACACAATTGCTGGACTATACAGTACAAATTATTAGTAAGACAGGCCCTGATACCTCTGTACAAAACTGAAAACACAATCTGAAGCCTGATCAGTGCTCATAAGAATTACATATTGTCGCTTGTCGTAGCACAAGATTTTATTCAATACCGCAGTCTATATTTGCCACTCCTTTCCGTTTAGGGCAAGAATTATCCATACAGTGCTAACTTACTTGAAGAATTAAATATGTGCAAATATCTTTAGCGAGAGAAGTAGTGGAAATACTAAGTCACAGCTTGAACCAGTGATTGAGTACCTGGTGGGAAGACAGGGCCAACCAGGGAAGCTCAGGTGCAAGCAATACAGCTGAGTGACTGGTAGTGGTGGAGCCAGGATCCACCCCTTCTCAGATTTCATTTAAGGGTTGGTAGTGGAGTTGAGAGTATCTTCTTTAGGGATCTTTGTGTAACTTGAGGATTTTATGGATCTTCTGAAGGTGAGCAGTTTTGTTATGTTATCTCTCTATCTACTGCTATTGTGTCTGAGTAGATTTTTCTGTGTTGTTAAGACCTTGCTACTATCCTGTCTTGTTATGCTTTCTATTGCATTACAAAAAAAGTCAGATAGTTTTAGTGCTGTCTTTCTTTTTAATCTTATTGCCTCTTTGATTCTATGACCATAGATTAGATCTACTTTTGGTGTTGGAAGCTTTTCAAAGGAAATATTAATGTGCAAAAAACATATATCTATAGGATATGTAAGAAACACGTTTTTTCTCAAGTGTTAGTTAAGAGTGTCTTCATATTCTTATTCTTACTTACTCCATTAAGTCTCAGTTTTTTCCCATGTACAATGGCTAAAATAATTATCCTGTATGAATACATTAATAAGTAGATGTGTTCTCAGAAAGAAATGAATGGACATCAGTAAAGAAAGCAACCTACTTATAATACACTGTGGAGGAAAAAGTACACTAACAACTTTTGGAAGCCTTGTATCTGCAGAAAATCTTCTGGACCTCAGTTCAATACAAATCTGTCAGAAAATACTGATGAAAAATGTGCATTTATAATTGTGTAGCTGTAGTGCTGTTGGGGCTGAAAAGCAGGCACAAGGGGCTGCTTTTAAAGTGAAACCTTGGGATTCTGTTCAAGGTTATCTGTTTGTTACTTTGTTTCAAGCTGCAGTGAGACTAGTTGCAGGAAGGATCCGTTCGAACCCCAGAGCAGTTCTGGCAGTGGTGAGTGCTGGGAGTCGTTAGGTAAGTTCCATCTTGGGGCTTGTGTAGGGCACTGCTTGAATACCTCTCTTTCTTTCGGATGGGCATAGTGCTGTTGCTGGGCTTCCCCAGGACTGCTGCTGAACTCCCTAAGGCCAAGCATGACCCTGGGCTGGCCTCAACCCCCAGGTAGTATTTTGTAGGCATTTCAGTCCCTCCTGTTTCCAGGAGCAAGGAGGATGGGACAATGTATTTCCTTCTCTCCCTCCCTTCCCCCCCCAGTGTGTAATTCCAGGAGCATGATGTCATTCCTACTGTGGAGACACAGTGGGATAGCTTGCATGACTGGTGTGGTGTTGTGGATGGCTGTGTTCTTTTTAGGAAAGATGGACTGGCAAGGTGGTGGAGCAGCTGCTCTTCTAGTGAGAAAACTGGTGCATACTGAGCTCTGCCTGGGGATGAATGAAGAACTAGCAGAGCACTTGCATGCGAGACTCAAGAGGTGAGTAAATCTTGGAAACATTGCTGGGGGTGTTTGTTACAGACCAGGAAGAGGAAGTTGGTAAGACCTCCAGCATACAGCTGAGGGCATTAGTTCTCAGCTAGGTCGGAAAAGCCACATGAACCAGTACGAGTCGGGGTCTGGTCTGCCAGAAAACCTGAGAAGGGCTCGGCTGTCCTAGCAGGTAGCCGCGAGCCAGCAGCGCGCCCTCGCGGCCGAGAAGGCTGTTATCGTGGGGCTCATTAGCACGAGCGCGGCCAGTGGGGATTCTCCCACTGTAATCCGCTCCGGCTGGACTATTTCGTTTTGTTCTCGGCTCCGCAGGGCAAGAAAGATAGCAACAAAAACTGATGAGGGACCTGGAGCTTCTTCCTTCTGAGGAACAGATGAGACCTGGGTGAGGGGAATCTCGCTAGTACTGGACTCCTGCACTTCAGGTATTTACTAGTTGATGGGAGGTGCGCAGTGGTAGAATGGAGCTAATGTTTCCAGACCTTAACACAAGTTCTATTCAAGCACAAGGGAGAATGATTTTTACTGTGGGAGTGACAGAATAGGCTGCCTGGAGAGGTGTGGTGGGTATTTGAACTGTGTCTGGATGCTTTCCTGGATAATATGCTGTAGTGGAGGCTTTAGCAAAGGAGTGGGACTGGATGATTTCTGGAGTGGCCTTTCCAGTCCCTGTGGCTCTGTGATTCTGATCTCATTGCAGGGTGAAGGCTGCAGTGGAGCCTTTTGCAGCAAGGATCAGCCCAAATATGTGTGTAGTTTCATCTTTGTGATGATGGAGGTGAGCCCTTGAACCCAAAGACTGCCTTTCCTTGTGGTGCTTTTCCTGCAGGTTCAAAATAGGAGTGAGGATCCTGGCAGTGTGACTCTATGGAGGAAGGTGAGCTTTGTCCTTTTGCCCCTGACCAGTATGTGCTGCCCCTGGGATTGAGTTCATGGCTGAAGTGGGTGCCAGAGGACAAAAAGCCCTTCTGTGTGGCAGGGGCTGTCTGCCCTGGTGGGGTCCTGGGATCCAGCACTCCTGAGCTGTCTCTTTCCCTCAGGTGCAGCTGGTGTCCCAAGAAGGTCAATGTGGTTGCTTTGGAGTGGCAGTCCTGAAGGCTCTAGAGGCAGAAGAAGGAGCTGACCTGAGAGGTAGGCATGGAGATGTGTGCCACAGGCAGTCTCTTGGCTGTGGCAGCCCCCTCTTTTTTTTTTTCTTTTCTTTTCTGAGACCTAGAGGTGGTGGTTGAAGTGGCTTGATGGACCCAAATAGCATGTCAGGTTGGTAGATTTCTGTGCTAAGTAGAATGGGGTTGTGCACTTGTTGCTTGATTTTGCTTAAGTTTGTGGTTTTTGTGAGGGCAGAGCTGGTGGTTTCTCTGAACTGTGGATTTATTTATTTTCCTGTGAGGTGGCTTGTTTTTTGTGGTGGTAGAAATTCTGTGGAAGTAGGGTTGGGGACCTTACTAGATTTGGCTTAGGTTTTGTGGTAGAAATGATTGGTGATGGTTGCTTAGGAAGTGTGGCTTGTCTGTTTAGGGTGCTGGAGGCTGAGTTTTGCAATCTCGAAGAGATTACTTTTTTTGGGGTGGGAGGGTGGGGACTGCTGGTCGGCATTGGTGTTTGGGAGGTGAAGAGGAGGGGCCCCTTCCTGATGGGGTTCCCCCTGTGTGGGGTGGTAGGGGAAAACCTGTGTGCTGGAGTGGGTCCTGTGTGGTGGTGACTGCTTTGTGGTGGTGGTGCTCCTTCTGGGCTGGAAGGGAGAGGATAGGGCTGGGTTCTATGTTGGGCAGGAGGAGGAAGTTGAGTTTGCTTCAAGCCTCAGGTAAATTCTTTTTGAAAGAATTCCTGGTCTGTGGCTTAAGAGGTCTGTATAGTCATTTAATGTGCTCTGGGGGTTTGGGGGAATCTTCCCTCCTGAACGGGTTTGAGTAAGCAGCTGGAGGTGAAATGCCCCTGTGGCATGTGTCCAAGTATACATCCTGTGTATGATAGCCTGTGTATGCTATGGATATTGTATGGTATTAACAACTGAAATAGACTGAGATTGTTAAGAAGGAGGAAAGTTGCAGCTTTTGGCAGCTACTCTAGGAAAAAATCTTCCAAGAAAATGGAGACACTTATGGATCTTCCAGGGGTCTATTAATTTTAATCGTTTAAAAAAAACATTCTTGTATACAAGGTTTTACCCACTGTGCTAAGAAAATACCTCAAAAAATGAACTACACTAAATCAGTTGGCAGGTGATTTAAATAGGGAATGTAACTCTTCTGTTTTAAGAGATCTTCTACTTTATTGCTAAAGCAAAACTGTAGGTTGCCTCTTATGTATTATTGTGTTCTTAATTCAATGTAGGCACAAAAATAGTTGTAACAATGAAGCTTGCTCTTGTGAGATGGCAAGCAATGAATTATCCTACAAAAAGAATCACTGGCTCATTACAGCTCTTTAAAAAGACTTTCTACTCAAGGCAGAAATGCTCTACAGTACATGTAAGAAGTAGCATGCCTAATAATCTCTGTAGCAAAATGGAACAGCTAGACCTAACAAACTGGATCTCTCAGGGTGAGGTGGATACCTGTCTTCAACTAAACTTTAAAATAAGTACAAAACACAACAAATTCTTGCTTACCACAGAAAAAGGATGTGCCAGCTATTTAGGAGGATTTAGAGGAGAAAAAAAAGAGTAAGGAATGTTTAATGTTACACACAGAACCACTTAGAATTCTGTGTGATTTTGCAAAGAATCTCTTACGTTATCTGACAAGCAGCTTTATCTGCTTTTCAGTTCAGGTCATTCAGTCAAATCCCATAAGTGAACACAAGTAAACAAACAGACCTGAAGCCATGCATGTACATCAGCACTCTAAAGCAAATGATTCTCTTTTACACACAACATGGTGCCTGGCAGAGAGAGAGGGATTCAGGCTGGGAAAATCTGAAATAGTTAAAATTCAGTTTTATTCAGAAATTATCTTTAAGTTCATCACTGTACAAATTAAATTATTTACTCATAAACTACAACATTAAAAATAATTAAAGCCCAATGAGTATACATGACATACATTTTTGTAATTGATACTATATTGTACTCTGTTGTGCACTTCATTTGGCAAATTTACTCTCAGGCTAGGGCTTCCCAGCTGTCCTTTTTTCTGCCTTTATGAAATATTTCTCCCACCATTCACTTCTCTGTGGTCCACCCATCTTTTCCTCTCTTGAATAGTTTAATCCCCACCTTCAGAAGCGAAGCAGGACTGTGTTTCTCAGTAGGAGGAGTCTGTTTTAACTTTGCTTTTGTTACAGTCATGAAATGCCTTCTGAAATTTCTGAAGAAGAAATACACTTGAGCAGATTAAAACAGAGGGAAACGAGCAGTAATGAGCTCATTTTCAAAGAAAAGTCACCAGCATGCAGACTTCCTCATTTCTGTCCATAAACATTTAAAAAAAAAAAAAGATACTGGGTGCAGTTTCTTCTGTGGCCTTCAGGAAAAGTTTTTCTGTTGGGGTGGAGTGGATGAAAAGGCTCTAACCTGTATTTATTTGCAATGAAAGATCATTTTATAGCCAAAAATTAAATTTAGAAGTGAATTAAGGGAAGCAGTTCTACTACTGCTTTAAGCTTTCTTTTATTCTATCCTCTTGTTTTCATAATCTTTTTAGAAGAGTAGTAAATGGTTTCATCACTACTTGGGAAAATGCTGAGATGAAGCAAGCATTTCCATCCATTGAAAACTCATCGTCCCTCCAAAATGTCCCCAGTGTGTTACTTCAGATCAGCCATGTACCCACTGCTTAGGTTCCTTATCTGGAAGTTTTACCTCATCCATCGGAAGTTCTTGCTTGGTTCCAGCAAGGGCATAACAACAAACCATAGCTAAATAGTCCTTGGAAGAAAAAATACATTGCTTAGAGATGTTCTAGTGTTTTATTTGTAAGAAATCCATCAAATAAAAGAACTTTATCAGCTTGGTTCTTAAAAATCATCCTTTAAATATTTTTTTTTCCTTATACTTTTAAAAGCAGGGATGAACTTGCTAAAGCTAAATAAGAATATAAAAACTGTGAATTAAGTGGATGGACAAAAACTACAGCTGCTGCAGGGCCAAGAGTCCTGGCCTATCTTTAATCTTTTGCACAGAACAAGTCATATCTTCAGCTTGCTGTCAGGAGTAATGCACATGTTCTCCAATTCTTTATATGGAAAGATGGATTTCTTTTTAGGGATTATTACAGTATGTAAAATTGGTGAATTCAAATACAGCAATTAAATCAAAGCTTCATGCAAAACTTTCTTTAACCAGTGCATTGGGTCAACCTTTCCATGTTAGAAGTACATCAATAAAGTTCTCATTTTGGTACATTCCTGACTTATTTTTATAGTTCAGTTTAAAAGTTAAAGTCATTCAACCAAAGCTGTGACAACAGGAATAACCAGCCTCGTGGTAATGGAATACATATACAGGGCATTTGTTTCTTCTGCTGACCTCAGTAACACTGAATGACCTAAAGCTTTAATGGAGACAACGGTCTAAGTCAAATGCTGGATGGTAACTAATAATAATAATAAGAAAAACATTTCAGTGAAGAAAAACAATGTATTCTTTTTGAATGCAAATATAATAGTAATAAAAAATAATACTCTGTGGCACAGGACCCAGAGCGGCCTTTGCCTCACAACTTCACACAGCAGATCTCTTCAGCTCTGAACATATCTGTCTGTGTAACACAGAAATCATTCTTTCTTTTTTTCTTTTCCTGTAAGTTCAAGGATACAATATCCCTTTTCTTTGCAACTTTAACTTTGGATCTCTCTCCTGTGTACACAGATTTTTCTCCAAGGAAATGAATACCCCTTCAGCAAGTCAGAATAAAACCCAAGTCTCTCTTTGGAATCCAAATCCAGAAGCATTCGATTCTGGGATTCTGCTGAGCAATGTGTAACAACTTTTTTGTATTCACCTCCCGGTTCTCCCGACAGAGCTTTTTCACTGCACATCAGTCTGCAATCTCCCCTCGTTCCGACAGAGGGCGATGCAATTAAGCCATTTGTTAAAGGCAATTGCCACAGCCAGCTTCTACGGAGCTCCTCAGGTTTTGTTGTTGCTCCGAGTTTGTGTTCTAATGCCAAATGTTTCAAATTAAATCTTGTTTTGATCCCCAAAAAGTTCACACTGCTTATTTCTTTTCTTACCGCACAAACACACGGGCACGTTCTCAATGCCTGAAAATATCTCTATGGAAAATCAAAATCTCTCTCTCCTTGACACCATATTTTTTCTCTGGTCCTCAGCCATCCATTTGAATGTAAATGTTACACTGCGCCTCACGTCCCTAAGAAACCTTTACATTAATATGTAGTTTTAAAAGTCTCAGAGATATCGTTTGAAACAGATTAATGGCAGTTGGAAGGAAATAAATTGAGAGTACATGATAAATGCTCTTTAATTCTTTTTATGGCTTTGCTATTCACACATTCATCTGTGCAGGTAGATATCCACATGCATGTGAAATGGAAACTCACTTTCAAAGTGTAAAAATGGGAAACCTGCACTGAGGTCATTCATAGGAAAGCATTATTTTACAGTATGCAAGTTTATGGATCATAAGTGATCATGAAATATTTGTAAAGATTATCTCAATGAAAAGGCTCTGTGGGTATATTTGTTGAAGTCTAGACACATTTAGAAAGCTATGAGTTCTTAGAAAGATAACCAAATCTCTAAGACAAGGACAGAATAGCCACCAGGCTGAGTCCCTTGTGCTGCTGCCAAAGCCAAGTGCTCATGCTTCAGAAAGGACAGTGTTAATTACTAAGAAAAAATTCCAGTGGCTGCTGAACCACAAGCACAGATCTGTTCTCCAGATTTTTCAAGCTGAACCACATCTACTTGTCAGCATCAGATTAGAAAATAATTATATTTAAGCCTGGCAAATGCTTCACAACCTGAAAACCGAAGCCATAAAATAGATTGTTTCATCACATAAGTCAGTGCCGCTCAGAACAAACAGCCTTTACTAAGCACACTGCAGTTGCTGAGGGCTTGTAATTCGCTCAAAAGATAATTATTCTTGAGTGAGATTGAACTGTGTTACAGAGAAGTTTCAACATCTATGGTGTAAATGATTAACAGCTCATTAATATTGATGTTCACCCTCCATCCCTAGGATAACTCTCCATATGCAGTGCTCTACTTGCTACTTGTTTCCACTGGCCAGGCCAGCACACATAACTGAGCATGGATTGGCAAGGGGAAATTAAATGTCTTAGTGGAGGACAGGTTAAACTCTGTATGGACAAATTCACAATTTGCATGGCTCACCAAACTGTCTGACAGTCACTGGCTCCTGTCAAACAGACATCCACAACAGGAACCAAAGCAGAAAACTGACACACACAGGATGTGCAGAGGAACTCTAGCTGACAGGCAATGGCCAGCTCTGGTGCTCTGCTTCATTGGAGCAAACCATGGCCTAATGGCTACAGAACAGGAGAGGAGTGAGCTTGCTGCATTCTGTGACAGGCTCTGCATGTTGGTTTGAGGTAGTCTTAAAACATCTGCAGCTGCCAAGATCTCCTTGTCATGTAGTTTTACCACTTTCAAGTTCAGTCGGATTTAAGACAGGTTTGGTACCACTGCATTGGACCTGGTTTGAAAAATGGTCTTTTGTTTGTTAGTTTAGTCTAAAACTTATAAAAATATATCATGCCCCTCATATGAAACTACCTGTAAATTAAAACCAAAGAAAACTCAATAAGCCCATCCCTACCACCTGCACCACTGTTTGCAGTCAGAGCTCCAACAGGAATGGAACACAGTTCCCCCGCTAAACCAATATTTAACTAACAATCTGACTCACAGGGACATGCAAACATCCCACCACTGACTCACCACAGAGCTCCGCTCTTGGTTATCAGGCTGGGATTGCACCAAACACTCCTGCAGATTATTGTTGGCAGATTTTTTATTAACTGCCAACTACATAAAAAGCTAACCATATGGCCATGGCTTACCTGGAATGTCCCCGCCGCCTCCCCTCCCTACCACGTAGAGGAGTGGAGGTCTCAGCATGTCCCCACTGACCCAGGCAAGGACAGTCAGCACTGCCCTCCCTGCACCTTGGCTGTCCTGCCCCATCACCCCATTATCAGCACATGCTCAGCATTATCCCCACTGTAACGATGTCTAGGCAGTGGGCTGTAGCCAGGCTGCCCGCTCCACCACATGGACAACTCCATGCACTGCCTCGGGGAGCTGGATTTCAGTGCAAAACTCAAGAGAAGTTCAGTGCACACTACAGAGTAGCACTCTGGTTTGCAAGTTGGAAGACAGTGGAGTTTCAGCTGGGTTTTTCTGATGGTAAGAGAAAGGAGGCAGCAAAAAAGGAGGCAGCAGATCAATGCCACGAAGAAAAGGGAACAGAGGCACTTCCCTCCTAATCTCCAGCACACCAGATACATGAGTTGAGACATTTCGTTGTGATCTTCTATCCTCTCCAGGGTAATCCCAGATGTTCCAAAACCAGAGGGACTGCTTTGCATGACCTTACAGCAGGCTGCTCCAAGGCTGATCTGACCTGGCCGATGTTGTGGCAAAGCACAGAACATCCCACGTGGCTCTGAAAGAGTCAAACAAAACGAAAGCAGTTAATTCGTTGCCTCGGGTGGCATTTTAAAACCAATGTACTGTAGTTACTATCAAAAGTGATATCAAAAGTCCTCCCCTGATCTTCAATAACCATCTTTCAACTGTTTCTAGCTCCACAGTTTTTGAAGACTTATTTCAAAAGATAGTTCCACTATCTTTTGGGATGGGGAGGAAGTTGAAAGGGTTAAGATCTGGCAGCAGAAATACCAGCTGTACCTCTGACTTATCAGATTTATAGATTTATACTGTAACCCCCCTGAATATCTGCTGTTGGGAACGTTTCCCTCTATATTTAGAACATCTGAACAGCTGCAGCTATGCTCCTTGCTTGTGCATTAATAAAAATCCATACACATTATGCATGTGGGAAAAAAAAGAGTTCTGAAGACCCGAAGTTTCTGTCTGGGGATGTGGGTCCCCGGAAGATAACCCCAGATCCATGCAGAAGATTCTGGGATTCCACTCTTCATCCCGCACAACTCCATCCACTGCTCAGTCCTGTGGGCTCCAGCCAGCTTGGGATGCTGCAGAGGGGCAGAGAAGCAGCCCAGCACACTCTCCTGTTGCAGCCCCTCACAATGTGAAGTTTTCCCCAGCTGGAAGCAGCATTCAGACGGTCCTGTTTAAACATAGACTGTGAACTGGATGAATCCAGGTGTTACACCCTGAATACCTGGCAGCATAGACCTATAGACACATTTCTTCTTTCGCTGGTGAAACTTTAGTTTCAATAATATAGAATTATCTTACAAATGAAAACTCTTGGTTGCTACCTAGGCCAGCAGGAACATCTCTCTGGTCAAAACCAGGATGCAAAATATGTCCTACAAAATGGTCATAACCAGAATAACAGCAAATGTTCCATTTGAATACTACCCATGCTGAAGTGGTTTTGCTTTATTATACTGTAATTAAATACAGTTACATTAATAACATCTAACAGGTCATTCATTTCCTGTTGTAAGATTAAAATATGAAAACATGACAGAACAGCACATCACGGCACCAACTTACAGCTTTCTGTAGAAAAAGCACCCGTTTATTCAACTGCGCTCATTGTCATCGCCAAGATTACTATAAAAGATGAAAGCTTAAGGCAATGCTTACCAAGCAACTTAAAACCCCCCACCTTTTAATAACTCTAGCAGATTTTCACACCCAGTGTTCAATACATCTTCCCAGAAGTTAAGTGCTTGTATGGAAGGAGCTCATGTGTGCAGCCAGTGCAAATAAATGGCACAATCTTACATGGCTTTAAAGAACACTAACTGGGCTCAGTCAAATTCTGTTCTTCATCAAATTTTATTTAGAATTAAAATTTATTGCTCAAAATGTATGCCCATTCTGCAGGTATAAAAGTTTAAAAAAATACACTGATTTATTGATAAATGTTTCCGGTTAAATTTACAGTATTTTTATACATTATCCTTATATTGCAATAACTGTTATGCATCCTTTAACACTTAGAAAAAAATAAATTAACGGAAATGATTAAACCATTTGAGACCATGCTAAAATAATTCTTAAAAAAAGAGGGATGAAGTCTGTCCCAGTATTTAATTCCTTGCTCCTGTAAATAAATAACTTCATAAGCAGTACAAGGAAGCAGCGGTTAGAGCAAAGCACTTACCCACAGTACCCACGGCCATGGCAGGGTGCCAGCACTGTCCAGATGAACAAGGAGAGTTAAGCTCTGTCCTTTCGGCTGACACAGCCCGGTCTCAGAACTGAACCACAATCCCACCCTGCTCCCCACAACACCCCACCTACCCGGCCCCACTGGGGGAGATCACATTATCTGAAAGAGTCAGAAAACCTGACTGCCTTTGTGCAGAACTTGAGATTGCATCTCCAGAGCCAGAGGGGCTCAGGCACTCCTACTAGCTGCCAGAACATGCAGCTCAACTAATGCACATGGAGCTCTGCAGCAAAAAGAAGCATCAAAACAGCCATGACCAAGTCTGAGCTTACCAGGACAAACCAGAAGTCTTCAAAACAGCTGTGGATGTCCCTGTTCATTGCACGGGAGCTGGACTAGATGACCTTTAAAGGTCCCTTCCAACTCTAAGGATTCTGTGATTGTGTGAAAACCTGAAGTGAGCACCTCAGGACCCTCCTTTACATGAAAAAGCAGAAAAATCTGAAGAATAAAACACAGAACAGCACGTTCATCTCCTTACCGCACACACTGATCACCCTGAAGGGCAGCAGCACAGTACTGCTAGAAATCCTGGAAAGTTCTCACAACACCTGTGAAAGGTTGGGGAGGACTCGCGGGGAGCACATGCGAACCAATGCCTAGCAACACAGAAGGCTGTTAAGTTAACCATCCACCCTGCCTTCTCGCTGGATGTGTTTCTCTACACAAATCCAGTGCTGCGCAACACATAAAGCAGCTTCCTCTTGGCATCACCCTCTTCGATAGGGATGTTTCAGAACTCCGGGACTTCTCAAGGTGGACAGAGACATGCATGTTTGTACATAGATATATACACCAAGGTTAGAAAAATATTTAATTTTTGCTTGCTTAAATAATTATTGAAAAGTGTTAATACATGAATACATTAATATTTGTACAATTAAAACTTTATATATAAATATTTATATTATTATATATATATATATATATAAAGCAGTTTTCATAGCAGCCATTGCATATATAGTAAAATGAGTTTGTCAGAACTTGATGCTGCAAAGCTCAGGCCAAGCAGCGTTAGTCCCCTTCCGAGAGGAACTTCTGTACCAGAGCTGAGTTACAAACAGCGTATGGTGTCTGCTCTGCTGTCAGATGCCACCCACCAAAAGGCACAGCATTTTTAGGGGGAAATGTCACTATGTGGAGTCACTTTGGGGTCTCTCAGCTTCTGCCTTAAACACCAGAATCAGGTTAACACGCTCTTCTACAAGGAATGCACAAACATGTGGGAATGCCTTTAAGTGGGTTCATGCATACGGCATGCGACAGCCTTGCTGCAGCATGCAGCAGGAGGCACCACGCAGGACTGGGCTCAGCAGCTCATGTTCAGCTTGTTTTTGTTGAGTTCCCTTTCCAGGTTTCCTATCAAGGTATCGATACTTTCCTGCAGGTCCTTGAGGTTTGCCCTGTGGCTCCCTGCTGAGTCTATTGCCTGCATTGTCAGATAGCTCTGGAATGCGTGTTCCCCGGAGAGGGGCTGTGGGTGCTTCATCAGGCCATTGGCATCATCAACTCTGCTGCTGTCGTCCCCACTCTCCGAATCCTCTGAAGGGACATCGTCATAGTCTGCCTCGCCCAGGCAGTCCCTGGGGCTGCAGAAGTAGCCTTCCCCACAGCCGCTCCAGTCGCCCGCATAGCGGTTGCTGGAAGGGCTGTCCAGGCCGGCCGGCCTTGGCCGCAGCATCCCACACGCGTCAGCGTTGCTCAGGTTCAGCATCTGTGGTCTCTGCCGCCGCGGCCTCAGGTAATGCAGGGACAATGGGTGCTCGGGAGGTGTGCTGGGATGTGCAGGCTCCTGGGCAGGTGAGTGGTGCACTAGAAGAAAGGAAAATTTTACACCCTGTGTGGCTGAATCCACGTAGCAACACAAAGGGTCCGTGACAGCACCCATGGGCAAATGGCATGCATGATGCATGCAGACTCTCAGCCAACACACTGTGCTATTGCTGCTTGATCAAACACCACTAGGAAAACCGCTGTAAAAGCTTGGCATTGAAGAGTCATGCCAGATCCAAACTGCAACAGAGAAATCCTCCCTCGGCAGAGATGCTCCCAGAGCACAGGTCACATTCAGGGCATAAGGTAACCACCATCCAGCCCTGGTGCAGACAAACCAAACCACTTGGCTGAAGGGAATAGCAGAAAGCAGGCACAGCAACTGAGGTTAAAACAACAAAAATACCACTGCAGATAAACACTTGGAGAAGCTGAAGATGCACCAGAGCTGAATCCTCATGTTTCTCTTTTGCCCTGATGTTCCGCACTATTAATAGAAGCTCATTGGCATTAATTTCTCTAAGCAGCCACAACCAGAAGCACACTCCAACGGGCTGACAGCAGTTACCTGAGCTCATGGTTACGCAGCACAAGTTACTAACAGCCACCTCCACTGCTACTGGCTTCCTACGGTAAACAGCACACAATTTTACTGGCCTGCACCTATTAAATGTCTGAGCAGTAGAATCTCTTTATGTTTTAAACAGGCCATGCCCACCCATACTTAGCCGCAGATTTTCTATGCACAAATGTACTGTTCAGCATCTTGCTGACATTCCCTTGCTTCCCTACAGAGCTGCCAGTGCTCCCCCTGCCCACACTGCAGCCCCCCCCAGGGTGCTCCAGCCTCGCTTTACATCTCACAGTAGTGCACAATAATTATCACTGCTTTTTTCCACCTCTCTCGCTTTAACAAAAGCCCTTCTGTTCAGACTGCTCCATTAAGATGAAGGGCCATGGGTTAACAATAACTTGCCAGCATTGCATGTTCTAGCCAAACAAGGACTTATTTGTTTTCTGTTGGAAAAACACGGAAATTGAAGTATTACACAACATGTTGATTATCAAGCTGCCCAAATCTACAGAAGATAAAATGGAAGAGTCCACACTGCAATCTCTCCTCCAGGTCCAGATGCACTGCTTACAGCTCACCAGAGTTCTCTTGCTCACAGCTCTGCACTTATATTTTAACTCTAAGTTAGCTGTGCCCTGCATGCTTCTTGCAAGTTGAGGACTTCAGCCTTCCATTCAAGGTGAGGAGGAGCTCTACTTATCTTACTCATCTCAACAGAAATACACGCTCCCATGGGCAGAGCTGCACCTACCTGCCCTTACTTTCTACAGCAGCCATGCCACGAACTGCTCCCAAACATCCCACTGGGCTTCAGTGCAGCATGTGCTGCCCAAGCAGCTTATGGTCCCCCTCTTCTAGCTACACTTCCTACTCCTCCTGAACTGCCTTGTGGGTCTGAGTGAAGCTGGGAGCTTTACCCTGCTTCTCACCCAGAACATCCACGACACTGACCAGCAGCAGACAGACTGTGAGACACATTCACATAGTCAGCAGGCTCCTGACACAGAACTTCAGAAGTATTCCTGGCTAAATAAAGCAGAGACTATTTAAGAGAAACCCTGTAACAACAATATTGTGTGGATTTTTATGCTTCTTTTGCAATCATAAAAATCTCTTTAATGAGGCATTATGTTTCTTATATGGTTTATGAACTACTAAGATGAAAGTCTACATGTTTGCATGTCTATCCTGCACTGTGTGCTAGAGCACACGCATTTATACCTCATGCCCACAAATGCACAACAAATCCACACAGCTGCCGTTTGGAATTTTTTATACTATATATATATTTTTTTTGTTAATTTGCCAGAAATAGGTCTTTGTCAACTTTTAACCAACACCCTATTGCCTATCAGTCCCTTTGTGACCCTCCGTATTTCCTAAGTGCCCCCAATTCTCCCATGAAAAGCAGACAGCCTCCACTTCAAGTAAAATCACATAAATTTAACAAGAAATACAATCTGACATACTATTCCTTTAGATTAACTGCAATTGTCTCAGTGCAGAAAATCAGTAGTTTTCCAAGAGCAATTACTATGCTCTAAAAGGGAACAATTAAGAAGCTGTTAAGACAAGCTACATCCTCCCTTAGTCTAAAGAACATAAGGGTTTACATTGTTCAGGTTTGAAAAGCAGTTATTAAAACACCCAGGTTAAGCACCTGACAAATTTCTGCACCATCAGTGAAAGCACTGTGAAGAATGAAGGAACCACAACATGGAACAATGGACACATCTTCCATATAGGGAGGAAACTGACAACAATTTGGCCAAAGAATACCTGAATACAAAATTAAGCCCATTGGATCTAATGTTGTTTCACAGTGTTCTTATCAAACTTAACTAAAATTCCCAAATATCTTAGCCTGATCTTGCCTTAAAGCAGCAGTGCTTATTGTCCGGTTCAATTGCAGAAGATGAAATGCAAAGGAATTCACTGTGGGCTGAAATCTATAGATCACTGATGTCATTGTATCTCCACTGTCTCTCTGAACAGCCCGGGACACGTGAACGCTGTGTAATCATTCAAGTGGTCCTTGAAAGGAAAATCTATGCAGAAATATTTAACTTCATTTGTACTTCAGTAGTTAATAAAATCAGAATTTCACTTCCATTACTGGGAACTGACCCCAACTGATGGAAAAGCATTTGAGCTCTTAAGTTTAGAAACATGAGATAAAAGGTACTTGCACACAACATTTTTCCTTATGCAAAGCTCCGGAGAAACAAGAAGTTGCATGGCCCTCAGTACAAGGAGCAGCTCTGCCAAATTACAAATGTAGAAATAAAGTAAACCATTAAGTCTCTCAGAGACTAAACAACTCATGAATCCCATGTACTCAGAATCCTGAATGGTTGAAGCAAGAAAGCAGGAAAACAAGAACTAGAAACTAACTAAAGTTCAGATATGGGAATATTACTACCACTCGGTCTGCCTTCTCTGATATCTTTACTTACATAATGCACTTTTTACTGAATTGCTGCCATTTGGTAAATAAGTAATTAGAACAATAAACTTTACATTAAGCAGTTTTTTAAAACAAAGAGTAACTACATGATGCCTGATTTCTTTACATTAATAGGTGATGCCACCTATTAATAATAGTACCTCATATTTTAAAGACCCTAATTCCGCTCAGTTATCCTGCAAATTAATCTACACTGTCACACTAAAAACATACAGCAACAGTTTGACAGTTCCCCCTGATTAGATTAGTGAAACAGTACCTGGCCACAATTGGAGTAAATAGTGAAGAACTTCTATGTGTTTTTTGAAGTCCAGGGCACTAGCGAGCTCCTCTGAGTCTGTGAAGACTCTGTTGTTGTGGTTGGTGGTCTCCTGCCTCTGGCTCAGTAACACGGGCCCAAAGCACACAGCTAAGTTCTGGCACGTCATCTTATTTACTTCGTGGTAAGAAGCCACCAGTTTCAGGTGATCCAACAGCATCTTCAGGGTAGCCTGCAGAATAAAACACTCATTGCGAAACACAGTACTGCAGCATTGTCACCTTAACATCACTGCTCTAGAGGGATAATACTGATAGCTCAAGCTTTTCTATCAACACCCAGCAGCGGAACGCCTAAGTACTGAATAAAACAGTTGTGTTAGACCGCCACAGAGGGGACAATAAGACAGAATTTCTGGTAGAATTCATCTTGCTTCTCACCTGATCTCAGTTCTACATGAATGAATTTTCCAGCAGTGGAGAGGAGATATCAAAGAAGGGAGAGACTGCAGAAGCAGTACAGGCAAGCCAGATATATTAGAAGATAAAGAAACCCTTAGAAAGACTTCAGTGTCAGAACAAGCCTCCAGAAGTTTACTTAGCTTTCAACAAAAATAACCCATTGCTAGCTGTTTGGCCACCCAGTCCTGCTGTAAATGAGAACAGCTTACCTGAAATCTAAAAATAAAACAGTGCCACTTCTACTGCTTACAGTACACCTAAATGAAAGTTATGGCCAGATACCTTCACTCTTGAAGTATTTTCAAAGACTTGGAGCATTACAAATCCATGTTTTCAGAAAACAGTTGTACATGTTTTGACATGTTTTAAATCCAGTGTGAAAATACTCCTTTATTTTCTGAAGCTGACAATTTACCATTACTTGACCCCATTAATACCACCCACCTTCTCAACATCTGGTAGGCAATCCAGAAGGGCTGCTGTGTGCTCAGAGTCACTCGGGTCATTTTCACAACCAGCGGCTGCCATCTTCAAGGGATTTTTCACCATGGCATCCACCACCGCTTCATAGAGCTGTTTGGTTATCAGTGGAGAGGGCAGCTCTCGCAGGTAATCCTTTAGGACACCTTCAGAAGAGGCACAAGAACAGCTGCTGTTATCAAGCTGCATGTTCAGTGTTTGGAATGGGTTAGGTTGGAAGCACTAAGGCACACAGAAATCACACATCTCTCAGGAAAATTCTTCGTACCAGTGACAAATTCAGGAGCTAGAAACAGGAGGAGGCAGTAAGGGTAAAAAAACACCAGCAAGCTCAGCAGCAGCTCTCTGCACAGGACAGGCACTGGCTACAGCCAGCGGGTGGCTCCGCTCCCACAGCTCTGCAGCACTCACGTCCTTGCTGCCATCCCAGCACTGGGCTCTCCCAGCTGCACTACGTACAGCTGCATCTCCAGAGCCGGAGAAGAGGTGCTTTCTGCAGGATGCAACAACCTGGCAGCACTGCATCCAGCTTTTACGCCTTCCACAGATGCAAACAAATGAGAAGGAACTGAGAGTCTGCATTCATGATGCTAAGCGATGGCTACACTTCAATGTGAGCCAATTTCAGCAACTAAAAGAAGAAAATCCAGCAGAAGACTTCTGCTTGGCCCTGGAAAGCACACAAACATAATGCCATGTGGCAGCGCATCCAGCACAGCCAGCACTAAAAGCTGCGAGGGAAATAAACAGCTCTTATTCTCCTTCAAAAGAATAAAGAAAAAGCATTCAAACCATAAATATCTGCCCATTCAGCAAGATTACAAGAAGAAGTTTGTTAAGAAATTATGCATTAAAAAACCTTTTGAAAGAGGACACTGTAATTAACAGAGCAGTCTGTCCTCAGATAAGGCACACTTACAAAGATAGAAGATTTTTTGGCACGTGCTCCACACAGCTCTGGAAAACCCCACATCAATGTAAATACTGTCATGTTCTGCTATTTGATAAAGCAAAAGTTCATATCAATTCTGTCTTCATAACTTAGCTGCAAACTGAATCACACTGCAGAAGGCTTTTTATAAGGCTGTTTATAAAAAATACAAGGAATGGGAGCTAATGTTTCCCTTTCGCAGCCACATTTGCAGTAGCTTTTTGCTGTGTAACTGGTACCACTGAGAAATGAGGAGTGCATCCAGTGAAGAGGCAGCCAGCCAGGCCCTGCCCCAGGAGCAGTGCAAACCCATCAGTAGTGCTCTGCACAGCCCCTCTGGCTGGGCAGGCCAGCAGCCGGCACACAGCCCCCAGGCACAACACAGCAACGTACTGGCAGGGGTATGAGAAACAAAACCAGCCAGCTCTATGGTTTCCTGAACACAAATTCCTCTGGGCTTCTTTGTTTGATTTGGGGTTTTCTGTTTTTAAGCAGAGCAGTTACAGAAGTGGCATACTACGCTTCTGTTTAGTAACTTATTCACATTCCTCCATTGCTACCAATGATATTTCATCTTCTCAATTCAGAAGTGTCCCACGTGCATCCACAGGTGAAAATGAGAGCAATGTGGCAGCAGGAGGTGCAGCACAGCACTGGTTGGGATGCCTTTCCCTCTCATCTATGTAAAGCACCAGCAGGAAATGCTGACTGCCATGTTTTGGGTGGGAAAGACCAAATTCAGAATCAGCTTACGTGTCAGATCAGCTAGTGCTACTGCAAGTCACAGCTGATGACTGAGAATTCCTCTGACAGCAACCACAACCACAAGACTACCACTTGCTGAAGGACCTTAGAATCATAGAATCATTAAAGATGGAAGAGACTACCAGATCACCTAGTCCACCCATGAGCATCACGTCATTAAATCATGATCCTCAGTGTCCCTGGTTAACAGGGCAGCTCGGAACCTACTAATGCCCTTTGGCCTTTCTACATGTTTTTGCTATTCACTCTGCCAAATTAGCCTTGTTTTCTTGCAGGAAGCCATACTCCCTGCTGCTAACCCACTGGCACGTTCTCCTCGCCACGACCCCTCGCCCTACAAAGCAAATGGAGACAGCAAGCTGAGATTACCATTCACTTCAGTGATCCCTCATTTTTCTAGCCCACTGAGCTGTTAACAGTATTACACGCTTTATTTAGAGATATGAATTCACACAGATGAGAACAGACATGATGCAACAACTTCTACTGGTCAGTTCCTAAAATTGGCAGCACATTTGGTTTTGAGCCACAAGCGCCTCTGTAAGCCTGTGCCAACCCCAGGGGCAGTTCTCAGTAAAGATTTAATCATTAAATGCTCATTCTTTGGTCTTTGGAGAGCTGTCAAAAAAAAAAAAAAAAATCTTTATAGTCATCTGGAAAAACAGCGCTACTCAAATTTCAAAAAGGACACAAGAAAGCACTTCTCTCCAAATGTGCCAAGATTTATGCTGAGGATTCACATTCTATGGAACAAATGCTTTGGCTTAGGGAAGTACAAGTCACGAGATGCAGCCTCAGCACCACAAGCACAGCATGAACAACCGGGGCAAACAGCCATTGCCCAGGCTCCCTGTACAGTGAGACTGCCTGCGGGCTCTTTACTCCCATGCTGAGCATAGCAGGCGGCCCAGCTCTGCCAGAACAAACTGCAGTCTCACCTTTATGCACAAACCATGTTGCCTACAGCTAAGCAGAGAACGGCTCCCCCTCATCAATGTGGCTTAAACAGATTGCAGTGTGGCATTAAAGTACGCTTTTCAGATTAAGCACCACATCATAAACCCATGACAGAAAGCACAGACAGACTGGTACTGCTGCCCTGACAGGGCCTGCTGTCTCCACTGAGTACTCCTGCAGCTCCAAGCTCACCTTCTACCAGTAACAGAAGGAACTGAGTGCACAATGCCCCCAGGGACACAACGCTTGTGATGCATTGCAGGTTCTTTTGTACACATACAAGGAAGCCTTGACACCCTTCCCCACAATATTCCTGAATTCTGCAAATATTCTGCAAATAGTCCTGCTGTATATCATTTCTGGTAGCATGGGAGTGCAATGCCTTCTTTATTACTGCAAAATTAAACACCAAATAGGTCAAATATTTCATTAGCCAAAAATTTATATTAACCAAGAATCTGTTTGACATTTGTCTGCTTACAAGTCAACATCAGACAGTTACTGCTGCTTCACAGCACAACTGATTTACTAAAACTGAGAAAAGTTTTCAAGAATAGTCAATATCATCATGTCAGAAATCATCACTGCTTCTTTCATGAATCTATTTGCGAGGAGAAGAAAAACATTAAGTTAAAGGATCATTTCTATTATTTACTTCTTTTGTTCGCCTTCTTCCAATAGAGGATGCATCACACGCAACAGAGTGTAACACAAGCCCAAGGTTCTGCTGCTGAGAATGCTGGTGCTGGTGAGCAACGATGAGCCCAACTGTGAGGCCAAGGGAGCTCAGGTGAACTGCTGGGTCGGTACAAAAGGTTTGGTTAACAAAGAAAATGCCACTGGGCAGTATCTTCTGACACTACCTAGAATAATTACAAAATGTACTGAACGCAAAATTAATTCCCAATACACTGCAGTGAAACAGTCAAATTGGATAGAGCTGCTCAATGCATCTGAATGTCACAAAATGCTCTGGCACAGAAAATTTACACCCTGGCAGCTGATGTTAATATTTTCCATCACTGGATTGGAAGTAATGAAATGTTCTTGTCTAATTGCCTCAAGCGATTAGTTTACTCCATGATCCCTGAAATCAGCTCAACTTTGGTTTACATAACAAATATCATCAACAGCTACAAAACTGTTGGGCCTCTAAGCAACAACAAAAACACCTGACAATTCCAGCTGGGGCAGGTGAAGAGAAATTTTGTCAGACCTCCTGCTCCTCTGCCCCCAGCCCCTCTCCTTCACCAGGATGCTACTGTGAAAGCCTCCACCTTGTGCAGGTTCCCTTCCTACACCAAGTTTCATGAGTCAGTGTAACTCTATCCTCCTCCCTCCCAACCATAGCTACTTCAATACACACCTCCAACGTTACTGAGCTTGCTTTCGCAGTATAGAGAAGTAGTTAATGGCTTGTTAAACAACAACAGAAAACTAGTTCAGTGCCTCACCTTCTAAAAGGCATATTACGAACATGTCAAAATTATATATTGAAAGAGAAGTCAAATCATTACCTGTTATCACATTAATATCTGGGTACCGGCTTTCGGAGAGAGTCACCGCCTTGCTGTCCCTCTCAAATGCCTCTCGAAGCTCCTTCTTAACCGCTGCAGAGCCACAGAGCCGATACAGGCCTACAACCTATGGGCAAGAACCACAGCTCCACATCAGTCATCCCCGCAAAGCAGAACACATAACATGTTTGGCCTCACCTGGGAAGTGCAGCAAGATGTTCAAACAACTGTTAAGAAAACTCAAACAACGTCAGCTGCTAATATCAACTGATCATGTAACCATCAAAAGTTACTCAAGAGACAGCTGACAGGCAAGTGACTAATGCCAAAGCTTTCTACAGCAGGGGACATCCTGAGCAGTGTTCAGTGAGCCATCCCAAGCTGTAAGCCAGAAGCACATCTACCACCAGGTAATTCAGAATCCTCTTGGGACTTTGCTTTTACGTAAAACTTGGGAAACAAAGAAATAAATCTCCTCTTATCCTATGCATTCAGATCACCATAGTTTTTTCTAGTAATAACTGTATAATTATATAAGATAAAACTGGGCCTTCAGCAGAAATGAAGAGAAAAACCATTTTGAAGTACATTAGAACATGTTCCAAAATTGTTATTAATCATTAGTAGAAAAAGGTAGCAGCACAACCAACTACCTAATAAACATGAGATGTCATAAATCTCTTAAGGAAAAAAACCCTTAACATTTTCCTACAAGAAAAAGCTAGATGTAACTAAAACTCTTCTTGGTGCTGTCAGAAAGGATTTCAAGAGAGTTACGAATACTCCATTCTAATGACATTCACAAGTTGCTATTTAAAGATGACAAGATGCTGACTTCCACATGTCAAATGACATGTAACACTTAGTGTAAAGCAAGGGTTATTTCATATGCTCAAGATGATAGGAGTGACTCCACAACATATCTGGACTGTACTACTAAGTCAATTACGTGCTTTTACACACTCCAATTTTGCATTTTTTTGTTGCTGTATTTTTCATTTTCATCACCACTGTGACTAAGAGGAGCTAAATCTTACATATATTATTTTAATTTGATTTTAATGGATTTTACAGGCAGATGTACTGAACAACACATGGTTAGCCCCAAAATGCTGTGGACTTGAACAACCAACCAGCTCAAAACTTGATGCAGTCTGTGCTGGCTTAGAATGTGCATATCCAGGTTTGCAAAGAAGAGCATTTGTCTGGCCATACATTAAGTCCTGCTTAAATACTTTGCCACTCAGTGGAATTTGTACTCTCTCTTTCCCAAGACCAAATAAGACTCGAAAGTTGCCTAAGAAAATTTCAACCAAGTTTTGTAACACTATGTCTGAAAGTCAGGTGAAGATGACACATCATGACAGTAGTCTGCATTCTAAGAGAAAATCAAAAGGTCAGAAAAGTGCATGGCTAAAAGTTAACAGTATATTTTGCATTTTTGTTTCTCCCTGAGCAACTGCACAAATTAGATTTTATGCTCAGAAGCACCAGGTGCACACAGACAGCTCAGATCCCAATCACCTCATTACCAGTGATGTCTTGATTACCCCAAATCATTTGCATGACTAGGTGCTAATAAGCCCAAAATAAAACACTGAAACCATGAGACACAAATACTGGAAATAATACAACTTTTTTTTTCCACTGATTTGCATTTAGGAGAAACACATCGAGAATCACACAGTTATTATCAGTACTGACTTTCAACAAAGTAATTACATACAAATACCATTCCTGTCTGTATATTTTTATCTATTTTATAAGTAGCCATTAATTTCTTAACACCGGGAAATTACAGCCAAACTGTTAGCCTTCTCACAATTTCAAATGAATTACCAAGGGGTGTCTGGACTGCACATCTTCCTAAGAAATTTCTAGTCTAGCATCTGTAGCTGGGGATTTGCTTCTACAACATTTTTTCTCCATTGGGTTACACCAACTGAAATAAGCTGTATTAAGATGAAGAGAACACAGTGGGCCTTACTGCCTTTCCTAATCCTAAGGAGAACTTGAAGAAAGGCTAGGAGAAGCACCGTGAGGAAACAAATAACCTATCTTCTCAATGGCTCTTCCTCATCTTCATGCTTTGCAGCAAGGGTGGGAGGGAATACCATATTCCTTGTGTGTCAGTACACTATGTCCTTAAATAATGATCTGTGCCTCAGGAATTAGACATTTCCAAATCCTAATCTCAACTTTGCCTAATTTTGAGGGTGACTCTACATGCTGGGTGCTGCAGTCCTAAAGCTACTGTGAGCAAGTGTTCTTCTCCTTAACAAGAGCAAAGTTGGAAGCACTGATTTCACAGTCCTGCTATTCGTCTCCCAGTACAATGACTGACATTCACCACACAACGGGAGCAAGAAAATAAGTTAAAAACCATTCCTGCTCCAGGAGTAACGGTGCAAAGATCTGCAACAGAGATCCAGACACAGCAATATTAACAAAACATTAAGATATATACAGTACCTGGCAGCCCCTTTTTTCAATTTCCATTACGCATTTCTGAATTAAAAGCGGCACCATCAGGCCTGTGTTTTCCTTCTCTACCACTTTTCGAGCATCTACACCAAACATCACCGGTTCCCGATCTGCATCCAAACCATCAAGAGAGTTCTCCCACTGTTCCATAAGTGACAGTTTGACATAAATAAGCCCCCTTGGTTCCAGTCTGACAGCCAGCTGATGTGTTTTTGTCACTCGAAAGAGAGTAGGAAGAGCCACAGTGCCATGACAACAAACACGGTTTTTCCGTGGGGTGGGCTCCCAGCTGAACACCACCAGCTTTAAGTGCTGAGCATTTTCAATTTCTATGTTGAATGTGTGGTCCATATCTAGAAAAGTTGTCCTACATGTAAGCAGGGCTGTTCTTGCTTTGTTTACTGAGTCAACCTGTATTGCACAAAAGACATCTTTTGAGTCTATTTTTGGTGGTTTCAAGTCCTCAGCACCATAAAAGTGAATGCTCATAAGTCCAGAGATGTACTGGGAACACTTGGGTTGATCAGAAAAGTTGTAGTGCCTGAAAGCATCGATATCTATCTCAGTTTTACCACTGTTACTTGGAAAGCTCTCTTTTCCTTTCCCACACTTGGTTTCATGTCCATGTTTGCCTGATTTAGTTAAAAGTTCAGGAGAGTCACCATCACTGAGGTAACCACCTTTGCTGGAGGATTTGGAACTCCTTGAGCTTTTCTTTTTGTAGGTGTGCTGTGATGACACACTGCTGTCGAGATGGTAACGACTTATGACATTCCTGCTGGCAGCTGCAGTTGAGTTTCCAGAAGATGGCAAAGACACTGTATGGCTTGTATCCTGAGAGCTCCCTTTCAGCAGGGAAGAAGGATTATCTGAGCTGTTATGGCTTGAAGTTCCCTTGACACTCAGCTTCCTGCTGAGTTCTGGCAGTTTTTTCATTTTCATGGAAAGCTTCCTCACAGTTCTGGGAGATTTAATTCGATCGGGGAAAGGCCAATTGATTGATCCACTTTTTTTCAAGGGATTGGGACTTGGAGGAGAAACTTCTGTGATTGGTATATCAATCTTGTGTGCGAGTACAACTCCAGGCCCTTTAGGAAAAAAAATTAAAGAGAATAAACAAATGTTGTGTAAGTGCAGTTCACAGTAATGAAAATAAAATATTGAACTAGAGGAAAACATTTTGATTTGTCTTAACTTGATAAATGCAGTTCATTCAGATGACTGTCATTCACCAGTTAGAGATATTAACAAGCACCCAGAGTGTTGTACTCTGTTGACCTGTGCAACGAAATTTGGCAGTTCACAGTCAGAAGCCTGATTTGTTCTGCTCTATAGAGATAAAAGAGCTAGAAACTACAGATAAACAAATGAGCTATTTCACCCACTGCATTCAAGCTCTTGTCCATTTGTGTTACATCCCTCTCATCCAGACACAATTGCATTCCTGGGGCACAGGTGCAATGAAATCAGTCTTCAAAGGGAAAGCACTGGAAAATGACAAGTGCATTTCTGCCCACAAAGCAGTTAGCAACAAAGATTAACACATCAGCATTGCCCTCTCAAGTCTAAAGGAAACATGCATATCCCTGGTAAAGGATACTGCTACACTACTTTGCATTTCCCTCTCTTACCCAAAAGAACTCTGGAGAAGCATCTCACCCCTCTTCTTTCATTTCTTTCAGCTCCCCTTTTCTGCTGCAGAGAGGAGCAGGAAAGCAACAAGGATTTATTTATTCCAAAAGCTGCACTGTGCGCTGCCTTGTTCGTGCCAGCTATTTTCCCTCTCTCCTGGCACAGCCACCCTATGACAGGGCTTAAAGTTATATAGTTCCCAACAGACACCATGGTGGGAAATCTTTTGGAAAATCTCTTTTCAAGGAACAAAAATAATTTTAATAACAGGCACTGATGTTGAAGAGGAAAAGAATGAGAGAAAAAAAACATCTACATTCATTTGACAGTGCAGGACAAGTAACGAAGGGATACAGAATAAGAAGTTGTTATCAATAACTTCCATGCATGACTCACAGAGACACAAACTTGTAGTTCTCATTCTTGAATGTTTAAGAAAACCCAAACACTGAGTTTCAGCTCAAGCCTTTCTTCTTGCCACCAGCATGAGGCAGTAATGACTGCAGAAATGGATTCATTGAGTTGCCGTAGTGTGCAAGACCGAAACTGAGGCCAGAACAAATAAAATTTCATGAGTACTCTCATTTAGAGCCACTTTTCTATCCACTGAGAAACGAAGAGTGGCTTTTGTAAGAACAACCATCCCATCCCTTCATCCCAGACAAGCTCTGGCAGCACTCATGCAGCTTTGTGCTCCCAGCTGGGAACCAGAGCCCCCAGCCACACTCAGCCCTGCTGCTGCAGCTGCCCCAGCTGCTCAGAGACCAGGGGCCTATGCCTGTGTTACCAGGGGGAATCCACCCCGCTGCTCATTGAGGAAAGGCAAACCCTACTCACAGCGTGTACAAGGAAGGAAAGAGGTACACAACAACTCCAGCAACTCATTCTTTACAGCAGCTTCTTTTACAGATTTTTCTGATGCTTACTGTCTAATTCCAATCACTATTAAGAAAGTCCAAATCACTATTTGCTTAAAAGAGTGCTTTTATAGCAAAGTTTCAATCATAAAGAACAGCACACAGTATCTGTTTTCCAGAGCAACAGAGGAAAATGTCTTTAGCTCTGCATTTCTTGGAGGAGTTCCTTGCCTGCTGTTCTCGCAGCAGCTGGCAGGAGACACGGGGTATGACAGAGCTGGACAAAGCCTCGCTTGTGCTGCGGATCGTGGTATAGCTGCGCTGGCCCAGAACACCCCATAGCAGCCAGTGCTGTGCTGACATTCACCTTCCCTTTCTGCCCCACGCCTCTGGCACGGGCTTAGCAAAGCAGGCCAGCCCATTCAACTTCCCTCCATCTCAGGAGAGCTGCAGAGGCAATCTGACATTCTTACTTACCTGTGGGTATGAGTTCTGCTGCCTTCAGTGCAAAGGGGTTAAAACGAAACAGAGCTGACAAAGCTGGTTGTGTGGGACCAACCCCACAGGTGTCATGCCACCACTAACACCAGCGATGTGCTGAGGTACAGCACCATGACTGCTAACAAGCTGCAATAGGGACCTACATCACAGCACATCACATCACATTCCACTTCCCAGCCTGCTCACCTTGCCCAGCTTCCTTTTTGTTCCACAGAGGTGGCATCTGACACTTCAGAAATGCCTTAGGGAAGGCTGGCAGGAGGAGGGGAAGCACCAGAGGCACTGGGGTGCCAATGATAGCCCAGGCAGCAGGGGGGTGATAATGAGGTGCAGCTGACAATGCACTCTGCACATCTGTCTCACACTTCCTGGCAGCATCAGCTGCACAAAGAGCAGAAGAATGTAGCTTTTGAAGGATGCCCAAACCCAGGGATGGATGGCTTGCCATGGGACAAGTCAGGGACCAAGCACTGCGCTGAGCCAAGTGACTTTGCACCAGGGCTGCCTCTCTGAGATGGTTCAGATGGATGGGTAAAGCCCACACAGCTTTATTTGTTACACAGCATGGCCACACAGGGGACAAAGACTCTCCACAGCCACAGAGGCAGGTGGCCCCTGGACATGAGGTGCTCCACAGCCACCAGCTGCCCTTCCCCTCATGGCCAGGGGACAGCAGGGCCCAAAACCTCACCTACACACATCTGCCCTACAGGAACAGCAGGCAAAGTCACAGCACACAGCCTATTAGGCACACGCTGTGTTCCCACATGGCAACATTCATCTCTGGCCCAGCTTAGCATTGTCCTGTCCTCTGTGCCTGGGTGGATGTGACACTGTCAGACTGCCTGCCAACAATGCCTGCTACGTTACAGGCATATTTGATTATCCCATTCTACGTGCAACATTCCTCTTCGCTTAAGGAAGAGTTTTGAGTAACTCTAAAGCTCATGAGAAAGCGTGTGATTTATTTTTGGGACCCCAAGATGAGATGAGTAAGTCAGAAAACATCAGTTTCTCATCACAGAGAGCTATTAAAATACCAAACAGCCATGCTCATAACTAAGGGAAATGCTGAGCTCTGACCCAACTAAAGCTGATATGTAATTTCATTTTTTCTGCCATTCTCCTGAAATACTTAATAAGCATGCTTGCTGCATCTGACATCTAAAGTGTATCTCCAGAAAAATGACACGAGAGCTAACTTCTAGGCCATTTCATTTTAGAAAGAGGAAAAAAATAAGCTTGTACTAAGCAGCTATAATTTTCAAAACCAAAACTTCCCTTTGTCCTAGATTTTTTACTTTTATTTTCTATTTTTAAAAGTCAACCCAACGTATTCCTTGGGAAAACTTTTTTTTTTTTTTTAATTTTCCCCCCAAAAGCAACAAATCAGAACAGAAAATCCCAAACAGCTCAAAATTATTCTCAGAGCAAATGACAGCTGAGTGAAAAAAAGGCTACTGTTTTTCTGTGCTAGATTCCAGAAGAGATACTGATCTGGATCCTCAGCTGACACAAATAACACGGCTCTACTGATGCCAGAGGCTGGTAACTTACTCCAGCTCAGGCCCATTTCATCCTCAGATAGTTCTATATCCACTCTGATAGAAAGACTCACTGCAAAGCTGAAAACAGTGCTAACAGAATTCATGCTATATCAAATGCAAGCAACTTCAATAAAGATGCAAAGAAAGTAACCTCCCTTATCCATATTAGCAAAAAAAATGTTCTTAAATGAGGATAGAATGCAATTACTATTATGTAATAATTGTCTAAACAAAAGGAAGAATCTTCTTTTAGTCCGCTAAAAAAGAAGTCCTTTGAAAAGACCCCTATGAAAACTGCCATTTTTACCAAGTTGGTCTCTATGCTCAGCCCCACATGGCACTTCAGAGTCAAGGAGTGGAGAAACTATTAGAAGTGTAAAAAGGAACGCTCTAAGAACTCTGTAACAGTAGTTTATTTTCTTCCAGTACAGTGCCAAATATACGCAGACACTAAGTAAGCCGTGACAAACCCATCAGCACTGGGGTCACGTTTTCAGGAGCAGAAGTCACACACTACTTTACACAGGCCATGCTGTAAGTCTGTCGGGCTGACCCTGCACCACCGCAGTCCTTAGTGCCCCCTGCTGGGTGACGCCTTGAGAGGGGACGATGAGCATGTTTAACAGCACTTCAGGTCACCCCCCAGGCTTAAGAGCTTGCTATCTGCAAACAGGAATGAATTCCTGGCAAATATTCTAAACGTTAATGATTCTCCGTGTCACAAAACCACAGCAGGCTCCATTAGAATGCTGGCGTTGGACCAAGCGCCATCAGCCCCAGTGCCAGGCGTGCCTTATTTTAGACCGCTTGCACCATGTCCTCTTTCCCTCCTGGTCTCTTACATGGGATAAAAAGTATCCCTGTTTCCCCAGTAAGATGATAGAAACATGATTCCGTACAAAACAGAAGATGAAAGAAATAGCTACTTTACATTAACTGCTTCAAGTCTCTGGTTGCTACAACTCCTAATCCTTAGGGCAGATCACCAAAGTGGGATAAAGACACATACCTGGGTAGGCCCACAGCCTTCAAAATCTACGTCACCCCCCCCCCCCCCCAAATCCTATAGCTCTACAGAACCAGGACACACTTCTTGGCCTGTTGACAAAAGATCAGCTGCAACATGCAAGCCTGCAAAATTTGGGCCCCAAACAATAAAATTATAAACCAGGAGCAGTCATTTAAGTGAAGGAAGAGCACTGCTTAGATTAACCCCAGTACGTGCCCAGCTGGAGCTAAAGAGGAACACAGCACCAACCATCGCCTCCTGCAATGCTGAGAGAAAAATCAATTTCTAATGACTCCTACCAGGATTTTGCAGCCAGACATCCAGCTAGCATACATTTTTAGTAACAGAAGCATGGCCAAGGTTCTTGCAGGCTAGAATCAGCATGCCTCAGCAGAATGCTTCTGAGACACAGAAATGAAATGACCCCACTGATCAGTTAGGCACTACTCCCAGAAATAATCATAGAATGATTTGTGTTGGAAGGGACCTTTAAGATCACCTAGTTCCAAACCCCCGCTAAAGGCAGGGACACTTCCTGCTTGACCAGGTTGCTCAAAGCCCATCCAGCCTGGTCTTGAACACCTCCAGGGAGGGGGCATCCATCATCTCACCAGGCAACCCATTCCAACGTCTCACCACCCTCACAGTAAAAAATTTCTTCCTAATATCTAGTCTAAACCTACCCTCTAAATGCTGGTACTAAAAGCAAAAGCATTACAAATTCTCCAAAAAGGCCCCATCTGGAGATCCATAATGTAAACCTATAGCAAAAGAAGGAACTACAAAGGGACATTATTCTTCAGTGCCTTGATAGTGATACACACATCTAGCAACACATTCAACTAAAATACAGTCAAACAGTCGTAATAAAAATTTACTTCAAAACTTTATACATTTGAAAAATTCTAAATGTGATATGAAAAACACGCTCCACAGTCCAGGTAAATTTCCACCTGAACTCTTCTCCTGTAGCCCTAAGAACGTGAGCTGGTGCTATGTTTCTACATTTCTACCTCAGCAATTTTTCTTCTTACTGCCACCTTTTGTCTGTTTGACATAAACAAAATACATAAACAAAAGTGTGCTTCCTAATTGCTGTAGTATAGGGCTGTTTGTTTTTATTCCTTTCTAAAAACTAGCACAGCTAGAATTATTCAACAAGGAATTACCTGACAAATCCTATTAGCATACACGGCCTTTACTGGAGAAAGTAACCCGATTAACATTAGGAACTAATGATGCAAGTTAAGACAATGAGAAAATCAACACCTCTACAATCTATACCCCATTTAAAGAAAACATTTACAGGACGTATCTATTCACTACTTTGTTTGGGAAGACTTTCAACAACCAAACTCCTTTATACTTTTTCTTCAAGTTTCCATTAAAAAAAAAAAAACAAGCATGACTGCTTCCTCTGTACAACATTTGAGATCCAAATGAGGCAGCACTGTTTAAAGCTTAAATGGTTAAACTACTTGCACTGACCAAAGAAGATAGCATCAAATTAAAATTGTATATATTATATATATAAATATAATAATAATAATAAATGAAATGAAAATATCTCTTTTACTGGCTTTTGTAGTATCCTACTTTTTTTCTGTCTTTGCTTCTCAAAGTCTCTCTTAGACTCTACTACTAAGCACTACTGACACATACAAAATTACAGCAGTAACAAAGATAAGCAGACTTTTCCCCAAAGCAGTAATTGAGTATTTGTCAGGAGTTATTGCCTGACCTATATAGGCATCTATTTTGCAGCAACTGTGTAAGTCAAGCAAGGTTCAAGCACAAATAATATTAAACTGGCCATGTTGCCCTCATGCAGTAATTGCACATGGATGAGCTGTCATTTTAAATTTGACTGAAAATAACTGTAGACACCTTAACTGAAGAGAGGAAAAAAAAAAAAATCACTTCTCCATGATAAAGCCAATTACTGAGCAGCAGGGATCCATCTCATCAACAGTTCATCCATTCAGTCTGGTCGCTGTTAAATACATGCAAAAGAAGAACTGCATTTAAAGCAGCTTAATCAGCTCCGAGCATAACAAACCTACTGGGGGAAATTCATCACACTTTTTTCCTGGTTTCAGGAAAGACACTTTAAACACTTAATTTTTCTTTCAGGAATAAATGTTTCTTCAGTATTTAAAAAAAAAAAAAAAAAGGGCATTCTCCTTTTTGCATAAAGTGTTTCATTTTTTAAGGAGAATCGCCTATACATCAAGGACTTGATGACTAAATTGGAGCCAAACAGCCTGCAGAACGTGCTAATGGCTTTCCCAACAACCCCACATCCTGACCTCTCCAAACTGATTTGAGCTCCAGCATTCAGAAAAATAACAGCATGGTATTTCAGTGATTTTGCAAGCAGACTTAACTGATCTAAGTATTTAATGCAGGCTATAAAGTGAATTATTTCTAAATAAATGTTCTCAGAATACTTTGGAACTGAAAGTACACTCGGATCAGAAGTATTTCCACAAGGAGAACAAAATGTGAGCTCCCAGAAGAGAGGACAGAGTACTTTTTCTTCTGCTGTTTACAGAAGTTGCTTTGGTGCCTCTGAAAACATCTCCCATTCCCAGAAGCCATCGCTGCGCTGAGCCCAGGCAATGCAGCTTCTGGAACTTACAGATCTGGGGCCAATTTGCCAGGATTGAGTGGGAGGGGGACAGAGCTCCTTCAGAGGGCAATGCAGAATGAGAGCCTGAAAATGAGCTCCAGGGCCTCTCCACTTTCAATTACAAAAATACTTTACACTTACACAAAGCAGATGATTACAAATGGCATTTATATTATTTTCCAAAAAGTATTTATTAAAAATCCCAGACAGTAGGTTAAAGAAACCTCTGAAGATATTAACCAATTTAAAGGCTGGAACCCAAAACCCAAATGAGACACTAACTAACAGAAAGGAAACTAAGCGGGTCCTCTCATTAATATGCTTAAATAAGCCCACTTGGTAAAACCTTTTTTTCAGCCAGCTTGGAGCCGGACCAAATATGGTCTGTTTGGAAATGGATTCCAAATTGGAGCTGACTCCATAGTCAGAGGCAAACCACATTTGGATATGCCAGGTGAGCAAACTGGCTGAGAAGTCACTGTGCCGCTCTACATTTAGCAGGTATCAATATCCCTACCTGAGCCTTTTTTTCCTTTTTTTTTTTTTTTTTAAATGAACATAACATGCACTGCTACTGGAAATGTGCTTGATCTAGACAAAGGAAGGAGAAAGAGAAAAGAAACGTAAGAAAGGCTTATCATTCTTTACAAAGAAAGCAGAGGATAAGACATCTTTGTCTACCTAAACACTCTTACCTGCTGATGGGCACTTAAATGCAGGATTGTCCTCTGCTGCCAGCACGCTCTGGGGCTTGCAGGCAAACCTCTGCCGCTGCTGCAGCAGGTGCTCTCCAGGCTGCATGGTGTCGGCAGGACCCAACTCACCAGGCTGAGTGTCTCCCGCTCTCTCTGGGGAGCGTGGGGGAACATCGAGAGGCCCTAATGCCTGCCCCAGGTCCCGGACAGGCAGGCTTTTGCAGCAGCCTGCAGGGCAGTCCGCAGTGACAGGGTTATAGGCAGCAGGATGGAGGACTCTCAGGACATCTGGCTCATCATCTTCAGGGATGGGATTATACCATATTTCTCCTTCATCATCTGCATCATTGTCTTCACCAAAGTCAAAGGCACAGCGTCGCAGCGCAGCAGAGCCTGTGGCATTCGGAAGGGTGCTCGCAGCACCACAGCTGAGGATGGGGCCCTCTGGCCCTCTCAGCGACCTGGCAGGAGCCCCCCGCGCCCTTGGTGAGGGCAGCAGGCTGGAGGACCGTGGGGCTTGGGTGACAGCCCCTGGTGTCTTCTTACACGTGCTTTCTCCCTCCAGGCGCGGGGCTCGGTGGGTGCTCTGGTGCAGCCAGTTGCGCTTCTTAGAAACAGTGATGCTGTTCATCTGTGGCCGGTGCTCAGGGAGCTCGCTTGCCTTCGGAGACTTGGGCTCCTTCCTGCTCCGTGGGGCTACATATACATTTTCTATTAGATCTGCTGTTAGAAAGGGAGAGAGAGGAGAGACAAACGCTCAGAATATCACATTGCTTTTAGCAGGACAGATGAAGACATACAGCGTCATATCACATTTGCCTTAGACCTCATTCGAAAGGACAAAAGAAGGTGATGCTATCATCAAATTACACGTCAGCCTGCCAAAGCAGAACATGTGTGTAATTAATGAAAAGTCAGGCTTGTTGGGCTGTATTTTAACACCGTGTAATTTAGGTAAATGGCAGTGAGAGCGCTGTGTAAAGGTCAGGCAGACTTAGGCAGAAAAGGATCTTTTTGCTCTGGTAATTTTGTGCGTGCAGTGGGTTTGTTATCCATTCTTACTACGATGTATTTACAATGTAGATTTAGGTAGAAAACAAAGGTGGGGATCTATCTTGCTCAGAAGCCTCCAGCAAGGACTGTCCTCACTGCCATATACTCTGCCGAGGGCATGAACAACCCTTGGTTTGTGAGGACAAAAAGAGGAGAGAAAGAATCAATACAAGTTTTTAAATACATCATTTTACAACAAAATTTTCATTTAACGACAAATCAAACCCTATACACAACTTCAAACGATACAACTGCACTACAGCAAAGCTAACCTGTAGTGGTGTTCCACAGGCAGGGTGCTTCTACCCCAACTTCCCCGAAGCTCCCTTCTCCATGGAGCTGAGGAATAGCTCCTACACCAGTACAAACATGCACCACGCCAGATCTGTATGCCCACCAACAGCAACACTTGCCGCTCCTTGCACTGCCAGGGACACAGAGACTCTCTGCAGGGCTGCCAACCCACAGCCCCCAACCCACATAGCCTGAGACATGCTCAGAGTGCCGTCCTGTGTTGCTCTCAGTGCACACCTGGGCAGCCCCGCACTGTGCTACCTACAGCCTCCTGCAGGAACAGTGGCCAGCAGCAGCTGCAGAGCACTGCAATAACCTCCTGCTTGCAGGAACACGCCACAGCCGCACTCGCACACAGCTCTCCACTCAGTCTCCGAATCAGCCAGCTCTGCCAAAAGCCATTGATTGCAAACGCTCACTGAATCCCATCCAAATGATACACTTGCATTTAGGTCTTCCAAGCATAGCTCTCGCAATCCAGGGCTGTGTTTGCAAGCGCTGCTTCCCCTTTATTCCAGTTTGGCCCCGATCCTGAAAGTCCTTCTGTGGGTGTTTATTTTAATAACAAACTGTTTCACATGCAAGTATCTGAGCACCCAGCAGCTCCACGGAGCACAGCAACTCCCAAACGCCAACAGCTGTTATAGTAACCAGAAATTCAAATAAATAGGAAGCTTAAGGAGCTACAGGGGTGGCAAATCCGCTCCCTGCTCCAGAGCAAAGCTTCATTCAGCAGAACGCCATTGGCTCTGTTCAGCGCAATCAGTGCATTCCCAGAGGCAGACCCTGCACAACATGGAATGAGGCACTGCTCCCCGAAAGGCTTCAGCACAGTGTTGGGGTGAACAAACAAAAGGGCATACAAACAGGCAGGTGCTCAACTCACCTCCCACTCCGTCTACAAAAGGTCAAATAAATCACTAAAGTTAAAATACAGGAACAGCACAGCACCTCCAGAGCCCCAGATGCAGTGCGTCAGCTCAGCTGAGGTCAGGACAAATCCCGTGCCTATTACGTACACATAGCAAACATCCCAACACCAGGCGCTGCTTTTCAGGTCATAACGCAGGAGGAACGGCCTTCCCAGTCCCGCCGCACAGGGTCCAGCAGGACGCACAGCTCCAGGGCTGCAACAGCCACCCGCTCCCCGCCCAATGTGCGGGGCTGTGCTGCGGCGGGACGGCAGCGCGGCCAAAGCACGGTCCGTAAGCATCAAACTGTGTGAAAAAAAACAGGGAGGAAACAAAAGCGAGAGAATGACAAACGGTCATGAGGCGAAGAGCAGCGAACGGCCGCGTGATGAGCCGCACGGGGCAGCGGTCTGACAGAGAGGGCCTCTAGTGGAAAGGGGGAATTCTGTCCCGAGAAGGATGAGCATCGTCGTGAAAACGCGCCCGCGGAGGGCCGATTCTCGACCTACGTCGGAACTTGCAGAACAGCACTACTTCTGCTCGAAACAAACGCGAAGTCTTCGCAAACTCTGGAGAAAAGGCACTTCCGAAGCCCGGCGCAGTCCGCTCCCCGCACCGACCTGCGCGGCACAGCCGCCCCGTCCGCCTCGGGGCTCCCTTTTCGTTACCTGCGGTCCCCGCCGCCCGCCGGCACCGCGCCGAGCCGCACCGCGTACGCGGCCGGGGCAGACGCGGCACGGAGCGCCGCCAACAGCCCCGCGGAGCGGCGCGGAGCTCGGAGCGCCGAGAAACTCGCTTCGCCACTATTTTCTCGGAGAAGCGCCGCGCCAGCGCCCCGCGCCCCTCCTCTTCCCCTTCCGAGGGGGCCCGACCCCGCGCTCCGCTCCGCACGTGGGAGCGCCCCGGCGCCAGACGCGGCCCCCGGCGCCCCGCGGCAGACGGGCTCTCTTACCCTGCGGCCCGCAGCCCCCGCCGTGCCGGTGCGCGCCGCCCGCCGCCGCCCCGCGCGGGGACCTCCTGCCGCGCAGCTTGGAGAGCGTCCTGCGCAGCGGCTCGGCCATGCCTGAGCGCTCAGCGGGCGGCGGCCCCCCGGCACGGCGGGAGCTGCCCCATGGCGGCGTGCCTCCCCGCGCCCGGCTGCCGCCGCGCCGCCGCCGCGCACATACTTGGCATAGCTGCGCGGGGCGAGAGGCCGCCCCGCAGTGCGCATGCCCCCACCGCCCCATCGCCGCTCCCCGACGGGGGCCGGTGCCGCGCCGCCCCGGGCGCTGGGACCGCCTCGGCAGCAGCTCGACGGGAGCCCTCGCCGCCGCACCTGGGGCCCGCCCCGATGGCGGCGAAGAGCCGAGCGGTACGGCACGGCACGGCGGGCCGCGGGGAGCGCTGCCAGGGCTCTGGGGAAAACGGTTCGCGAGCACCAGACGCGTTCGCAGATTTTGTCCCTTGGCAAAGTCGGAGGGAAGGGCTGTCCGGAGAAGCTTTGGCTGCACCCAGCCCTGGAGTGGATAAGGGCAGGCTGAGGGGGCCCTAGGCAGTGTCCCTGCTGTGGCAGGGTTTGGAGCCGGGTGAGCTTTAAGGACCCTACCAACCCCAGCCATTCTGTAATTATAGGATTTAATGACATTTGAAGTCAAATTGTCCTAAAGAAAAACATACTGATTCAAATTTCAAGTCATGACCTCCCCCAGGCCCAGCAGCAGTGATCCCGTCCCATACACACGCAGCATAGGAGAGCTCCAGAGGTCCATCGGACCTCAGTCACGCAATCACAGAAACACAGAGGTGTGAAGGCACGTCTGGGGCTGTGACCCAGCCCTTCCTCTGGCCCGTTCTCCCACGTGTCTTGCCTGTGGAAACAATTCAGCATCACCGTTCTTTTTCTATGCAGCCTCACACAGTATTTTCATGTTCCATATGGTTTAGAAGTTAGTTTAAACATTTCCATGCTTCCTCTCTGCAGTGGGCACACAGGAAATGGCCTAGGGAAAAGCTGCCAACGGTTGGGTCTATAAACACAGTTTGATCCATATCTTTAAAAATTGTTCCCATTCCAAGCAATGGTTACAAAGCACTTTTTCTTGTTGGCAGATAGATTTTTTTTTTTAATCCCTATGCATCCTGTGTTTGCCCAACAGAGGTGGCATTGATCACACACACACACACACACACACACACACACACACACCCCAAAAAGAAAAAACAAAACAAAACAACCCCTGCAGATAAAATAACATTAAGGATCTGGCTGGAACTCACTTGAGCCGGTACAGCAGGAGTCGAAGCCCAGCTTTTGTTTCCAGCTCAGCCCATTTTGTTCAGGAGCTGCAGAGCACACAGTGCAGGACGTGATACGCTTCAGCAGGCCCTGTACAGAACGTGCAAGTGACTTCAGTGGGATGGGAACAGAGCTTGCACCAACTTGAAGAGTTCTCACTGGGACACTGACAAACATTCAGGACCGGTTAAATACAGTGTGACTATGAACAAACAGCAGGCTGCATTTTTCTGTATATGAAAAACATTTTTAACAGTTGTTTTTTTTTCCCCATCACAAGACCAAGATTTTGCTAATCAATAAAGTCTCTGAGCACTCCAGTTACTGAAAACATCTGCCTTCCTGACATCCCAATGGACCGAAGCAGCAGTTCCATGGAACCTTATTGGCCCTTCCTGCTGCTAATGGCAGCAGGCATTATCTCCATCCTGCAGAGCAGCCGATCTTCACATGCAGACACCGCTCAAGCCATCCACATCTTTGTTACCTCCAGGCCTATTATTGATCAGCCAGATGAGGCACCCCAGTGGCTCCCAGGTTTGGAATACAGCTGTTTATCTTCTTACAAGGACAGACCAGGACACTAATTCATTTATATTCTAGACCTGACTACCTGCTAAACTAGAGGCCAGACAAAACCAAAGATGTCCATTACCAAACTATTGGTGCACTATTTAAAAGCAAATTTTAGACTTCTAGAGCAGCCAAGTGTTTGGCTCAGACCTGTGACTCTCTCCTCAAGCACATCCTTGCCAAAAATCTCCTTAATCCAAAAATGCATTAAGAGGCACTGCTGTTGAGATCCCACACCCAGCACAGGCTTTGGCTGGCAGCCACCAACTGCTGGATGCTCCCAGGAACTGTGATGCTCCTGTACTGCCAGCAGTCTGCTTGCCCTCTTAAGCTAAGTTTGAAATTAAATAGGAAAGAAATAAGAAAAGATTCAAACAAGTAGCGTGATGGAAATATTTCAGTTCATAGCTGAATTATGCAGCTGGAATATTCATGGCTCTGCCTTCTGCACTTTATTCAAGCAGAAATGCATCAGAAGTTCAAGCTCTTTTTTGTATCCTGCACTTAGTTTTTTGAGATTTTGTTTGTCTTTTTAGGAAACACGCTAACCTTCCCAATGAGCTTTTCAAAGCACGTCACTGAACTTCAGCACTGTCATTACCACCTCTGCAATCTTACAGCATGAGAGTGCTACTGTAGGATGCCAGTCCCCCTGAAGATATGCTAAAAATACCAAAGTATTTTGGCTAACAGGAAGCCAACGCATCACCCACACAGTAAAAATAGTAGGCATAATGACCATCATCACCATAGCCTTCTCCTAACATGGAGACAAAACCAACAGATCAGTGACATTCCACATGGGTTGAAATGAACGTTAACACTGAAAACAAGAATGCCGTATGGACAGGCAAAAGATAAACAAATTCAAATTTATGCTTTAAACATTAGAAGAGCCTCTTCAAAGGAACTTAAAATACTAAATAACCATTCTCTATTTTATATTATATGCTTCTGGCTGGGACCACATTTGTAAGTCACAAGAAAGCATTTTCCTGCTGGTTCTGCCCCAGAAAGAACAAAATTCTCAGCAATGTGCTGTCACAAAGTCACTGCCATCATTTAGTTTCTCACAGTATTTGCGTACTAGCCCAAATTTAGAAACTCATCTCCTAAGCAGACAGGAAGGTGCTGAGCTGCGTCCTAGAGCAGTATCTGCTGACACTGAGCAGGAGCACAGGACAGGCAGGCAGACCCTCAGCACTGCTGAGTGCACCTACCATAAATGCTGCTGTGTAGAGTGTCCTAAAAATGCTTCATATACAACACATTTAATTAAAAATCCTGTAAAACTTAAGTAAGAAAAATATCTTGAATGTTTTCCAGTTCAGACTGAGAGAACAATTTAATGAACATGTTCTGAGGAGAATCCCCTTTCTTGAAGTTCCTTTTTTTTTTCCCTCCCATTTCTACCATTAGAAATAGTAATTTTTATTCAATAATCAGACTCAGAGCTCTGAATTTCAACTCTGAGTGAAGTGTAAAGGGTCCAAACGTTGTAAAAAATAAAGCCAGTATTTAAGAAGAGAAGTGGAAAGGTCCTTAAATTGGAACACAGATCCTTTTTAAGAACTTTGTATACTGCGCTGTGCTCAAAAATCTGTAGTTATAATCTCCAGTTTTAAGCAACCTATGCTGCTTCTGTAGGTTTTCACATCTTCAAAACAATTTTATCATTCAGAAAAAAAAATTATCTTTATATATTTGCATATGTGATTGTTTCATCATAGCTACTCTGTATGCTGCAAAGCCACAAAATGAGAAAGAAAAAAGAGTCAGAGAAACCCTGTGAAGTTTTATATATGAACCACTCTTCTGTCTCTCCACTGTGTGCATAGCAAAGGGAGCAGACAGTATAGCTGGTAGTAAGAAGTGATTACAATGAAGTACGTGCATCTGTTAGAGTGCTCACACCCAGTTTGTTTGCAGAACAAAAGCACCACTTCAGCAGGGTGACTGAAAACTAGAAAAATAAATGAACCACGAACCCTGTTTTTTTGTTGTTGTTGTTTGTTTGTTTTTAAACTTATTTCTTCACATCTCCTGGAGTGTACCTACCAAGTGGAACAGAGAAAGATCTGTGTTTCAGAGGAGAAAAAAGCTTTCTCCTTAGGCCAGCTACAGTGAAGCACATGTTTTGACCTGATGGGCTTTCTTGACTTGTAAAGAGCAATCCAGCAAAGATGAGTACTTCATCCCACTGGCTCAGGCAGGGAAATTCCCTCATTTGCAAACCTGCCAGAGTTGCTGCTTACCATCTGCTGACAGCTCGCTCCCAGCTCTCCTTCAGCACTATGATAATACAAAAGGCAGTCACACAGCAGCTTACGGGGAGGTACTGTGGCCAAGCTTCTTTTAATTCTTTGTGTCCCTTATATATAATGTTTGTTCTTTGGCTTCACCCTTGGAAAACACAACAGAATCCAAGAAAATTGAGATGAAAAAATACATTTATAATCTAATCTGTGCTCCCTTAATCGCAAATCTTCTCTGCTCATGTTCAGGCCAATCTAGTTTTAAGTGTCTCTTACTGACAAGCCAGCCAGCCATGCAGTTAGAAGGTATTTCTAAATATGTAGACCTGATGTTGGTCAGCTCTTCTGTCAGTCCTGGCTCATAGGACATGTCAGTGTAGCATCTCACCTGTGCTCTGCGCCCATTCACTGGTCACACTTACAAAAGAGTGTCCTGTCCCACCCTTTCTAGGCATGGTTTGGTGGGCTATTTTGGATTAAACTCGGCAAAATTTGTGGCAGACAACATGTGGCAGACATGGGCATCGCACTTGGCCCAAATTCACCTCAATGTTTTACTTCTTTGGCTTTCCCCATGGTTGCTATCAAAAACGGCTCCTGAGATGGAAGTGCTGACAGCCACCCTGCCCCTCATCCAAAGCAGCAGGCACTGTATGGCATGAACATATCTGAAATGCCATCTTATCTTCCTTGAGGTGGAGCGTGCATTACAGCATGACATGTCAACAGGCACCACCAGACTGAGGGGTGGCTGCGAGGAAACACAGAGTTATCCCAAAAGCAGCACCCAGGAGGGGAAAATAGATGTCATTGATTGTTCTATGAAAAGCATCTATGGAAAAGGTGGCATGTAGGAATTATCTAAAATCACATAGTAACTACACAGTATATTAAATTTATACTGAATAAGCCTTGTTAAGCCTGTAGTTAGGGGGTGGTGGTCACCATCAGGCAGCAGTGCACAGGTGCACGGCAATATAGCTTACATCTGATTGCATTCTCCTAAAATGTGTTGCACAGAAAGGGGTGTATGTGACTTCTACTTGTGGCTGTGCTGTGAAGCCCATGGCATGGCCCGGCCCTATGCAAGATCTTTTTCCACCCTGCACTGCTCATGGCAGTCCTGCAGGAGGAGGTGGCACTGGGCACTGGTACATTGACTGCTGGTCCATCCTGCGTGGCTCCCTCCCACATTCCAAGAACATTACCAGGGCAATAAAATAGATATTTAAATGTAATCTAATCTGTCAAATAATTTTAAAACAATTTGTTTTGAAATACTTTCTGAGCAGGAGCGGAAAGTCTCAGGTAATTTCAAGCACACAGAAAGGATTCTGTGATTCTTGTAGCTGGCCTGCACAGTGAAGGTACTCATTGGAGGAGGTTTGGTATTGAGAAGTGTGAGCTATTGAAAATATTCAAAAATATTTACATTCTTTAGTGGATAGAAGCACTACTTTATCCTAATCTCCTCTCTAATTGCTCCCGTCCGCAGCCATGGCACAGCCTCACCTGGTAACCCCTGCAGCTCCACAGCACAGAAAAACAGTGGCTGTTCCGACAGTGAATAGTTACTAGATTACATCCATTCTGCATATCACATTATTCCTTATTTAATCTTCCTCCAACCTCTTTTCTTGTCACAAAAACCTTGTTGCCTAAATCCCATATTCTTCTGCTGAATAAAGATGTAGCAATACATGAAAGTCCAAGAATATAAAATCAGATTTTCAAGCTTTTTATGTTTATCTGTATGATCTGAAAATGTTTGATCTTGTTTTTTAATCTGTTATTGGGCAGGTTTAACTTTGTCTGTTTCCAAGCACTGCTTTTATACTCTGAAACATCATGTGCAAGGTCATTTTCAGTGTTCTCCTAGCTTTGCCAAATTCTCCTGTTTATATAGAAAAGAAGCAAAGCTAAACAGGATATGTAAGTATAAAAACAGAATTTGCATGGGAGGGACAAGGACAGAGGGAAGTCTGAAACTAAAATTACTCTAACTCGCTTTTTTAAATGATGACTCCAAGGTGACAGAAAGCCCTTCATTGTGAGGTTTCTCATTTGTCTTGAACAGTTGCCAGGGTTTTGATCTCATTTTTACTTTTGAAGTCCTGAAGTTACTTCCCTTCTCCTCAAAATAAAAACCTCCAACCAAACACAACAAAACAGATTTCAACCACATAGAGGCCTCTATCTTCATGAACAACAACAAAGAAAGCTCAGGTCCCACTGCAAAAGCTGCCAGTTTTAGCATCATTTGGAATAGAACTCTACCCAGCACGTTCTAACCACGTGTGCTGTCTACCAGGTATCATGGCTATGGTACCTGCTCAGACCCCACTACATCAGCAGCCCACCTGAGCTGCCGTGCTGCTATGTAGGCACAGCCCTGTCTGGGCAGTGGCTGGCAGGTCAGTGCCTGCAGGCCTGGAAAGCAAAAATGTTGGCTACACACACACATGCACACTCTGCTCCCACACCAACAGTGCATTTCAGCCACGCTGCTGGAGCACTACAGGTGGCACCTCACTAACTACAGCTTCAGCACATCAAAAACATTAGCACCACGTGTTTGGATTCAAAGCTCTTCTTCAATCACAAAAACGATGAGGTTCAATTTCTTCTGGCTTCCTTCTACCTACATCCTGCTCTCACAGAGAACACTCTAAAAACCTGACTTGGAGCCACCTTCCCCCTCTGCTTGTCTTCTGAAACACAGCAAATGAAGCAGTGCTCTAAACCTGTCCTCTAAACCTCATTTTCCTTTCTGCACAGTAATGAGATCTGTCAGGTATTCACCTGCTCTACCCAAACAACCTCAGAGAACTATATTCCCACCTTTACCTCTTTTCTCTCTCTTTACTTCCTTATCCTCACTTACTAAGTCACATCTGAGTTGCTGACCACTTCTGGGGTAAGTACCAGGACGGAGTTCCACAGAAGACTTACTTGCTCAAAGTAGGGCCACCCCAGCTCTAGGGCTCAGGCCTGCTACACATTTCTTTGGCTCTAGAAGGGCTCAGCCAGGGATGCTGCCCACACCATGGGTTCTGTCACCGCAGAGCAGCATAGGCTGTCCATCCTGCTGCCAGTTCTAGGTGCAAGCTGCAGTGCTGCCTGTTCCCCCAGGACTGGGCAGGGTCTTCTGTCCCCTTCATCAGGACAAGCTGTGCTTCTGCTACAGGAGTCAGCTACATGCGGTTATCAGTAGTCATAACAGCCAGTTAGTTTAAGCAGTTTAAAGACCAGTGTCAGAATTGACACAGGCTTACAACAGCTGATCACTTTGATTCAGTGTGCACACACAGACGTGTTGTCACACTGGCTTTCTGAGAAGTACAACAGCTGGAAGTGAAAGACTGCTTACCAAGAGGCACATCCTTTGCTTCTGACAGACATGAGCCCACGACTTCTACCACTCAGTGCCACAACTGCGTAGAGTGAGACACAGATGGATGGAGAATCTGTTGCTTCCAGACATCAGGGTCTCTTAAAGGACCAGTTAGTTCTCGGTTTTCACCATTAAGAAGTCATCAAATTGTAGTCATTAGAGACAGGACATTGCTGCCAGGCAAGACAGTCAGCATACAAGTAAGTATTGACTTATTGTGCACAGACAGAAGCAGCAGTGACTCCAGTTGCTGCTGTGTGAGTCCGGCTTATGCTCTTCAAGAGACTGAAATGGAGTGCACCAAGCAGAGGATGCTAATGCACCATCACTTTCCCCATCTGTCTACTGTCTCAGATAACATAAAATACATCAGGTCTGTCTGCTTCTGTAATGCAGAGTACTCCCCCTCTTGCCAGAAACCTCTTGACAAATTCATTGTCATTTGCCAAGTCGTGCCAGCAAGAAGTATTTAGGAAGCTTACCGGGAAAGGCACACAACTCATCAAATGAAAGATGAGTGATGGATTCTTACCTGTCTGATTCCACTTTAAAGAGTGCTGGGTGATTTGTCTAACAAGGACACTGAGCGTGGCCTCTGTATTTCTGTATGAAAAATACCTCCTTCCTCTGCTTGGAAATAGGAGACACAAAAGGGGAGCTCCAAAGGTTAGCAGGGGTGAACCTCCCAGTAACCATGCAACCACAGTAATGAAAACCTATGCATCTCAGGCACTTTTAGGATGTCTATCATGCTGGCTTGTACTCTCCCCATCAGATTTGCATACAAAATTGATATTTTGGAAATACACTCACAAATGTTACACAAATGTTAAAGTTTTTCTTTACCTGCCAGCAAAGAGCATCTGGAAACAATCAATCTCTCTCTTCACCTTGCCGAAATGTCCTCAGGGGGAAATTCATCTTTTAAGACAACTGCATGGCAGAAAAAGTTTTTGCAAGCTTGCTAGATTCAAACTTGCTACAAGTTTGTCTGAGAAGAAAGCACTGGGAGGGGAGAGAACCATTCTTTCAAGGCGCAATAAAATACAAATCACTTTCCTTACTCTACTGTTAGATGTGTAACAAGGCTTCAGCCACTATCACAAACCAGGTGCTCGGTGCCATAGCCCTGTCAGTGAGTTCACATATCATTTGTTCCATATACAGCTGGTTTTCCATGGCCTGCTGTGGGATGCGCACGTAGCTAATCTTCAAATATGCATATAAACTGCTGCAGCAATGAATGACATGTCTAAGGAGAAATGCTACTAGACTGGGTACAATGGATACGCAAAGATAAGTGCTTAAACTTATTCTAGTTTTCATTCACTGTCAACCCCCATGCTTAACATAAGAACCATTAACAGGAAAAAAGAAAACACAAAAACAACTTAAGGCAAGAAAAAAGCTAAGTTTAGAAGGCTGCTTTGGCACACTACCAAAAGCATAAAGCTTGTACCAAATCTGAACACAGTTGCATTTGTCTCAGCAAGGCTTACTTTGGGCAGTGAGGTGTGTCCTGCAGATGCTGCTGCCCACACAGCATGCTGTGGCAATAGGAGCTTTCTGGCTGGGGTTAGTAGTGCACTTTTGAGGTGACTTTCCCCATTGCCTTGGCAGCATGTGCTTTGGTTTTCAGAGTGCATCAGCTGCATCCCTTCTGGATGAAGCCCAAAGCAAAAGATGCACTCCAGGAGTGCCTTTAATGCACTCCACCTGTGGCTGGTTGGTGGGCAAAGCAGAGTTAATCTGTGGTGTCCTTTCACTTCACAGACACTCTCTTATTGTGCCAAATGACTTACTAATGTAAACGTAGCCACAGATTGAAAAGCATCCCGTAGCATGGTATCAGAAATACAATTAAAGTGGTTATACCACATATAGCTTCCCAACAACCTATAGCATTGACTAGGAGGATCAGGAGGACCTGTTTATTCTGCAGTAAGAACAGAAGAGCTGTTTATTTAACAAATAAAACTCACATGCAACAGAACTGTGGAAAATCAACAGCTTTTCAAGATGGAATCGACCTTCTGAAATGGATCAGCAAGTACCAGGAAAGGAAAGACAGTTTCCCTACAGCTTTTATTTCTGATCCTTAATGCTTGAGTATGATATAAACAGTACCAATGGAAAATGCTATAAAGTTACTTAGGAATTAGTTCTGTTACTAAGAGTGATAGCTTTTCAGGAGGATTTCTGTGGAGCACTATAAAAATGTGTGAGAC
>JAPSGF010000009.1:3268008-3539959 GCA_035772895.1 Perdix hodgsoniae
CAGAAACCAAGGTCTGCATAACATTCCCTGTGTAAAAATGACTGCTTTGTTTGAGTTCCTCCATGTTGCCTGCTGAAGGCTGAATTTCAGAGCACTCAGTGACACACCTGTGTCACATCCAGCAGCAGACCATGCAGGCATGCATGGAGCTAAAGGGGGTGCATTCAACTCATGGTGACCTTTGCCTTTAAGCACATCTCATCACGTTAGGTGTTTCCACAGCAAATAAATAATTAACTTCCAGCTTTGCATGGAGCCAAAAATCATGTGAAAAATTAAATGAGGTCTTCTAATTAAAAACCTAAACACATACAGTTTGTCAGTTATTAGGACCTCCATTTCTTATCTTGTACAATGGCAATTTCTCTTCATTCTTTCTGCAGACTTCAGGAAAAAAAGAGGTTGCTTTTAAGGGCTACTCTGTCAGTAAATTGTAGGACCTATCTGCATTCAGTCTTGCTATTTATCCAGGTACAGCAGCAATGCAGTCCTCAGCAGAAGCCTGCTTCAAGAAAACATGGACACTATGCATTACTAGGCTGTTTTGACCACAAAAAATGCCCTCAGGAGCTTTATCTTTTGCTAAAATTCTGTCATTGACCTTAGAATCTTTATTTGACATAGGAATTACATTTTCTTTGGCTATGTTGCAACTAGAGAACTGAGAAAAACCCAAGATAAATCATGTCTGATAATTCCAAATGTCATCCTCAGCAACTTACACCTGTGCTTATATATAGGAGTCCTCACTCTGTAAATATAAGCCCACAAGCCACAGAGTTACTTCAGTGGGTTTTATGCTTCCCAAAATGGAAAAGAAAGGTGTTACCTTTCTTGTTCCTCTGCAGGTTTGTGCTGATTCCTACCAAATCATTAATTTACTAAGTTGACAAAACTGAAAGAGGTGATAGTGTTCACTGCATTGCTGTCTTCCAGGGAAGCACTGTTTTCCAGCAGAGAGTCCCATGGGAAATGGGGCAGGTAGACTGGGTGACCTCCATGTGCCAGCCTAATTTCTGCAAGTTCTATGAAAGAATAAAAAAAAAAAAAAAAAAGAATGATGTAAAACTTCTGCTAAAAATTCAAGTTACAAACATGCCTTTTTTTGTTTGTTTGTTTGTTTCAAAAAGCAAGAAGCCTATGACAGTGTGGAAAAAATCAGGTGAGTAGAACTTTTCAAAACCGGTTCTGCCTCACTTTCTTAGTTCCAAGTAACAGGCTGTCTTCCTCTGTTTTTCTTTTCTTCTTCTTCTTTTTTATTTTTTTAATTAAAACATAGAAAAAGAGAACAACAAAACCTGAAACTGGCAGGTTGGTTCTGCATGGTCTATAGAGTAAAGTAGTACTGCTCGTTAAAGTAGTGAGGATACCAGTAGCTAGCAAAAGCTCCCTCTACTGGATAGGTACCTACATAGATTCTTAGAAAAAGTATGTAAGATGCAAGCAGTATTTTATTATCATGTCAGAGATCATGGCAACCAACATGGCTTATTTAAACTGCCACGGAGATACAGCATATTTACAGCCATGTGATGATGCACCAAGGTTCCTGCGAGAACACGTCACTTACAAGTCATTAATGGCAAGTAAACCTCAGAGCTTGTACAAAAAAATCAGCATTCCTAGCTATTACACAGTATGCCTGCAAACAAGCTTTTGCAATCGGGCACCCTGATGTTATAACTGCGTTAAATTACCAGTCTTTGGAACATTTCAGACATACGTTAAGCTCTTAGTCACACAAGATACAATTCTATCAATTCATCAAGGCATGTCAAAAAAATTTTAGCAACAGTGGTCCACATTCTGCTTCCCAAAAGCTCACAATTGTTTTTGCTTTGAGCCTGCCTGGTTTGTTTTGAGGAGAGGATTAACATCCTCTGGTAAGTCCTGCGGTTTCACTTCCTCTCCCCATTACTCCTTCCCAGAGTTACTCTGTGTTAATGTGTATACGGGGATAAAGAAGGTGGAAGAAGCTAAGCAAAGGGAAGGGAAATCAGTGTTTGCCCCCAAGAACAACTCGTGCTGTTAGAAGGCTGCAAAGCACAGAGCACTCATGTTGTTGCTCACAGCCACAGCAGAGCAAAGGTGTGATTAATCTTTTGAAGCTATCAAGATGAAAGCATTCTAAAGATGAAGGGCACTTCATCTTCAAAATGAAGAGCGCTGATAAAGGTATTTGATAAGGACCAAAAATGCTTATCTCCATTCACTGAATTCATTGCATTCTTTTGTCAATCCAGTCCCACAGGTCCCAGCTTCCCTGAAAATTCCAAATTTTTCATAGTGCCCCGAAGAAAATACTTCAAAGGAACCAGCAACAAAAAATCATTCCAATCTGTGGTGCAACTTCCCTTTCCAAATTCAACTGATCTAAGCCCACATCTACCAAGGACACAAATTCAGCAGGCTCCAATGAATGCCAGGTTGCTTCCTTTGACCAGTGATACCTCAGGGACTTAAAAGAAAAACTAGCTGACTAGAATCCCCATTCCTCTGTTATTGCCACTACTTCTTGGTTCCTCATTATAGGACTTAACTAGCTTTGACAAAGAATTCACTGCTACCAAAAGGTTTGTATCAAGAATAATTTACTGAGATTCCCATGTCTCACTGGAAGCCTCCTGAGCAACCAAACCATCGCATTTCTCTTGGTAGTTTTCTGTATTTTGCCAACCACTTACTGTACAGAAATGCTTTTGTTTCAGTCTTCAAATTTTGACCAACCCACAGAATGCATAGCTGCTTTCTGCCTCTCACTGCATCAGCTTTTAAGCCCGGCCTTAGCCAGTAAACACTGCTGGCAGGATTGGAGTTATATTCTTACTAAAGTGTCTCCCTTTGCTAAGAGATTTTCTAAACATATCCCATTTGGAATTCTAAGGAGTCTGTTTATCTGTAACATTAAGCTGCTACATTCTTTCAACACACTGCTCCATTCCCACATTAATCCTACACCCAAACATCTGTGTCTGTATTAAATTTATTTATATTGAATGGCCCAAGCTAAATGGTCACAGGAGCCTTTTAAGTGAAAGAAAACCCAAACTGTATCCTGCTGGTGAGCAAAAGCATTACACCTTTTCATCCAAATTCTGCCACAATTTTGCAAGATTAGCAAACCAGCAAATGAGCTTCCTGTCATCAGAGAAAGAGCAGCCAGCCTCACACAGCTCCCATTTCCTCTCCTTCACTGATTACAGGTTCAAGACAAACGTCTCTGTGGAACACACTGCATTTCACAGGATTCAATTTCACATTGGCAGCCTGAAGCTTATCAGAAAGCATTTGTAAATGAATCAGTTCCTCAATAGTGTTAGCGTGCATGGAGCTTCTGCATAGGAACAACAAGCAGACTAGCAGAGTGATGCCTTGCAGCAATCTCTCCATCAGCACCTCTCAGAGGAAGCATTGCCTGCCATGGTGGCCATTATCTGCTGTAGTTTTATACTGACTTGAATTTTTCTTCCCCAGATCATCTTGCCTTTCTTTGAAATCTATATTATGCAGCCTCTGTTATGCCAGCATCTAGAGGCAGCACAATGTGCAAACAAATGCCTTCTAGCCACCGGTTTTCTACTTTTGATAAATTTTTTTAGACAATTCAGATCAAGCTTGTAGGGATTTTTTTTTTCCTGCTTTCCCCCTCCCTCCCCCCGGTTACACATAATGATCATCATCATTACATTTGATTCATTGTAAAAACAGTGAGAGAGATGAGTTAATAGCAGGCTGATTTTCAAAGCCAATATTCCACATGTGTAAGTGGAGGTGTATGTTCCCTGTCACTGTCTCCTCTTGAAAGACAATCCAGGACAAACTGTTCTCTAGGCAGACATTTTTGAACTGAGCTATCAGTTTAAGTTTAATAAGCACTTACTCATGCATTTCCCAGATCCTGTTGCACAGAGGAGGCAAATTTTCACTATCAGCAGCCCAAACCTCACTTTGCCCTTCAGCTTCTTGTCTTTTCTCTTCAGCTTCTGAAGCAAACCAGAAAGGCTTCTCATTGCTCATTTCTTCACACTTACCTCATCTCTTTTTTTTTAAGCACTGCATCATTACCATTTTCATCCTGTTTTGGGAATCAGCATCACTCCTACTCATCCAAAAAGAGCACTGAGAAGAGCCTCTTTTTCCACTGCACGTGTTGGATGCATTCCTAAATCGCAAGGCTTGCTGTGACATCCTCCCTGGAATATGGACATCTTCGAGGAACCTGAACAGCAGCTGGTAACTTTGCAGCCTCACAGTTCTTTGTATCATTGATACTTCATTTGTAATTCTGACCTGGAAGTCCAACCCCAGATAAGTATTATAATTTAGTTTACCACTATTTTTTCCTAGAAGCATTGTAGGTTGAGTAAAACTTTACTAATCCTCTCAAAAATCAGTGAGCTTTCTCTCCTTTTCTTCCTCTCCTGGCTACCAGTGGTGTTCTGGTCCAGCCCAACCCAGCTGCTTCAAACAGCCTCTTTGTACCAGACACAGATGCCATGCTTTTCTCCCTCAGAGCTGAGTACTGCTCAGTAAGTACCACACTATCAAAGCTAGTCACTAGAAACAAAACTCTCAATGCAAGCTTTCTGGGCTGTAGCCCCACAGACTTAAATTCCAAATGTCTCTCATTCTTCTGAATTTCAGAGCCATAACTTACCTTTAGGGCCTTAGCCACACCTGGAAGGTCTGTAGTTCCCTTTAGAACTCACTGAGGATACAAAACTTCCTTTAGACAATCTCAGTTACTCAGAAAAAACAGACACATTGGTGTCTCTGAGTGCTGAAAGGTCAGTCCCCTCCCTGCTTTGGGCTTCTCTGCTTCATGAGCAGCAATGCTAGAACTTCCCTAGACTCAAGCACCTCTACCAATAAAACTTATCCAGCAACAGAATTGATTCATCTGTGTACTTCCGCTTCAGACGGGCTTTCTCACAGCCTTGTTTCAGATGTCCTACGAAGACAAATAGTTGCCTTTGCCATGTATCCTGAATAGGATGCTGCTACGGTCCTTGTTTACAATGAGGTTTCCCTGAGTGTGTAAATAATACAACCAATCATTCTTCTCTCTGATTAGACATGCTGCTTTTCTCCTTGGAAACTGAGTATCTGACAGTGTTAGCTTCAAGACAACTGGGCACCAAGTATATTGTATTATCTGAAAATAAAAGCAGTGATTAGCATGCTAACTTCCTGAGCTGCCATGCAGAAAGGCAGGCACACAATGTGAGGACAAAAGCTGCCTTGGCCATGGCTTTTGTGGGAATGCAACGTATTTCCAGAGCTAGTGACATTAACCTTCAGCTGTAACACAGTTTGAACAGTACTTCGACAGCAGAGAGGCTTACTGCTGTGAGTCTTGAATTAGGCAGCCCACTGAATCCCATATGTCATGTCAAATTCCTCAAATTTCAGCCATATACTGCATTGTCAGCAATATCAGAGATATCAGAAGATACAGAAAACTGACCAGAGGGAGCATTTTCATTCAGAGACACTGAATTCAACACATAACTCCTTTCTCTGTAAAATGAGTTCAAACTATTTGATCTCAAACAGTATCTCATGATAATTGCAACCTGAAATAGATCACTAAAGCTGCATATACTCACTAACCACAAATGCACTTTTCTATACTGAGGTTAAAATAATATTTTCTAAAGATCAGTTAAAATATCAATATTAAATATACATATAGGTATAAAATCTACCAAATTCAAGCTAGCTCAAGACAGAAAGAAAATGTAAAACATTAATGTGCACACTGATTGCTTAACTACATAAATCTGTATCAGTAGGCAGATCTTGGTGCAGATTTCTAAGGCAGAGACGCTTCAGCTGACAATAAACCTAGAGCAGCCCTCCCTTTCCCCTCAAAGCCCATTAGTACTTTTTCATATACAGACCTGAAATTCCATGCAGCAGCTTAGCACAAATGCAGTATGCACTGGCTCGAATACTATGAAAAGCTTAACTAGCATTAGCACTGAAGTAAATATAATTTGACAGTAAAGGCTCTATCACAGATTTATCTTAATATTTCTCATGTACGTATCTAGTTGCTATTTTCAGTTTTTGGAAGAATATGTTAAATGCTTTAGTTCCTCTATCAGTTAGCTTCATGTTTCATGATGTAGAACATACAATATCACAATGAATTATCTAACATTAAACTCCACTTTCAGGTCAGTATTTCCGTTTGCAGTTGTGTATTTATTACCCTGAGGATTGTTAAGTCTTCAGAAATACAGCACCAAAATGCATACAGTACAGAATTAATTGCTCTGACTCAACAGGCATGCAGTGCAACATTTATATCACAGATGTTTTAAAATGTAGTTTTATTCCAGTGACTAACTGCAGTCTTCACATAAATTTCAAAACAGCATTATTCAAACAAATCACAGTACAATACTTAAAGAATCTTTAGTATATGCTCCTTTATAAAAGGTTTTGACACAATGGAAAAATCAGACAAGAAAAGCTCACGCTATCAGGCTTCTTGATAAACAAAATATCAGTGAACCCTGTACCCATGAGCAGAAGTCTCCATCACAATGTTTTAAGACACCTTTTTAAATAAACAGGTTTAAGTTTTGTTTAGCAGACGAGTTTCTACCACAACACTGTCCGTTAAGTTTTGTGCTTTCCGAAAGGCAAGCATACTGCTGAAATAAAATTCTCTAACCAACAGGAGAGAGAAATTCGGTAAACACGTATTTGTTCCACATTGCAGCAGAGAAATCCAAGTTCATTTAAATTTTCATTACAATAAAACCAAGCGTATTCTGCTTATACCTTCTTTCTCTTTGTCTTCTCCCCGGAGTCTAGTTTCCGTTTCTTAGCATGAGCTGGTTCATCATCTTTTTCATCATCTTTAAACAAAAGACAGAATTACTCAAAGTCAGTAAAATATACAGTAAAATATAAAATATAAAAAAAAAAATAATTTTTGTGTTGAACACCAGCTTCATTTCTGAACAACTGCCTCAGCCACATCTGAGATGCCTGGAGAAGAGGCACAGGAATACTAACAAACAGCATCATCATTTTCAGAATGTGGGTGATATGTGGTCAGAACAGGAACGTTTTGTTGTTTTAACATAGCTCAACTGAGGAAAGGCTTTGTTATGGTATATGCTGCATAGTACCCGCTCCAAAAGAAGTACTGTTTGAATCGATAAGATAAAATAAGTTTTAGAAGCAGAAAGTAATGTTAAAGTCAACAGGGGAGGAAATTAGGAAAAAATTATCCTCCTGATGTACTGGAACAGGCTGCCCAGGGAGACGGTGGAGACACCATCTCTGGGGGCGTTTGAGGAATGTGGAGGTGTGGCACGGAGGGTCATGGTTAGTGGGCATAGTGGGGACAGACCGACGGTTGAACTACGACGATTTATCACAGTGGTCTTTCCACACTTAATAGTTCTGTGATTCCAGTGACGGCCGTACGCTACAGGATACCCTGCAGCTGGGCACCAACCCGGCCGGGAGTCCCAGCAGCATCAGCTCCCCTGCCTGCCCCACCTGACACCGCGTGCTCCTCCTCCTCCTCAGGCAGGAACCTGGCTCTGCCGGCGGGCCGCGGCGCGTCGTCACCGTTGTCCTCGTAGATGTTGGACCACTTGATGGCCATGTCGACGGCGGGGGCCGGCGGAGGCTTCTTCTCGGGCGGGCTGTACACCTCCGGCGGCGGCACGGCGTTCGTCTTCCACGCCTTAAACTCCTTGGGCGGCTGCGGGAGAGAGCAGAGAGGCGGTCAGCCCCACGTGCCGGACCTCAGAAGCCGGCGGACAACCCGGGGCGGGGCACCCCTCCCCCCGGGCCGTACCTCCTCGGGCGCCCGCAGGACGCGGCTCTCCCAGTCGATCTGCTTGTTGAGCGGGTTGTAGAGGAAGGCGGGCGGCTGGGACACCTTCCGGAAGAGCTCGTCCGGCGGCGGCAGCTTCGGCCGGCTCCCCGGGCTGCTCCCCGCCGCCGCGCCGGCTCCCGCCTGCCGCTCCTCGGTCGAGGCTTCGTCCGCCTCCGAGTCGGAGCTGGAGCTGCCGTAGGCCGCGAAGTAGCCCAGCGGATCCTCTCCCTCCGCCGCCATGGCGGGGCTGCGCAACTCGCCGCCCGCACGGAAACCGGCCCCGCGCCGAGGGTTCCGCCCGCCGGCCTGCTTTGCGGGCGGCAAACGGCGTCCGGGAGAAAGGGATGGAAATAGTTGACCTTTCTGCATTCGCACTTGAGTAGCCCGTGTTCAACACGGTAAGTCAGGGATTTTTTTAATTTTTTTTTTATTTTTGAAAAGACCATAGATGAAAAGAGAATTAAACACGAAACTGAGACAAGCTCCATTTCTCTTTTTCACACCTGTGAGCTTCACTAGAGAGAAGAGAGAGAAACGGCATTGTGCTCAGCCCCCGGCAGGTAAAGCTCCCAGCACAGCTCTGGGGCACCTCCACCACCAGCTTGGGGCAGCTGTTGGCAGCACGCAGGCAATCAGGCCCTGCACCCGGCATTGGAAAGCATGAGGAACTCCCAGCGCTCTTGCTGCTATTCATATTCTCAGGTTAGCATACCAGCCATGAGCCACACACAGCGTACAGCAGCAGACAAGGTTTTCATTTCACATGCGTGTTCTCTCTCCACGGGGCTCTCCAAGGCAGTCCTACCAACACAGGTGTTTCACACTGTCACTCCTTCCACCAGAGACAACTTCTCTAAAAAGAACAAAAGCCTCTCACGCATACAAAACCAAAATCACCCATCCAGGTACTGGCACGAGCTACTCCTAGAGTCTCTTAGAACCTACACATTTTAATAAAGGCAAACAGGAAAACAAGCAAATATACAAAAGAATTTATTCAAAAAGTTGTGCTAAAAATATTTCACTTTTCTTAAAAATGCCCATTATAAACATTAATAAGATAATACATTCATTTAAAGTCTCAGGTTAAGAAGCTCCATTGCAGGAGCGCTCCCCGCACGGGCAGGCCTGCTGCTCACTGTGCAGTGTGGCAGGCAGCTCACACTGCATGTTCTGATGTACAACTGCAAGACAATTTCCACTGTGAGCTAAAGCCCTTTTTCAGTTAAGGCCAAGCTTGCTCTCTCCCCATTTACAAGAACCCAAGAAGGGACCCAAGTCTAAGCTTCCAAGGAAGTGAAAACAAGAAGGAGGAAAAAAAAGTTTGAGAACACACAAGCAACTCTTCAAGTGGTATACAGCAACCAAAGGGATATCTAGACACAAACTATGCATCCTGAGCATGGGCAACTGCAGTACAAGGTAAGGGAAGAAAGATCTGCAATTGTCCTCTAATTCATGTTAGAGAACAAGATTTTACTTAAATTTAGATCCCAGAGTGCCATCTGTACCAATCAGTTTCGCTCAGAATCATTTTCACCATCTTGAAGGTCCTCAGACATATACAAGACAAGGCTTTTTTTATAAATACACAAAGAGAAGCTCACATTGTAAGCAAATGTAAGCTATTCACATACTGAATATACACTACAATTGAGCACTGAAGGTCATTTGCACCTACTCCTGAAACCAGAGCAAACATTTAATGAAAGTTTAGAGACTATACTGAAGACCTGCAGAAGGCCTGTCTCTGCAAAAGGAAAACAACTCAGGGTTATTACCTGGCTTTCATCTTGAATGGAATTACACAGCTGTATGAAAACAAAAAGAATTTAAAGCAAGAATTACAAAGCTTGTCTTTCGATACACTGAAAGCATCACTTTGAAGTGCAACGTTACAGAATGCTGCAAGAATGCATTTCCAAGAAAAAGTTTGTCTAGTAATTTTCTAGTAATTTTAAAGTGGTTAAGGCAGACTATGAGAGGAATATTGCATTATATTGTGTTAAGAAATACGAGAACCTTCCCATGATCAAATAGTTTAAATGCCTTCAATTCTAAACAACTGTAAACATGTCTGTGTTGAAGAGCAGGTACCTGAAGTACAACACTTCCAATATTTCAGTTAAGGACACTTTCTCGCCACAAGACTCCTCCACTCACCCACCAGGACAAAACACACAAGCCTTAATCCTTCACAGCATTATACAATAACACTTTCTGACAGCCCACATGAATTTTTAGAAAACTTTCCTTTTTAAAAATTAATGAGAATTTGTATTTAAAGTGCATCTCAAATCACAATTTTCTAAATTATATTACAATAATAACATGCCAGGTATTGTGGATGTGTACTTGCTAGATCAAAATCACTTTGATATTGAGTGCCTTTCAGTTTACTGAAGTCCAGAAAATTAAGAGCCTTCTTGTGAATAAGCACAGCTACAGATTTAGTAAGATCTGTTTGTTGTTTTTTCTTCTTTTCCCCAAATGAAAATACTTTTTTGCAAATTATACTCATATGTGGAGGACACATTAATTTAGTGCATGAATTTAAGCTTTTCTGCATGTGAGCTTAAGCTTTTAGTTACTTTTCAATACTCGCTGCTTTTCTTCATCACTCTTGCTTTTTTACTCACCACAAAAACATTAAGAAAATTACATTTGTTACTACTATTCAGTAACTGCAGCTTAAGTACCTGCAACTAAACATGATTATCTTAAATATATTGGTTTAAAAACAAAGCAAACAAACAAAAAAAAAGCAGAACAACAAAGAAACAACTTTTGCTGCTGTAGTACCATAATTTAAAAGAATAAAAAACAAACAAAAAACCAAACTCCTTAAGAAAAACAAAATCAAGCAGCTACAGTCACTCGATTACAGAAAAAAAAACTCTAAAAACATCAAATAGCATTGGTTGTTTCCTCTGATAACCCAAATTAACAGCTTGAAAACATTTTTTACCCTTACAAGACTGAGACTCAGTTTCAGTAGCCTTTGGATTAGCAGACAAATGTCACTAAATTCACTGTGGATGAAGAGAACGTGACCTTAAAGGCAAAAAGCAATTGTCACTGGAACTAGTACATGGTTCTTGCTGTTCTGACTGGAGCTCTGGAGGTAGAGGGGGTGCACCAGGGTCTCCAGGGCCTGGAAGAGTGACTGAAAAAATTGCACTCTCAGCATTTCCCATCTCTGCAACAGGTAGATTCATTGAATGAAGAGAGACAGCAGACATAAATGCAGCAGTGCTATAATCTTCTTCTGGATTATGCATTAGAGTAGATTCTTTGTCTTTTGTTTTATCGAAAAAATTGGATTCATCAGAATATGATCTAGAAAGATTATTTGTTCCTCCATACAGTGAGGTCATACAGGTGCTGCAACTTAGACCTGAAACAAAGAGCAGAGAATAAAATCAATTACATCAGGATGGATCCTTTAAACTGTGCTCTGAGTTAGTAGTGGTAAAGCTGTCATTAAAGATCAGCTGTGTCCATTTTTTAACAGACTGTTCTCTTCATCTTAACCTGTGACATTCCAGTACTCACACCAAATTAAAAAGTACAAGCAGATCTTCTACTCAACCACGTGAAAGTTTCCTCTGTATTAGTTGCTAGTTGATAATGGTGCACTGTAAGTGAAGCTTCCCTGTAGGAAGTCACTTCAGCTCTCTGACCTATCTTTGGATAGAATATTCTCATTATAATCTTCAAACTAAGTTTTTTAAAGCTTCAGCTGCATGGTTCTACTTCAAAGTAGATTGCATTTGACAGCTGCTATACTTGAAGCCAGACAAAAATTCAGGTCTTTCATTTCTGGAGTTAAAAATATACTTTCTTCCTTCTTATTTATGGGTGTGGAAGAGGAAGTAAGGGTTTTGGTTTAGAAACTTTATACTTTCTTTTTCTGCCTTCAAATGTGAGTACATATAGCTACTTAAGTGTTCTATGTCAACAAAACTTCTGACAGTATGAAGAAAGAGATTAACAGTCTAATTTAAAGTTCTGACATTGAAGGCAAGAATGAGAATTCCCCCTCGTATTGTGTTTGCAGACTTATCTTCTGCTGAGATGCAAAGTTTAACAAAACCCAAGCATCCTGCCACTACAGCAAATAGCTTCAACAGAAACACAAGATAGAAGATAACCACCTATTCTGAGTTTTGAATTAGAAGCTCATGGAAAGTCAAACTGAAGAGTGAAACAAACTTATTCATTAGAACAACACATAGCACAGTTGTGTTTGTTTTCTCTGATTTGTTGTTTATTACATGTTCAGAAAATAAAGAAGTAAAGCTAGCAACATATGCCCAGGATTTTAAACCAAAAATTATGAAATTTTCCAAGTATGCTGTCCCAAAAGCTAGAGGAAGAAAAAAAAAATCTGTAAGAAGGAACACACAACTGTGGAACTTTTGTTTCACAGCTCCTCAAAATAAAACTTCTATCTTACAGTACATTATTATGAACTTCTCACCTTTGAGAGCTTCAAGTTTTTCATTTTTGACTTTCAACACTATGTCAGTTATCTTTTGTAACAGAAAGTTTTGTGTTCTTTCTCGCCTGATGGATTCAACCAAAGCATCCAGTCCCTTCGGATTTTCTGCTAAGTAGTCCAATAACTTCCCAGTTTTTTTCCTACTAGAAGATCGAGAAGAGATCTCCTCCGTGTCCTCTCTAGTGAGTATTTTCTTTGAACGTAGGTAATCAAAGTGTCTCTCAGCTATAATTTTGTCACACAAGTAAGGACGCATCCTTTCTAAAGCCTGAAAAACAAAACAAACTAACATTAGTCAATCTTTCAGTCTTTCAATTTATTTAGAAGCTACACTGAAAATCGTTATGACTTACAGGTTAGTAAAATAGTTTAAAGATGCCACTATGTTATGAGCATATCATATGCAGAGAATTTTCTCCATGCATCTATTTAAAAAGGAAAAAAAAAGTTTTTCTAAAGCATTCATCATTTTCCTGAGTGATCTAAGAAGTTTTAATGCATATTAACCAGTGGAGACAAACACTGAAAATATTTCATTAAGTCTGTGATTATCGCATTTCAGAACTGTAATTAAATAAAATGAAAAAAATTAAACCAATAAAACACAGTAGCAACCTCTCATTTTGTCTACACTGTCACATCTCTACAGCATTTGTATGCAAGAGACACACTGTCATTATCAGTGTTCTCTGTAAATTGAATAAATGCAGTCTCAGAGCAACAGTATAGATATACTCACTGTTTAAAAGTTGCATTAGACAGACACAGTTATTTGGGCACAGAGGTTCACCATCAGATTACTGGCATTCACAATACATGCTCTTCCTTCCACAGACGTACCAACTTTGAACAGACTTATTGGTTGCTTTTTGTCTATCCATTCGTTTTCTACTGGTTTAAGGCTTTATACCAAACACCTGGAACAACCTGTACAGCCCTGACACGCAGCACTAATCCATGGAAATTAACACAACTCTGATAACTGGCCAAAGCAAAATGGCACTACCCCCTACAGCATAACTTCTGCTAACAAGTGTCAACCAGTTACTTAACTCTTTTCCATGACCAGAAAAGAGAAGGAGGGAAAAAAGATGCAAGTCTGCCCCTGGGAGAGTATTGTACCCACTGCCTATGAGGCTCTGCAGGCAGCCAGTTGCCACTGGGAAAGGTGAAGCAGAGCCCTGCTCTGAGCACAGAACTGAAGTGCCACAGAGGGCGCTGTAGCACCTTGTATGGAGTCCCACCACCACTCACACACACCATGGTTCTCCAGAAACAAACTAATTTCTGTTACCATATTCAATTACAACACAAATACCAATTTATTTCAAAGGTAATTAACAGGAGCAACATCACTATTTTGAATTCCTCTTTGGAAAATCATGTGCCTTCTCTTATAAGGAAGAATTTATTCACACACGTAGCAGAACATAAAGCAACTTTCATTTACCCTGTTCATAAGGTTCACACAACTGCAAGCATCTCCAACTCTTATTTTAATCAGTACATTAACTTCAAAACAGAACTAACAACTTGTTCACAACTCTGGTTTCAAGAATCAATCTACTACTGTATGAAGATGAGTCACAAATGATACCTTTTTACTTGAAAAACAAGCTTTCATTTTACATAATACTACAGAACTGGCAGTTTCCCGTGCCAACAATTTTCACCATGAAGAAATACACAAGGCAGATATCCGCTAGCTGAAAGTTAGCGATGTGAAAATAAATTCCCCTTCTCTCCTTCCATCAAATTTGCCTCATTAAATTCAAAGAAAAAGCAATTTGAGCGCTAGAAGTGGGGAAAAAAGCTTTAATATACAAGTGATGAGGGAAACAATCAATGCTTTTTCCTGAAGAAAACTTCCAAATATCCTCCAACTTGTTGAGATTACATTCTATGAAAGCAATGTGGAAACAACTCTTTGCTTTACTAGGCACTGATGAGCAAGGAAAATTTTTGGAGCAAACTGCCACAGCCAGAATGAATTCAATGTGAAACCAGAGCATAACAGTGCAGCTGGAGCCAGATGGCTCTTTCGGGCTGGGGGCACACAGCAGCTGTATCTGTCCCTGCTCTTGTTCTGGGCCTGGGAGTAAGAGGACCCAGTTCCACATGACTCGATCCAGCTTCCCGTGCTATCACAGGGTGCTGGCCTAACTGACTTTATAAGAACAGAGAAGGGCAGCAGTGCTGCTTGTATCCACCTGCTCTACAACATGCCTCAAACATCCAACTGCAGCAAGCTGTTCTACAAATACTGCCAGCAATATTGATTTTTTCCACTTCTCGTACCTCTTCCTACCACCACAAGGGATCAATCAACAAACCCCGAGACACAAGAGTCAGTAAAATTTTCAGCATTAGAAGTATAAAGCAAGTTGTTACTCAAAAGAAAAGTACTGTGTTTTGACTAACACCTTCCTGCACAGCGCCTTACACTACATGAAGTGCATCAGTTCCGAATTCCCCCAACTGCCCACACAGGTTAGCAGTTTGTAAGGAACAGAAAGAGTAAAGACAGCAGAACAGGAGCTTTAAATATCCACTTCTGTATCAATGTTCTTACATGTTCTCACTGCTTTCTTCCCAGATCTCTAACATCGGATTCTACCCTTTGTAATTTCTCCTTCACACAAGTTTATCCGGGCCAGATGACCCCTGTAAAAGAGCTTTCTGAGGCACACTGTCACACAACACACACAGGATTTCTGGTGGTGCAGCTTTTCTATCTCACAGTTCATTGTGCAGAAAAAGGTGTAAGACTCCTATGGCCATCTATGCAGTTGCTTTTAGTATTCTCTGATGTGACAAAATGGTAGGGAAGGAGAAAGTATCAGGAGCCTGGACAAGAGGGGTAAAAAATTGAAATATCTGTTTAAGTTTTATTACAGCTGTGCTCTCACAACAGTTAAGCTGAGTCTGCTCTGATACCCTAGCTGCCCTGGTCACCACTTAATCTAGTTGAGCGCTGGACAAGCAGCTGTTTCTTCTGTTACACTCACACATGCCTGCACTGCCAGCTCTGCGCAGCGCTGTGCTGCCTTCGCAAAGACAGACCAGTGCCTGACCCGGTCCATAGCTCACCACAATGAACGTGCCTGATCAGAGGTACCTGAATGACTTTGGAGCAACCAAGTGAGCATACACTGAAGCAGCAATGGACCTCCTCACTGGGAGAATCTCTACAGTCAGATTTACGATACTGCATTTTGATCATGAAATTAAAGTTCTCTCTTACTACATATCAGCCTTCCATCAAGTCCTCCAATTACTACACAAAACTGTAAGATTAGAGGCTGAAGTGACACCCATGGACTCCTGGGAGAAGAAACTGCAAACTCAGTCACTGATACAGATAAACTTAAATCAGACTGTACATGTGACACGATATGTAAGTAGGTCCTGCCTTCATTTGTTTTGTTTTTGCTGTAACAACCAGATGCTACCTATTGCAATTATGCTCTGAGGTTCCACAGATGCAAGTAACAACTCAAAAAACATGCCTCACAAACTGTGACAAAGCATTCAAAGGAAACGCTGCACGCATAAAGCTGTTAAGAAACTAAGCTAAACTCCCTCCTTTGCTGAACGAGGAAACGGCACGGGAGAGAAGGAACAAACCACCCAAGAGGCCACACAGCGTTAATAAACACAGACTGCAGAACTGCATTATAGAAGTTGGTACACGGACGCCGTACATTACGAACCCTCCAGACGGTCAACAAACGAGAGGCAAACCGATTTCCTCCCTGATGTAACCAACCACCCACAGCCCAGCGCTGTCCGGGCACGCGCCGGGGAACTCCGCTCCGCGAGGCGCCCCCGGCCGCTCTAACGGCGCTTCCGCTCCCCCCCGCGCCGGCTCCCGCCTACAGCGCGGCCCGGCACTTACCTCCTTCTTCACGTCGGCCATCTCGTCTTCTGTCAGCGGCCGCCCGACCGCGCTCGAGGCCGGGCCAGAGACCTCCATCGCGGAACCCCTCCGAACGCACCGCCGCGAAAACCGCCCCCGGCCCCGCTTCCGGCCCCGCCCGCCGGCCCACGAGGAAGGCACGCGGCCGTCCCGCCCACGGGCGCACGCGCAGTGAGGCGCCGCGCCGCTGTGGCCGTGCCGGTGGTGGGTGCCGTGCCGCTGGGCCGCTCAGCCGGCAAGTCGCTGCCGTGTGCACCCGCTGCTGCGCTGTTTGGCTCGTGGAGTCACACGAGTCATTAAGGGTGGAAAACGTCTCTAAGGTCATCTAGCTCAACCGTCAGCCCGTGACCTCCGTGTCCCTCAGTGCCACATCACGTCGTACTCCGGGCGCTGACTGGGATACCTTCTTTGCTCTGCTGGCTTATTAATAACCACATTGCATAGCAAACATCCTGCCCAGAACACTTCAAAAATACAGGAATGCTCACTGTTCTGATCTCCATAGAGCCGAATGTTAAAATCACCCCAGATGACTGCAAGAATAAAGAGCGCTGCAGGGCAGTTTGAGCACCTGCACTGATCCTCCCTAATCTGTTGCACCCAAACGTGTGCTTTGAGATCCTTTGGAGCCCCCAGCAAGGTGCTGTGGCACTGCTGAGCTGAGGCAGGTGTCCTCCAGCTCCCCACTCCCACACTTGGTCATTAACCGAATGTCTTCCAGCTCCTCTTCACAGGGAATTCTGCTGAAGACCTCGCTGTCTTTGTACAATAGTTCTGATAAAAATAGCTGCTGTGCACTCTGGAATTAGGATATTAATAACCCCACTCAGTGAGAGGTGCAGTTCAAAGCAGCACCTGAAGAGCTGGGCTTCTGGATCCCTGTACCACGGTGGCCAGCATGGGGCAAGCTGGAAGGAATTAACTGTGGGTAGAGAACCCAATAATAGAATAGATTTTAGCAGATTTACTGCCAATAAAACTGGAATTAAGAGCCCAGCTGCCGGAAGAAGACTGCTTTCAGTATGATACTCATTTCAGGAGGTTAGCATCAGTTCAATACTGATAAGTGAGCCTCAATGAGGAGAGAGTTAGAGAACTCTTTTTTGAAGGGAGGTGGTGAGATTTCAGACACTGCACTGGTTTATATAATTATGAACATACACACATTTAGAAGAAATTTCAAAGTCAGAGAAGTTTCAGAAACCGCTTACAACAAAGCTCTGTTCAAATCCCTTATGTGTGGGCCCCTGCAAGCACTGTGATGGTGCTGTGATTGGTTTGTGAGAAGAGGCCGCTGGGCTTTGCAGCACTATGGCTGGCTGCTGATTTCCCCCCCTTCTGCCCACACTGATCAGCCTCTCCCCAGGCAGCCTCATTGCATAGCAAGGCCTCTCCCTGGGAGCTTCATGTTCCGCAGCAGTGCTGCCCTAGGGAGGAGGAAGAAAGCTCCAGGCAAAGACTTTGGTTCAGTCAAAGACACAGATCAGGGGCCTTGACCAAACTGAATGAATTTCTGGAGCTAACAACTGCAGCTTTCAAATGACAAACCCACAGCAATCAGCCTATGCCTCATGGATCTGGGGGTGAGATGAGGCAGCTGTGAATATGAGGATATCTGGAGTTCAGGATGCAGGAGACTGTGACTGATGCTTGTTTTGGCAGGTTGTTCCTGAAACATTCACAAACCCAGTGCAGGAAGACTTGATTTGCTGATGTGATATTCTACAGCTAAATTTCTCAAAGAGCACTTCTTTTTAAATGACTGTCATATTTTGCTTTTCAAGGTTTAAATATTTTATGAGGTGCTTGTTGATGTGGCAAATGGGAGCTGTATAGCTTTTGTACTATTTTAAATTATTGACATTCAGAAACAAATCCAAGTAAACTGGCACCAACTCTCTCCTGTATACAAATATACAAATTTGTGTCCAAATGACGTAGTTTACTACGTGAAGTAATTTCACTGATCAGAATGTATCCACAGCAGAGGTAGCACTGATTTATAAATAGTAATATAAATGTATAATGCAACATAAACCATTTAACCTGTGTAGTTAAATTAGTACGAAGGCTGTATTTAGATTAGCTCTATGTCTTCACTTCTTCAATCTCCAGCAAGAATATTCAGTTCTGCTCTGTTTAAAGTCATATTCCTAGACAAACTATACTACTGCAATTCTTTTGCTTTAGTACTCTTATTTTATGCTGGATTTCTTAGAAGAGTACAAGCAACACTGAGGCCTTGAACAATTAAAGCTCGGGTTGCCACCAGGTGGCACTGAAGGCCTATGAGCGTTTAATGCCCATGGCCCCCTGGCCTGGAGTCATGCATTACCTCCTGGTACCATTACTCCGGATATCACAGCATAATGTCATTACAGCACAAGGGTCCGTGCAGAGATTATCTCCACTTGCATCATTTGTAGCACACGAGAAGAAATATTTGGATATAAAACGTGCAGCCATCAGCCATATTACTGTTACACAACATTTGAAATACTCTCTTGACATCTTGTGGGAGAGAAAGACACAAGTGCTACATTAAGAATTAAAACACCATGGTCATGCCACTCAGCTTTTGTCATTTTAACTGTTGTAACTTGCAGTAAATACATGCATGACAGAAAAACAAACTGCACTACAGTAATATCTATTTAGTTATCTTGAACAATAATAAAATTCATTACAACCACTGTATCTAGAACACTTGGCCAATACTTCTACCTACATTATGCTTAAATGTAAGTCTAAAATAACTTTTTTTAAAAAGAGACAAGTTTTCTTCTAACACACTGAAAGATTTTAACACTGCCGTATATTACCGGCTTTTTCCTAGGCATGTAGCAAGCTTCCTAATAAAAAGATGACATGAAACAGTATTAAATTAAATGCAGGTGCTTGCAGTTTCAGAATAAGAGCCAAAAACTACACAGTTCACAGTACAATTGACACTTTATTCCATTGTGATGGGGATATATAGTATTGAAACTGCAAGAGTCAAAAAAGAGGAAAAAAAGTGCAAATCTCTATTAGAACAGATTATGGAATGTGTTGATGTTTTTGGCACAGAAAGTGGGAAACTATGTACTGCAACAAGATTTTAAGTTTAATGAAATGTAACACTTCTGTGTTTAGTAGTCATATTTGTGCACTGCAGAACAATACAACATAAAACAGTGACTAACAATTCACATGCAGCTCTATACAAGTTACATCATACATCCAGTTAAACCTTTTCTGAAAATACATGAGGTCCAATTATACTTTGTTCACAATCACTTAACAAATACCATTCTTTAAGCAGTCTTATCTTTTCAGTTTCCTTATTGATAAAAACAAAAATAGTCTTAAATAGTAAATTATTTTCTCCAAATGGTTCCACATGAAGGTTGATATTTTCTGTTGAAGTAATTTGGCTCTGCTTGATTAATATAATGTTCAAGAAGCTGAGTGAAATCAAAAGCTGATTTTTCCCACATTTTATCTCCAATTTACTGTGAGCAAACAGAAAATCAGATTCGTTGCTCTGCATTTCACTGAATGTTTGTTTTTAAAACTCAGCTTGGTAGTACTTATCACTCTGTACCTTTGACCTCTGGAATTCATCCAAAAATCAGAGGACAGCTTCATACAGTGGCAGCTATTTAAGACCAAAAAGGAGTGTATTAGCATGGAAATGACAAAAATGCCGAAATGGAAGAATTTGAGATAATCATATAAGTACAGAACACATTCACATTTTCATTGCAGAGAGAGATACTGTATTCACATTTTGCTGAAGAGAGAAACCCACATATCACAGCTCTTCCTGCACTAACAGTAAAGATAATATCTTTTAAATACTTAAATGCATATTCTAGTTCTTTCATTTGATCTAAGCTAAACTGCTTGCTCAAAATGAAAAAACCTCTGACGAGTAAATTCAAACCCCACTGCTGAGTTATTAACCACAAGATCTTCTTCACTGACCTGCTATGTCATGCAGCCTGACAGCTGTAATCAAATGTTTTTTTGTGGGCAGTTCAGTGTCTCATCTCCTTTTTATTTGGTTTGGGATTTCATTTTATTATTTATATCAGACAAGGATGATGATCTACATCTGACATCTAAGAAATGTCCTAGTGACAGGATGCACAGGATACCCATTAAATACGTATGTGTTACAGCAGGAACGTCCTTGCAAAGAAATTATTTATTTAGACAACAGAAAAATTAACAAACAGTTGGCATTATTTTAGTTCTAAGTACCATACTGCAAATGCACAAACTGAAGTGCTTTAAGTGTTTTTGCTTTATTATAATGACATAATAAAGAACAATGCTAAAAGCAGAGAGGTAAGGGCAATTCCACTAACCAGCTTAGGTAACTTTTGGCATCAGACTAAGATTTAATTTTGAACTTTATGTTATGAGCCTATAAGACAGAGACAAAGCACGTGTGATTTAAAGCAACCAAATCCTGCCCCTAAAGTCAGAAAATTTATATACAATTTGAAATCATCACCATAGGGAATTCAAATCCCTCAGCCATTCTCCTGCTCTTTCCATATACCAAAATGCAGCCTTGAAGGCAGGGAAATCTAACTAGCAACAGGTGAAAGACCAGCCTCACCTCTCCATGCCATGGGAAAGCCAAGGAAAGCCACTATCACCCATCCAGTTGCTTTCAGAGACATAAGCTATGAGTGGTGTCTAGCATATTTTGTCCTAAAAAGTGTCCTCCTTGTCACTCCCTACATATACTGACACTCTTCTTTCCAGCTCAAAGTAAGAGCAGACCCCTTAGTTTCTTCTCCCACCTACACAAGAAGAGAAGGAATTTAGGACAGTCTGTTATAGAGTGAAAAACAAGGAGGCAGAAAAAAACAACTGAAGTAGGAGAACCAAGGCAGCAGGAGGAAAATTTGCTTTGTGGCTGAAAGAAAAAAGCATTCACTATGCCACAAGCTAGAAACTATGGTCTGAGAAAGAGAGTCAGGAGAAAAAACACAACAGAAAGTTTGAGGCATAAATGGAATGGGGGCCCTACAGTCCAGTGTTGGTACAGGACAGCTCCCACTCCTGGGTGAGATGATGGAGGAATCAAGGCAAAGGGATGGGAATGAGGTGTAACCAGGCTTAGGAGTATGGACAGGACAGGTAGAAGGGGGCACGTGGGCTTCTTATGACAGCTCCCACAGATACAGATAAGGGTAACGCTTGCCTTTAGATGGTCACAGTTAAATACTGCAGGGTTACTTTTTGGCACAAAATCTCTGCTGAGTATCAAGTAATTTTAAAATGCAAGATGCTTTATCAGATACTTAAAAAGCACTGAGGGAAAGAGGAAAAGATTTCCCACTGCAATATTTACATCCTTAGAGCTTGATCATGTGAGTCAGGCTGAAATGATGGCGCAAGGGAATGGAAGAGACAAAGCGGAAACCTCGGAAGAATCCTTTGGGACAGCACACAGCCATAAAACCATTTTGTTTGTTTGCCCTTGTCCTCTCTCTCATAATGTCTCTGTCACTGCAGCATGCAGACAATGTGACACATATCCTGGTGGCTGACAGGATGTTTGCTCCACATTACTGCTAGGTGAGGTGAAAGTTGCACTGTGGAGTACCTACGGATATACGTACTTGTGTTTCCTCCCTTAAGAGAGCGTGGAAAAGCACACAGGTTTCCAAAGAATACTGAAGTATGTGCTTGATTAGCGCTATTTGCTGTGCTACAGACTGACTCCCCACTCATTTCTGACTGTACCTTGCGCCATGTCACAAGTGGTTCAGGAAAGGTGGAGGAGGTGTCTAGGAAGTCAAAAACATGTTCTGACTGTTCATAAGCCTCCGAAGAGTTCCCACTGCTCTGTTTGGGAATTTCTTCATCCGTAGTTTACAAATGATTTAACAAGAAGCATGTGAATACAATAGGGTATGCTCCGCTTTACTGTGGCAAAAAAACAGTATGACTCAGTGGGTAAACATGTTGTGGAATTTGCTACAAAAAATGTATTTGTTTTAACTGAATACCACAGTAAATATTCATGCGATTAAAAATTAAGATGGTCATTGTTCCAAGGAAAACTACCCCAAGGGCAAATTACACACACCAATCTTTCAGGAAACAATAGCTTCCCTTATTCATGAGCATAGTCCAGGAATAACTGTCCTTCAACTCATTCTATCACCCTTTCCTTTTGAATGTTGCTAGTAAGTGGTCTTCAAAAGAGGAGAAAACAACAGAAAGAAGGAACAAATTAAAAAAAAAAAATAAATTAAAAGCCCCAAACTTTTGATTATTTTTTATAGCTTCAACTTTACTGAAAGCATCTGAGATTTTCATTTTTTGCGGTCCAAATGTTCCCCAGCACCTGGCCTTTAAAGAAAACTCTTATTCTGTTGTCACCAAAGTGTAAGACAGAGCATTAGCAGCAAAATGCCACCTGAACTTGCAGACGATGTCCTGTGTGGCTGCACTGTGAATTCTTTTTATGTTATCCAAGTTTCCCAGGCAGGTACTGCCTTCAAATGCTCCTGTCAGAGGAGGCTTTTCCCAAGCCGCCACCTTGCATCTGAAACTATCAATGCCCAGCAGCAGCGATGTGATATGGCTGAGACAGTGAGTGTAGACTACTGTCCACCGTTTCAGCCTCCTTACCACAGGAGATACCAAGCTCATGAGTCCCCTGAAACTTTTTTCCACCCCCACTGACACTTTGCATCATTGAAAGTGAAAAGAAACAGAGGTGAAAGACTAAAGGAATAAAAGGAGTAGATCAAGAAAGAGAAAGAAAAAACACAGAAGGGAGCAGTGCAAAGACAACAGAGGTGCTTGAAGTGTTGAGAATTAGTTGCTCTTCTTAAAAATTTCACACAGGTAAGTTAGATTGCTAAAGCTTGGGTTTAGCCATTATAATTTTCTTCTGCCAGCCCACGGGACTAATACACTTCAGAGTTATGTGTCCCTCAGTGAGAGCATACATCCACCTTAAATACCATCTGCAAGGACATCATAAAAATACACAAAGCAAAAAATTTGTAAACAAGGGTTAGTAGCACAGTGGTACAGTAGATTGTCAATAAAAACAATAAAAGTGTGGATACAGATTTGTCTACCTTGTGTGTAACATTATTGCCAGTTACAAGGGAGGGACTTCTGTAAACTCATAATTCTGAAGTTTTGTTAATAAGCACAGAGCAACAGGTGAGTGCCCCATCTACTTTCTCCAGTTCTGTGTTGGCTATTGGGATCAGCATGTGGTCCTTCAGTTTTTCAAAAACCTGTTTAGGAAAGGAAATGGCACAGAAATAATTACTTTTTACACCTCCTTAGTTTCTCTTTTCCCTAAGTATTCGGAGTAGTTACAGATTTATCAGCGGGTGCCATGCTTCTCACTGTAATTCAAGCTAACATTTACAGTGTATGCGGCCATTTGGCTGTGGCTCTCAGAGGGTTGCAGGCATTAATACTGGTACTGCTTTCAGTTGGGCAGAAGAAGCACAAGGGGCACAGAAGACAAACAAAATCAGTGGAGACACACACAGAGCCCAGACCTCCCATCTTTTGAAAGCTTTTGCCATCTGATATTTCCCATGGTAGGATGTCACTCTTTCTGTAAAACACTGAATTTCAGTTCCCAGCCACTTCACAGTGAGGCTGGGATGCTGGCAGTCTCCCAGCCGCCCCCAGCACATCCCTCACCTTTGCGCTCTCTGGGTACTCCTCAGGGGCTCGGTGCAGCAGGACGTGCCCTTTGCTGGGAATGTTTAAGTAGATGCAGTTTGCGGCAGCATCGTCGGGAACCGTCAGCTTGTCATAGCGGTGGTCGCTCATCTGTTGCATGGTCTGCCGGGAGACACAAAGCACAGCTATTGACCAAACACTGTAGTGGGCCCAAATAAATGCAAGAATAGAGCCTTCAAAAAAAAACCCACTGAGTACGATTGCCAAGCCAGCCAAGAGCCATTTGGCTATGCAGTAAGGAGACCTGCTTTTATCTCTGCCTTCAAGGAAGAATCTACTAACCCTACCCAAGAACAGAAGTAGAAAACCTGTCAAATGGTTCCTGCAAGTGGCAGGATTAAGCAGGCTGTCCAACGGACAGTCAGTGGGGTCTTTTCCTTAAGTAGTGCACATTGAGCATACAAACCTCCTGCTCACATTGATGAAAACTAGAGGTGCTCAGGCACCTTTGAAAAAAGCAGCCATCATTCAACACTCATCAAATGAGTATGAATTAGCACAAACAGGACAAGAATGGTTCCCAACTTGGATATCAGCCCAATCTTAACTCTTTTCAAGGACCTTGTTTTTGCTTTCCAAGCAGTTACTCTTTCATCAAGCACCTGTGCTGAGGAGCGAGATGACATGTCCGAGTTAATCCTCGTTCCCAAGGGGACAACACAATAACCTTGTCAGAACGGCAGAGCTGGTGGTTTTCAGAAGGTTGGTTTATAAATATAGGGCTCATACACAAATTTGGACTGGAATTTCAGAGACAGAGACTCTCAGCACATGAGAAGCCTGAGATCCCAAGTTTTGGATTAGGCTCAACTTTTTAGTAAAGATGGAAAAAGCCTGGAGACAAGAAGCCTGACTCCCCATTGTATCATTCCAGCTTTACACCAGCTTCTCTGACAGAGACCTAGAATAAAGCAGAAATGAACAAGGCCCAGAGCTTTGGCTCTGCCCAAGGCCTAAGCAAACTCAAGTGCTTCAGTTTTCCTCCTAGCTCTCCTTCATTCCCACACATTTTGCAAAGACGCAAACAGAAATAAAAGCCTTTTTTTTTTTTTTCCCAGCTTAGAAGTACTCACATTAACATTATGTTAAAAATAAATCACTATTCTGTTAAGAAAATTCTTCAAGGGAATTTACCCTTCTCAGCGAAACCCCACAGATCTAGATCACATAGCAGACTTTGATCTGTGGCACAGCTAAATTTATCTTCAAATTATCAGTAGGGTCATTTGTACTACTACTCATTCATAAGAAATACCATGTGGAACCTAATTATAATAACTACATCTAAAACATATTGTGAAAGTACCAAAGCAGTACATACACGCATACTGCTACAGTAATTCCTTTCTAGGTCCGGATGCATTTTTCATGTCACAGTCTGAGTCATCCACATCCCATGGAGAACATGAAACTGGTAATGAAGAATGCCACGCATTCTTGAGGAAGCGTTATCATTTCTTGTTCTTCAACTGTGAAACTCTCCTCAGTTCCCAAGGTCACACCTACCTCCATAAAAGGTTACTGTGCTTTGCTGAGAGACAATCCTTGCATCTTTACTTCACCGGATGTGTTTTTATTACTGTACTCTATGTGTTTGACTTCCCTGTTTATGCATTTGCTTCCGTTACATTGCCATGATGCATTTGTTCAAGCTCTCCTCGCTGCTGCAGGCAGACAGCAGCAGGTGACATGCCAGCAGAGCTGCTGCCTCTCTCCCTGGTAACAGCCTGCAGCCTCGTCCTCTGCCTGCAGCCTCCTCCTCCTTCCTAACATAATCTGTTTAAGTCTGGATTAAGGAATTGTTTTTACTAAACCTGCACTGAAATACATGCAGCAGCAGCAGAAAAGCTACCGCCTGGTTTTCACTCAGCTCCCAGAAAGTTGTGCTTTCTCCGGTCCTTGGTGGTGAAAAAAGAATAATCCTGTACTGCAGGTTTTCTACAGAAAACAGCTCATTCATCAGAAATGTACTGACTCACCGGGTAATATGTCCATAATAAATTACAAATGAATTCTCAAATGGAAGGGTATGGACACATCTCCCATTCACTTACTTCCATAAAATGCTTCAGTTAGGAACACTCACAGCAAATTGTAGACCGAATGGAAGGCCCTAACTGTGCTGCAGGAAACCCAAACCAGCCTCAGGAAACTGAGCAGATGATGGCAAGGCATGCTAGAAGGATTGCTTTCAAGACTAAAAAGCTGGAAAGTGGTGGCTGAATTAATTTAGAAAGAAGCAAAGAGAAAAAACGAGCGAGAAAACAAGACACAGAATCATGGAAGCTTAAGTCCACAGCTGCAGCAGCGAGGATGGGATCTGTTCACTACAGTATCACTGTAAGAAAGCAGAACTGGCATTCTGACAACACAAAATTGCTCTCTCTTCCTCACCTTTTAAGATAAGAAGAAAATCATATATGCAAACTTTCATCTCTGTTTTAACTACGTCTACATGTTGAAGAAAAATTTCAAAAATCAATCTGTTGAGAGTGCGCAAAGGCAATAAACCCCAGCCTGTGCCACAAAGAGTCTATTAGCAAAGCAGAAATGTGCAGAAATGATGCAACCAGGCAATTTTAAAGATTCACGTTCTTGTATATTTCTATGGCAAAAAGTCACTGAGCACTGAGCTGGCCAGACAGGGCTTCAGGGCAGAGAAAGAGATAAAAGCAAAGCTCTTATTTTTTATCAGATACTCCTGCAGAATACATATTTTTGGGAAATGAGCAGTTTACAAAGCCTGTAGCCCTTGCACAGTGCATCTGTGGAAAGCTGGCTTTCTGCCCACATGCATTGTACGACCAGCTATGTTAACAGTCAGGCATTTCCCGCATGCCTCGTTTTCTGGGAATTTTCTTCAGCCCGGAGAGGGTAATTTTCATTGCACATTCTCTCAGCCCTTAGTCATGCTTTCCTTATGTTGAAGTCATTCGCATAGCCTAAAATGCCTTTCCTATAGTTTTTGTTGTTTTTTTTTTTACAGTGTGTCCTCAGACAACTGAGGTAATGGATAAGCTAAATAATCCTAAATATGAAGCAGCATTATGCATAAAGGAAAAATGTGTATGTGTTCAGGGCCTATTATCTCAGCAGAGCTGAGATGACCACATGCACTTTTAAGGCAGGCCAGATTCTGCCACGCACTCTGCCCCCTCACTTCCATCCAGGGCCTGCTCGGGTGAGGCATGCAGCGATTCCCCCACATCCACACCCCCCAAGCAAAGCACAACATACAGCAACTGCTCTTCTTTCCAATGCAACAGCAAGCCCTGTGCCATAAACCAGAGATGCTTGGTTTTATAGGCATCTCTCATCCGTTCGTAGCTGTCGGAAGCCATAGCTTCCTTAGCTGATCTCTTTATCCAGTACAAGTTATTTTATAGGTTACAGGTATTTGTTCACCTACTGCTCTTTCCTGAGCATTTCCATCTCTGCTCTATCTTTCTTTGAATGAAGGGATTGTGCATGCAAAGGGCACCTGGCAGCCAACATACAGACACACCACAGCTTTAATTAGTGGCATAATGTTTTCTGCCTGGCTCTCAGCTTAGCTGACAATCTCAGTAAGTCTAGCATCTTACTTCTCTGTGGTAACCATCAGTCAGGGCACATTATTTCATATGTGAAGTTCACTTTGTCATTCTCCCAGCCCATGCTGCACATCATTTTACATTTATCTACTTTGACTTTCATTCACTGCTTTATCGCCCTGTCTCTGCTTCCTCAGTTCCTCAAGTTTGCCTCTTCATGTCTGGAGAAATCATTGATACCAGAAAAGGAAAACAGCTCTGTAGGAATGAAGAGGGGCTGGAGGGTCAAGCTGGTGTTACGCCAGCTCGCCCATGCACTGTAGCTCTACGCAGAGCGCACAACTTCCCAGCATATGGTGACAACAGTGATGGCAAGAAGGCAGAGGGGTGGACCAGAGGGCAGAGCAGGAAGAGCCTGATCTGCTCACATGTCAGACCTGTCATAGGAATGCATCTGCTCTGGTAACTGGAAGCTGCCCAGGCTGCACAGCCTCACTGGCAGTGACAAATACGTGCTTAAAGGGACACCTGCCTCACTTTGTTAAGAAAAACACAAACAACCTAAATACAGCACACTCTATTCTGTAAATACACTTCTGAGTCTGGAACTTCCAAAAGACTCAATTCTCCAGCCTGTTTGCAAACTGAACAATGCTGACACTCAGTTACACAGGAGAAATTCATTACAACACCAAGCCTTAATTAAAAGAACCCACAAAGCGTTGTCTTATAAAGCAGCAGGCCATGCGGTACCCAATGAAGATCTGTGTCCTCCGGGACACCCTACGCCCTTCACTTGTGAACTAATGGAAAGTCAGAAGGAGCTGAAAGTATGCAGTGTCTCACAGATCCAGAGAGAGCAACTATGAGCTAAAGGAAAGTGTTCAGAATCTTATACATTGACTAATTTTCCTATCTATAAGGCTGGGAGCAGCAAATGACGTCTCTGTTTCTGAATTATACTAAGGAGCAGGTTGACAGCTGTTCTCTGGATTTTATTACCTTCTTTGCTGCAGCATTACATAGATGTCCACACTCATCTGCACTTTCTGCTAATTCCCTACCTGAAGTCGTCCACTTTGGATTATTAATATCAGCAATCATTTCCACAGCAACCCTTTGTGATATCATAAATAGAAGATGATGACTTCATGTGGGGAATAAGCAGAGGTACAAATGATGAATTCTTAAGAAATAAGAGACAATGTGTTTGTTCTAACTTTTGCATTACTAGAAAGGAAAGCCCCTGTACAGACAAGTGGTTGGACTGATAATCTTTCAGGTTTTTTCCATCCTGAGCAATTCTTTGATTCTATGGCAATAGCAAAAAAAGCTTTTCTGAGCCTTTCTGCTCTGCCCAGGGGTCCAGGATGCGTTGTAAGCACATGGGATATATGATGCTTTCCCCTAGTTGCCCATTCCACAGGTGCTTCTGCATCTGGGACAGAAATTCCATAGCTTATATGTAGGCACTGCATCCCTGTTGCAATGCAGGCTAACAGCACTCTGCTTCTTAAAGCTGGCACACTGCAGGGACTAGGGTTAGCCAAGCCACTGTGAGAACAAAAGGCATTTAATCATGGGGAGGGGGCAACTCTGCCAACACTCTAACAACTTCTTGCACCCAAGTCATTAAAAGTCCTGCTGTGATCACAGCTTTGGATACAGACCAAGGGCCCAGTTGCCCAAAAGAGACTTCCTTCTCCTTTACGCTTACAATGTGGTTTTGGTTGGCCTCTCTTGGCTGCTGTCAAAACAGAGGAGTTGTGTTTGTAATAGTGTCCTCTGGGGAATACAACAGGAGATAAATGAACAGCACTGCTCCCAACAGGAGATACTGAATCAGGAAACCTCTCTGAAATACTCCGGGATTGCCACTGAGCTACTTGTGAGGGGACAGGATGGCCTGGCCATAGACAAGTTCCTAAGCTGAAAGTGGTGCCCATCAGCACCATCCAAATCCTCACTCACCGGGGAAAGCAGAGGGACCTGTGCTCTGTGCCATCCAACAGGACTATGTGATGGACACAAACACAGCTTTTCTAGTTCACAGCAGATGCTGTGTCACCATTCTCCATGCAATCCTATAATTTGCCTTTGCTGCTAAAGCCTGACCTGACTGGCTGGCTCTCATCCCCTGCCATCTGGGCCAGAACCTGGGTTGTGCCTCACGATGTGGGCAGCAGGACACCAAGCTGTGCCGGCAGCACAGTGACCACTGCCCAGCCCCTCCAGCACCACAAGACTGGAGCCCAGAGATGACACTTCTGGAAAGCTCTTGGCCCCATCAACGGTACAGAGCCCTCCCCAAGGCACTATGTGCCCGACAGCCATGGCAAGCATTCAGCTACAGAATTATTGATGGGGTTAACTGCAAGAAAGAAATGTGCCTTGCGTATAGCAGAGGGAAGCTAATGTTTCAGATGTGGAAGCAAGGCAGGCCACGGTACTTTCTGTAGTTAATTTGCCTCTCTCTTTCACCAAGTTTCCTCGAGTGCTGCTTTTCAGCTGCAGCCCAAATAAATATTCTATACTTGCCAGAGCCTGAAGAGGATTTCATGGTTAGAACGTCACTTGTGATTTATTGCCTGCTCCTAGCATGTGCTCTATAATCCTAAACTCTGTGCACTCATTTTATAGTTCACTGGCAGTGCTCTCTGTTACACACACAGCACTAAGCTCAAGATAAACTGCACTCTGCCATACCCGAGCACCGGATTTCATTTATTATTTTATTTTTAAGGAATTGTATGGATACATGAATTGCAATGGCAAGAACAATCAAGAAAAACTGCTGCCTTTCAAACAAAAAAACCCTATTTTAAATATAAATGTTAGCCTAGCCTAGCACAACAGCTCACTTGTTGGCCACCAAGACACACTGGAGGACAAAATGAACGTAACAACCACGGGTGCTCAAAACAGCTCATTTGCTTTTCTTGCTCAACAGGATTTCCAGTCCAGAAGGCAGCCACCAAAGAGAGGCTCCCAACAGCAATCTCCTACAGCAGCCACACTAAGGGCTGCCCCAGGCAGGTAACTCAGAGGGAGCCCAGGGACAGCAGGGCCACACAGGCTCAGAGGAGAGGTAGACAGGCACTGCTATCATTCCTTTCACTAGCCAAAAGCCAGACAGCAGCTGTTAATTCTCAGTATCAACACTTTATAGAAATTGCAGTTTTATTTCCACAAGGTTGCAAGACACTGATCACTCACTGCAATATTTTTTCATCAGAGGTAAGTGAACAAATACAAAAATCACCTGGGTCAAAAAGCAGGAATTCAACAATTGGACAAAGCTGCAATAGCAGCACGACCACTGCTATTTCCAAGGGAGATGTATCACTTACATGTTTTAAAACAATTTCTCTGAGAACTCCAACTCGCAGCATGAGAGCAGATGTGATTCCTATGCACACGTGAACATGCTACTCAGTCTCTGATGCACAGAAATACACTGAAAACTGGCATAACTGATATATTTTTTAAACAACAGACTGCCGGTTTATCTTGTCAGTGAGCACATCCTCTTCAAAATAAATCTGCTTTCCACTGTACCTTGATTAATGGTGGTACCTACCTGACGGCTAGTTATCAGCATCATTTCATCAGTTTATCCAAAAAATATTTTTGGCTACAACAGCTATATTTATGCACTGCAACATGATTAGCCGAGCTGGGCAAAAAGCCTTAATCAGAATGATGAGTTCTCAGATTAGTGCTGGCTCAGGTTCAAATTGCAGCTTTGAGCAACCAGTATTGTACTTGAATTTTGCTCATGTTTATAAACACTCTATACAAGAGTAGGGTTGTCTGGATATCTGCAAACTCCATCAGGCTGCTGCTCACGAGGTGTTTTGAGCCTGAGCCTGAATATCTGGGATAATGCATATTTCACAGGGAAAGATGCAGGGCACTTTCCACCCCAGACTAAATCAATCTCACGGCATCAGGAACATCAGACCTTTTCAACCAAAGCCATTTGTCATAAATTCCTCAGGGCAGAGCAGAGGCTGGGAATGTACTCCCAGAGCTTCGTGCAGTGATTTCTAATGAGACAGTAACTTCCACATCACGTTCAAGTGAACAAACAGACTTGCAGCCACTTCAAGCCACGCAGGAATCCACAGGACTGTCCTCTTATTTCCTCCTGTTTGAGAGGAGGCTCCCTACCTCTGCTCACACTCACTGCTCATCAGAGCAATCAGGCTGCTATCCTATTCCCTCATAGCTGTCAGGCTGCAAATCTAAGGCAGCGAGGATCGCACTTTCCTCTCCTCCATAATTCAAGCAGCATCCTGCAGGGGAGATCCTGAGCAGATTTGAAACGCTGGTTTTATCTCAGCAGGGCACTAAGACATTTTGAATCTTCAACTGTCACAAGAGAGAAAAGGAAAAACAAACAACAAGTCTCTGCTGAGCTCTGATGGAATAAATGATGCTGTTGGAAAATGTAAAGTCCTAGGATTATGCCCGTGAAGGGAATTCATAAAAACTGGTAGGTAAATATGCAAGAAAAAAGTCTCTGCACAGCAATAAGAATGAGAAGGTTTTCAGGCTTACATCTTGCAGACAATTGCAGACGTATTAAAGTAATAAGTATCACTAGTTTGCAGAAGCCAAGGAGGTATATGCACCACAAACGAAGGATGGGTTCCAAAGCTTTTTAGGAAGAAGTGATGCTAATATCAGAGCTACGTGTTACTTCCTTCCATAGTACACATTCTGTGTGGCACAGATTCAGATTGGTAGCCTTGGGCACTGATAGCATTGCTGCTCTTTAAAATAAATTTTGTATAATTAGAGCAAGAGACATAAGTCAAGTTGAGTAAGGTGCCTTTCAACTGAGAGGAGTATGGAGAACTTTCTCACTCCAGCTAAGCAGAGCTACTTCCACTCCTCCCCACGTACAGCTGATTTTGTCCACGCATTAGTGATGACTGCATCACTGAGGCTTCTGCAAAACTGAAGAACAATGCATGTACTTATGTTCTTATTTAGTGACAAATAAGTGTAAACATAAGCTGAAAATGTGGGACTTGCTGTCATCACTGATAAGTAAATTTTGGTTAAACCTTTACAGGCAAGTACTGATTAAAAAAAAGCTCCAGTGCTTTCAGACACACTCTGATTTACCTGCATCTCAAAACAAAGAGCATAGGATGGCAGGACCCAGTCTGTATCACAGAGACAAACTCTGTCAAGCTTCACATCAGGTAAAGCCATAGCTACACTTTGCTGTTTTGGTGCTTCAGCATAAGCTTCTGCTGCAAAGCATCAGTGCCTGCAGCTGTGCTATCAGGCAGGAGCAGAGATGCTGATCTCTCAGATTACCTACACATGTAATGAGAGTCATGGCCTCAGGCAACTCTGTGCCCACATTTCCAAAATCTCTGTACACATGCAGTGGAAGCCACTGAGCTCAGTACAAACCACAGCAGCAACAGGCATTTCCCATGAACCATAACAGTGGTAGCACAGTGCTGACCTGCTGCAGAGTGTGTTACTGGCTAGCAAGTCTGTCAGCAAAGAGACCCAGATTCACAACCTCACTTCAAACTGAACTGTTCAAAGCCTCCAGAGAAGGGCAAGGCTCAGGTGAACAGCTCTCCCCGCTTTCTGCTGGAGCCTCAGTGCTATGACACGACATCCTGAAAAGAAAAAGCAAACTGAAAGGACCTCGACTCTGCAGCCACCTGGTGGAGGGATGGGGAGCTCTGGCCCCCAAGCCCTGTGGCTGCAGTGACAGAACTATTTTATTCTGTGAGAATGCACACATGGGCCATTTGTACAACAGTGACCACACCCCTCTCCCTCCTCCTTCCTCCTGCCATACCTTTTATGTCTCCTCTGGCAATTTTAAAAGCCACATGTTCTCACAGCAACATCTGAAGTAAACAAAGAACCACAGAGTTGTTTGTGTTGCAAAGGACCATGGGCTCCACTTTCCACTAGAGCAGGTGATTCCAATGTCTCCTACTGCTCTGATGACATCTTCTTCCTCCCTCGTATCAACAAATTGTCACTTTCAGACAACAGAAGTGTAAATAATAACCCACGTTTTCCATTTTATAAACTAATGTACATGGCTTGAGCTAAATTAATATCACTGTTCTCTTACCTGATATAAACATTCTCTCTGGCTTGTATATACAAGGTAGGCACTGATTTCCTCTTTCATTGATGTGCACATATTTAAAACCCCAGCATCCTTGAGCAGAGATTAAAAACTAATCAACCAAAGTTTGCTGTTTAAAGAAAATTTTCATATGCTCTTTACCTTGAGGGCTTTCTGTGCAGCTTCACTTGACCCGATAGCAATCAGGTTTGGCCCAGCCATGCTGCAAAAACTCTTCAGATGCAAAGAATCATGAACAGGAACTGTAGAGACTGCATAATCCTGTATGGGAGCAGAAAATGGGTACTATAAATATTTTTAAGCTGTCCTATTTCCTTAATTATGTTGAGACATTCCATAATTAATCATGTTCTCTACAAATTAACAATAGCAACGTATCCCAGAGCACAGTGTCAACTGCTTATGTATGACATACCCCTCTGGACCTGCTTGCCTAATCCTGCGCACTGGAGTAAAATCCAGAACACATTTCAAACAATACTGTTATTGCAGCTGTGAAGCAGTACGTTACAATGTGCAATTAAATGGCACGTACATAACTCTCCATGGACCTGCATTAAGACCAATGCGCTGACAGATGAGAACACTAAGAACATATTAATATCCTTTCAGTCTCCCACTGCCCAAATTACTTTTATGCAATGATTCCACATTTCAGATCCAACTTCAGTATACTATGTCAGAGGATGCTTACACTTTCATTTTTTTCATTAATTTCTACTTTTTTAAAAAATAAATTGTAAGAAAACCATTTACAAGTATGACAAATGTCTTAGCCAGTACAGTTTTTCACTTGTCTCAGCAGAGGACAGCTTACACTTCTTGTAGCACAGGTCAACCTACAAACCTTAAATGTGTCAGCCAGAATTTCTGCCCCACGTTGATTTGTCCGCTTGGAAAGGCCTACAAAAAATTCTCTGCCTAGAATGAAAAAACAAGGAATGAAACAATTACAGATTTTGTTTTTTTTAGCAGCCCCAGTCAAACAAACCAGTTTCAAAACCAATCAAACAAAACCAATTTCAAAACCAGGCCAACTTTAGAGACAATCTGAGGCAAACGCTAATGGATATAATTTCCTATCTTTCTTAAGCTGAACAATAAAACTCAGTTCAAGAGTATGCAACCTGCAATCCTGAAGATGATAATGTAAAGCAATTATCTTCTTCCATACAACGTGTTTTGCTGGAAACACAAATAGCTTCCCCTCCTAATGCAGTGCTCATGGTGTCAGGCAGGGGAACAGCTGGGCTGGATTAACACAGCTCTGATGGGCGCTTCCCCTTTCCTCTGAGTTCTCCTCTGGCCTCCAGGCAGCTCTGCAGGCACTCCGACTCCAGGGGAAATGGGCCAGCACAGGACCTGCACCACATTAGGAAGACCTTACTCCTTGGCCTGCCACTTCTGGGACCCTCCCTGTCCCCAATGAACTAAGACAAGCAACCAGCCTGCTGTGATGCTGATCGGAATGAACAGGCTCATTCGGCACGGGTGGGAGCAAGTATACATGCAGCTGATGTGAGAAAATGCCTAATGGGTTTAATGACATAAAAAACACTGTCAGTATCTTCACCCTTGAAATCAACCATGCATAAGAGTTGTCTAGCACACGACATCTGGCAAGCAACTCTGCCGCTTTCTCCGTAAACTAAAAGGCATTTTTTGTGTTTGATTCACTGAACCAGTGACAACTGTCTGCATCAAGCTTCACAATTCCTGAAAATGAGTCTGTGTGAGCATAGCTGCTTGTAATAAGAAATATGAAACAACTGCAGGCAACTGACTATTGAAAGTATGTTTCTTATTGGCACTTTACAAGCTAAAATAAAATTTGTATGCACAGTACTGCTCTTTGTGCTGTGTGTACTGCTGCTTCGTTTATTCATGCATTAGACAGGACACTAAGGGCTGCACTGAAAATTAATCTCTCCGCTACTTATGTGACATTTAGCAAACAACTGATTTAACAAGCCCTACGAACAACACTTTATTATGCAGACAACAGATAACATGCTGTCTTCTAGGCAGACAGAATATTTAAACAGCAAATTTACTACACTGTACCTGTAAATAAGACGTCTCCACCATCCAAGGTTGCATTTTCATCTACCATCTCTACCATGTTGAGGTTAAGACTTTCTAGTACTCTCTTCATGGCTTCAACCTGTTCAAGAAAATGTTGTTTAGAGCGCAATTTGTTTCTGTCATTGAAAAACTTAAAATAACCTACACGAAATATGTATCTTTAGTAAAAAACAAAGATCTTTAACAAATCCATAGCCAGCTTGACAGCAAAGCCCCTCATCCCTCGCCCACCACAGCTCCCAGACCTCCTGAATGGGGTGCCAAGCAGCCAGGGTTGGGCCATCACCTTTTCAGAGAAACCACATCTTGTGGGACATGTGGTCCAAAATTTGTTAACTCCAGTTCTCCTGCATAGCAGAGTTCTCTCTTGCAAACACCTGTCCCTTAGATTTGAGCAGGAAAGAGCGCTGCCAGAGGAGTGATGTTCTCTCCTGCCACACTCAGGCACAAGACACAGCTCTGTCAGGCACAGAGGCAGAAGATCTACCCTAGGTCTCCCCCTTCAGCCAGTGAAAGAAACCGAGGTCAGTAAATGTGCATTTTCTTTATATTTTTCCAGTTCTACAGAGTGCCAGTTCTCTCTGCATCTTGGAGCTACCACACCAGAGAACTTCAAGGCTTTCCATTTCTATGTGCTCTTTACGTGTATTTCACTTCTGTGTGTTGTCTGTGCAGTTGTTTGCTGCTTTGCAATCTGCTGTCAGGAGGTAAGGAATGCACCATGGACACCATCTTGGATTTAATTGTTCTCTGAAGCTGACTCTTTACCGCATTCATACTTCACAGTTGCTTTATAGACAAAGCCCAGGCCAGCCTGAGGTTGAGCAGGATGAAGGCAGGTTCCTGGGCCACCTGTAGAATGCCGATGAGTTACACTGAAGGCAGAACCACGTGTGCTCTCTGACACCAGCAAGATTTCTTTTACTGATAGCAGAAGACCACAAGAGAAAGCTCCCAGCAGCTGCCAAGCCAGAGGCTGCCCTGGCCACTGCCGACTGCCTGCACTTGGACTACGCAGTCTCCCCAGCACTCAGAAGATGCAGCAGGCATTTCAGCCTCCTGCCACAGACCACCACCACGTGTTGCCCTGCAGAACAAGTGACCACATGCCTTGGCTATTCCTGGTTACCAACACAAACAAAAAGGAAAGACTGCTTCATTCTCTCCACCATCTACTAGGATAGGTGGTTGTGGAGTACGTGCAGCCGCGTCTGTCTGTACCAGGCCTTCAGTCATCTGTCTGAGGCACCTACAGACCACAGCACTGCAACAATGTGAAAGGCTCGTGCTGCCCTAAGTGACCTGGATGCAGTCAGCGGGGCACATCAGCAGAGGTAAGTGCTGACAGCGGGGAGGAAGCAGGGAGAGAAGGGGAAGGTGGGTACAGTCAGCAGGGCTGGAGTGCATCTCCAAGCAGGTGCTGCACATCAAGGTGCCTGCAGCTCCCTGGGCATACAGCACTCAGCCACACACCGTTAGCAGCTCCTATTTTGGAGAACCAATTGAGCAAAGCACCCAGCACATGAGGATAATGGAAAATAAATGCTGACTTGGGATTTGTCATTTCAGCCATACGTTTTAATTACCAGATGCTGATTATAATTTAACCACCAGGCTATGTCAGAGATGCCTTGAATTGTTTCCTTATTTAATTTGCAGAGGTTGATGCAGCTGCGGCACAGACATTAAGGAAAGTTATCACATTTAAAAAGTTGTCCAGAATCACAGAAAATTGCTTTAAATTGCTCTGTGATTGTTCCAGGTTTAGAAGATATACATATATATGATTCTCGAGATGATTTTCTCCAACAGTTGTGCTCATTTTAACTTCTGAAACCACATTTAAATTAAAAAAATGACTGCCATATAAATAGTTGGATCTTTCTTCCACCAGGGGTGTTAATGGATTCATGTCTATGGCTCCACGTTTTGTAGAGCTTTTAAGCAACCAGCAGAAATGCCGGGAGACTTAATTGGAAAGTAATGTTCACGCGGCTGGTGACATACGCTAGGAATATCTTTCAGTATCCATGGCTTGTGTAAAATAAAAAAGAAGTCTCAAGTTACTGGGTTTTTTTTGTTTGTTTGTTTTCTTTCTATGAGCAACTCCGGGATCTTCATTCAGTAGAAACAGAAATGAAAAAATAAGCACAAAGAAGACTGGAGGAAAGACCTGACATTATTGAAAAGACTGCTGGGAAAAGTTAATTTGTAAATATAGAATTCTGGAAAAACAAAACCAAAACTGACAGCCCTTCTGCCTTTTCATACAGCTGAGTCGCCTGCACAGGGAGAGCACAAACTGGCATCATCCCTACCATGACATTTTCAGAGCCTTGCATAGGTTCTCCCATGCAGCATGTTCAAGGTAAATGTTAGCGATGAAAGACACATAACTATCTTGGAGACTGAGCATACCGCATCATTCAATGACTGGGCTGATAGCTACTGAAGTCTACACAAGCTGCTTGTTTGTATCTCGTTACTGCAAAAGGGAATTGAGAGCATGGCTCCATCTTTAAGCCTTCGTGAGAGCACTCCCAAACCAGGAAGGATTGTGTCACTTTTAACACAGCTCCTACCCAGAGAAAGTATTAAGATGCCATCTCTGGCTAATGAGGGACAAGCGATTGCTACCCTGAAGTTAAAAATAGGGAGGCAAGGAATAGGTTTGATCTATCCTCCTTGCATTTCATTCTCCCAAAACAAGCAATACCAGTTTTTATGAAGAATAGACCCTTAAGGCATATTGGTGTGATTTTATAAGAAAAGAAAGACAAAGTGACAGAGTTAGCTTTGATTTTGAACAAACAACCACCTCTTGCTTTTTTTTCCAGGAGAAAAGTGAAAAAAGTTCTCTGCGAAGCCACACTACCCAGGAGACAATAGTAAAATACTTTCAGTATTTAGAAATGAACTGACTATAAGCATATTCACAAAGAGGAAGACAGCTTTTTTTTTTCCTTCAAAGCAGACAAGAAGAAAAGTCACCTTCCCTTACTCTATGTCCTTTATTTGAAAAATAAAACCCCAGGTAGTCAGAGTTTTAGCACACAAAGAAAACACTCATCTGTATCGTTTAAGATTTCTGTATCATATTATCTCAGGTCAGCTTAAGGTTTGTAACACAATATTGGGTTTTATTGTAAATGTACCCATTAGTACATCAGTTGAGTGTTAAAGCTTGTATGCTTTGTGTAGTGATATTTTTTCTAATAAGCACATTCCTGGTGTGAGACGGGATGTGTCTAATCCATAACAAAGCTGATGGAGAGACAATGGACTTCAGCCAGCTCAGTTCTGTTTCAAGGAAAGAGGACAATAACTGCATTTGACATTTATAAGAATCTAATTTCCTAGTGCTTTACAAATGGAGCTCATTACTCTCCAGACTGCTGGTTCCACCAATTATTGTAACTGATGTGCTGGGATTTTTCCTTCTCCATATTAGTATTTGATGCACTCTAAATGAAGGCTGTTTCCTTAATTATTTACTGGTATTCTGTGCACTAACCACATTATGAGATTCATGCAACTGACAATAAGAAGGAAACGATCTTTTCAAAGGATGATGGAAAGAAGGAAATGACTTTGCAAGAGGGGCCTGAACCCAGCGCTGAGCTACAAAGCATGGGCTCATTCCAGCAAGAGCACCCCAGCAGGAAAGCTGCCTGGTTAACACCTGGGCTGGGTACTGGGACATAGGCATGGCTTCCCCAAGGCGAGTGCAGGGGCACAGCTGAATCTGGGCAGAAGCTGTGTGGGGTACAAAAATATTCCTTAGCAACTGCAATTACCCATCTGCCTTTTTCTCTGAGCCTCTGAGTTTTTGGTGAAAGGAGGAAGACGTCTACAGATCTGTTTCAAATGAAAAGATGCAGAGAGATTCAAGGGCTGCAGATCATCCAGTGAACTACTTATTAAATTAGGTTTCTAAAATAGCAGACTTCAGCTTTAAGTGCTAACAGCTTGGTTCTCTGGAGACCACAGCCTTCACTAAAAGGCCTCACAGCCCAGGAAACACTACTTCACTGTCTCCTGAAATTTTACATCCACCACCATTTTCTCTGGCTTTGTAAATTACAATTATTGGGTTTCAGTCTCCACTTCATTGTCTTTTAAACTATCATTTATAGCTACACAAAGCAAGAGTTAGATTCAATATATTCAAAAGTTAGATTTTGATATCTCTGAGGTGACTATTTCGAGAGCCATTAGTTTTGAGTTCACGAAGTGCAACTCTCAATATATAAAGCATTTTTCAGCAAGTCTCTGAGTGAAGAATATAAATAGAGATGGACAAATCTGGGGCCAGAAAAAGGTAGACTTCAGCTCTGCAAAACCAGATACCATTGTTGGTCATGATCCAGATCCTAGCCTGTCTGCATCTGCTCAGCTGGGAGATGAGAGAAGTATGTCTCCTTTTGATGATAAGCACTGTCATTCTGGGCTTGCAGAAAATAAAGAAAATAAAGCAGCACTGTAATAGTTTTGAGGTTTTCTGAAAAGAGAAACCCACTACTGGTTGTTTTCTCACTTTAAGTAAGTGAGATACACACCCTAGTGTATACTGATCTTAGAAATCAGTGGGATGTGGGTTATGGAAGAATCCCCAACTCCTGCTTCCAGCTTTGGTCCTTTCTCTGCTGACACCAGAAATGGCCCTGGTTCTTGGGATGTTAGCTGGGAAGCACAGGAAACAGATGATGCTCCAGTGCTGCTCCTCCAAGCAGATCAAATCATAAAAGCACTATGTGCAGGGCAAGTAAAGTCAGTTCTGTCCCAGCAAGCAGGCCCCAGCACTGCGTGGTAAGGACACCCTGTACCTGCTGTTACCACCTGTGCCAGCTGAAGAACTGCAGTTTGCTTTCACAAGTGATTCGGGGATCTCCTAGAAAGTGGAGGGTAATAAAGATGATAAAGGGCCTGAAGCACCTCCTGCATGAGGAAAGGCTGAGAGACCTGGGGGATGTTCAGCCTAGAGAAGAGAAGACTGAGAGGGGATCTGATCGGTATTTATAAAAAACTGAAGTGCAGGAGGCAATCGGATGAGATCAGACTTTTCAGTAGTGTGTAGTGATGGGATAAGGAACAATGGCCAGAAAACAGAATATAGGAAGTTCCACATAAATATATGGAAGAACTTTCTTTATAGTGGCAGTGATAGAGAACTGGAACAGGCTGCCCAGAGATGTTGTGGAATCTCCTTCTTTGAAGATATTCAAGACCCATCTTGTCACCTGCCTCTGTGACCTGCTGTAGAGAACTTACTTTAGAGGGGGACTGGACTCTATGATCTCTGGAGGTCCCTTCTAACCCCTGCAATTCTGTGATTCCCCTTTCCACTCATGCAGGGGCACTGTGTGGCCCCCTCCTCTTTCAGGAAGGGGGGAGTGATGTGAAGACCTGCAACAGCCAGTTGCTCAGCAGCATGTTATGGGATGACATAGAATAGAGTGCTCCTGAAGCAACCCTATAGGTTCCATCCAAACATCACATCTCTGACAGCTCTTTGGCAGCACAGGAGGAGAACTCCAGCCTGGCACATCTCAGGAGGTCCTGTGACTATTCCCTCCCACAGATGCCCTAAGTGCTGGTGCCACATCTGCTTGTGCATATACTTACATGCACCAATGCAGCAGGCATCTCTAATCTCATGCCCACTCTCTAGCGAAGAAACTGCAACAGGATGACTTAATAGCAAAAAATAAATAATATGGGTATTTCTCATGAGTGATATTACAGGATTTCAAATCTTTATAAAAAAAACTACACATGGAACCTGGTTGTCTTAAGCACTTTTTCACGACAGCCATGAAAATAGATTTATGTAGATATAAAATGTAAGCAAAATTAGCAGAATTAATCCAGCAAATTTCTACAGACATCAGATGGAACATGTTGTGAAAGAGCTCTACCCTTGGTCCCCGTCACTCCATTAATCTGCAGTATCTTCAGTGTAGTTACGTTTGTACACACAGCAAAAAAACACAACTAAATTGGATGCCCTTGATGTTGTGCTTTCACAGCTAAGCAGAACTGAAGTGCATGAGAAAACACTACATAGCTCACCAGCAGTAAAGTATGTCTGTCTCTGCCCTTTCTCTTAGAACACTTTGAAATGTAGAGACACCACTTCCCACAAGGCAGGAGCCAGCAAGCTGCTTACTTACTAGAAAAAGACTGAAATTTCAACCTACAGCAAGTAGAAATAATTTCAATCAGAAGTAAATTGTTAACAGTGAAAGAAGAATGCTTAAAAAGACAGAGATTTACAGTCACTAGAAAAAAAAAAGGCTCACTATGATAGGCATAAAATCAGGTTAGTGGAAAAGTTTAAGCAGTGTGAATGCATTGTCACAGAAAAACAGAAGATTTTGCTGGATAAAGATGATGACATGAAATTTAAGTCGCATGCTGGTATGCTGAGAAAGTAACGTTCTAAATACTTTCTGCTTACAATTACAAAATGATCAATTGTTAAAGGTTGCACAGAGAAATATCTTCCACTCTGCCTGGACATGCACAGTGGGCCAAGAATGTACCTGGATAAGCCAAGCATTCATTATCTCCCAGACACTCAATATCCCATAATACCCACAGTGGCTGCCAGCTCCTTGTCCACTGTTGACCACACGCCATGTGCCCCATTTCACAGCTGAAAAGTATTTAAAATTCATGAAGCTTGTTGAAAGCTCGACTGTCACATTCTGCTCATTCCACAGGGTATGGGAAAGCCGAGCAGAAGGGACATTTCAGCTGGGGCTATTATGGCTCTTGAATAACCAATATTCTATTAAATTGCTAATAAACCCACTTGAAGATAAGTTGATCACAATCAAACCATACAGTAGCATTCCTTTCCTTTAACGCAGAGTTGTCAGGTTTCACTCTGTACTGTACTACTGTTTCTGTGCCGTTTGTTCACGACTTGACACCGAGCATTCATGATGCTTACTTTGTCCCAGGCCATCTAAATGCCCTATTCTAAGGAGGCTGAAAGATCTTTGGCAAGGATAATACTCTGCTTATTTTAAGGTAGCAAGCTCTTTTTAAAGGAAAATATACACTAAAGAAGTAAAAAAAAAATTATACCTCAACCAGGATTTTTTTTTTTTTTTGGGAACCTCTTGAAGGGGTGCTCACAGTCTGAATGCAGCAGTAAATACCACTGGGGCTTTCTGCAGAGGAGCAGCCTCTGGGGCTCCCATGCACCCAGGTCAATGTTTATTTTGCATTAAGACAGACTTTGCTGAGATTCCTCACAGTTAATTGACAAAATACTGGCAAGCCTGCTACCATCTTCTGATATTGCTGTGAGCATACTGTTTTGCCAAGTAGACTCCAAATCTTGTAATTTCTAACACTGAAAAGCATATCCATCTCCTTCTGGGAAGAGGATTTAGAAGTTTCCATTTAAATTAAGTTATATTGTTCTGCTGAGAAACAGCTCCCATCCAGCTCCGGCCCAGCAAGACCTGGTGACAATCATTCCCATCCAGCTCTGAGCCCTCCTACAATCCAAGGATTTCAGCTGCACAAATAGCAGAGAACCATCATCAGGAAGATCTGTCCTACCTCATTTGTCAGCTAGGGAGCTGCAGAGAATACTCAGTGGTTGCTACCAGGCCCGTGTTGCCATATGCCAAAGATGGGCAGTAAGGAGAAGCAGAGTCCCAGGAGCCAGCCCAGCTGTTGGAACAACGACCATCTTCACAGGCAAAGAAAACATTTTCATTTACCTCATTCACTCAATAACTGGCCTTTCACTGAAAAACATCCCTTGTTATTTTATAACGAGGCCACAGGCAGAGGTTATACTAATGCAGAGCTTTCCCCCCCCCTCTAACACAAGCTTTCAATCATGCTTTTAGAGAAGTTGACTTGACCAGTCTTATTTTAGCAATGCTAATGTATCTTGCAAGTGTGCCCTGAAGCATCTAGACAAGCAACAACTGCAGAAAATGCAAGTTCTGACCATGTTCCTTCTCTCAACTAGTTCCAGTAACATCCTACTGACTAGAAATAAAAGCAACATCTGAGTAGGAATACAGAAATTTGCTGATACTCATAAAATGGAATCAAATCCTAGAAGACATACCAACCAGGCAGAGAAATCAAAATTAATACATCTCAGTACCAATAAGCAAACTAGAAGTCATCCACTAAACAAACTGGCCATCACAGTGCAAACAATGACACTCAACCTGAAAATAACCTCTAGAGATGTTATACAATGCTGACAAGCTTCAACAAATTCTTCAGAGGAAAATCTGCAGCAAGCAAAAGTGGTTACCCATTTCTGGCTGCTCTTCCTTGAGCTCAGACTGACAGAGGCAGTGGAAGGGCCTCATACATGCTGCTCTTACATAGACTGCCCATCAGAGGCTTACAGCAATTGAGAGGAAATGAGAGTAAAGAGCGAGCAGTGAAACAAAGAGCACGTAGAAAACCCAGTAGTTGGTAGATTCCCTCTGTAACTGCCCATTTTTATGAGGTAGAAACCCTCCCCCTGTGCACAACTCCCAGGGCTCCCCAAAGCCAACACCAGCCTCGGCCACCAGCACTCTCACCACTCGCTCCCACAATCAAGGGTTAAGTGCACATACAGGCAACAAAACATCCAGAATGATGAATTTATCCGTAAGAGATCTTTACATACTTGAGAAAAGGAAGTTGCCACCTGACTTTCACCTACACAAACCTGAATGCAGGACTGAAACCCTGGGCAGGCAGCAGAGGATGAAAGCCTGACCCAGAGAGGTCAGAACTCCCCCAAGATGCGCCTTTGCATTTTGTATCATAACTGAAAAAATGCCAGTATCAGTGATCCTGCAAGGAAGTCACTTCCAGGGCATGAGCAGGCACTCCTTTCTCCACCAAACAAGCTCTTACCTACTTTCTCACATTCTGAGGCCATATTCTTTAATAGTGCTAAATACCATGCTCAGCTGAAAGTGCAGGGAAATCAGAAGGGGGTTGTTATATTTTTCAAAGGAATACATTTCTCTGACACATCTGCAACTGAGTTACTGCTGTCCTACTGTATAAACATCTTTGCCTTTTCCAAACATAAAATACTACTGGATTTTAAACAAAGGGAAACAACCATGCTTGCTATAAATGTACAGAGACAGTAGAAAAAATAAAGAAAAGCAAGCAAGAGCTACATAAAGGGCAACTTTTAAAGGATTCTACTTAATAAAAGCTCTTTCAGAGACCCGTGATCCAGTCACACTCCTTCAGAGAGAGCAAAGCTATCTCCCTTCACGTACATAATTCTGTTCACTGTGCACAAGAGATGCAGCTTCACAGACATCCCCCACTCAGCCTTGCAAACAGTTACTTTGGGAAATATCTTCCCAAAGTACAGGCTTTTAAATACACACTAGGGATTAGGGTTTAAGCTATGGTATTACTCAGTAAGAGTTACTTTAAAAGAGGAACAGATTCAAAAAGAACATAACCAAACTGTACAGGGCTAATCGAATGTGATGACCCATGCTTCCTAATCACACCAGCTGTACCTTAGGCAGCAGGTACCTGAGTCTCACCACATCCATGCTGGCAAGCTTTGTAGAGCGGCTGTGATGCTGCTGATGAGCTGGGTGCCAGCATACCTCGGCTCTAGGGACAGATTCCCTGGTCAGAGATGTGCCATGAGACTGCATGGAGCTCACTGCCACAGCACGACAGAGAGGTGGAACAGGAGGCAACAGCCAGGAGGCAACGATGCAGGCAGACAGCCTGCCTGATGGCTTTTCCTTTCCTCCTGCTGTGCTACATAACCTCACTGCCATGTAGAAATAAAGGGAAAAACTGAGATGTATAAAATCATAACAAAATGGAAACGATTAGCTCACCAGCTGCTATCAAACCCGCCTGAGGTGTGGCAGTAACCTAACAGCTTGTAACAGCAGTGCTCCCAGACAAAGGCAATGCCAGAGCCCACACATACCTGCAGAACCCAGTGCAAATAAAAAGCAAGCTTCCTGCTGGAGTAGGGTAATTCATGGAAAAGTTAAATGAAAACCACTCCATGCGTTTCTGCCACTGAGAAGCTGAACAGCATGTTTCCTTGGTGACTGGCTTTGGTTTCAACTACAGGGCTGGGAGCAACTGCTACTCCAGGGAAGGATGACACTGCTGTGTTGGGCAGCTGAGCCCATGAGGACAACCTAGCCCGGGAGGAGGGAAACAACACCTGCACCACACGGCAAGCAATTGGAGACTGCTGACAGTGACTGGCATAAGGATGACTGCACGATTGCTGCCATCATCCTGGAGAAGGAGCCCTTAAACTTCTTCATTATATACCACCAAGAAAGGCAAAGAGGTTGAGAGCTCCACTTTCACTTCACCATCGCTGGGTTACTTTCAGGAAGAACCAGGGAGAAGCATACGTCATGCAGTAAAGGCTTTAGTTTCTTCAGTACGAGGGACCTGGATCTTTTGCTGCTGCAACTCCACATCACACATGTGAGGATCCATGTGTTAAGCAGTGAAGTGCAAACTTGGAAAAAATAACAATGGCTAAATTCTTTCTAAATGCTAGAGTACTTTTAAAGACTCACCTACTGCTGAATGCTTTTGATGCACTAGCAGTGGTAAGTGCTTGAGGGAAAAGGTAGGAAGCCTGCTTTCTTATCCATTTTGGTTGGCAAAAAGAGGCCTAAGCATAGTTACACAACAGTGAAGAGAAAAGGCTGCAGAAATGTGTGCAGTCTGCAGGGTCAGAGCAGAAAGATTATAATCTTCTCTTCAGCCTGTTTATCTTGTGCTTCAGCAGCTTATCAAGTTAAAAAGAAGGTGAAAGCAGCAAGCAAGGCTGCATCATACTCCAGATGTTTTCAGTACTCACTTCAGCCTGGGGGGACAAACACAGCTTCTCCATCAGCAACCAAATCACTGCAGCAACTAGGAAGATGATGCTCCTGGAAAAACTAACACATAGTTTGCAGATACTAATTTATGAAGGCATATTATCTTGTTCAGAATACAAATAATTCTCTGTGCTGTTACAGTTACACATAAAGTGGTGAAGCAAAATTCACCAAAAAAGTGACAGATTTAATAGACCAGAAAGATGTCCCTAATAAGCAAAATCAGTTACATAACAAAGTCACAGAATTAGTAATTTTCACAAGCACTATTTTCTCAAAGCTGAAATCATTATATGCCAGATCATTAAGCAGCAAATTTGCAAGCCAGAAATTAGTGGTGCCCAGGAGCAGTTCTACAAAAATGTCACTAAGTGTCCAGAAATACTGCATTCACATGTCAGACAGAACACCACAGAATTATAGAATGGTTTGGGTTGGAAGGGATCTTAAAGATTACCCGGCTCTAAGCCCTGCCCTGGGCAGTAATAACTCGGATACCTCCTGCTAGCCCAGGTCACCTACAGCTCCATCCAGCCTGGCCTTGAGCAACTCCAGGGAGGGGGTATCCACAGCTTATCTGGGATATGCCAGTGCCACACCATGCTCATAGTGAAGAATTTGGTCCTAACATCTTATCTAAATTTCTCCTCTTTAATTTAAAAGCATTATCCCTTGTCCTATCACTACACTCCTTGAGTAGAGACTCCCTTTCCAGGTTTCTTTTAAGAAGCAAATATAATAGATAATTACAGTTAGTGTAGAGAAGAAATTAAAGTTGGATATGAAGGACAAAATAACTGCATGAAACACATTTTAGTGCAATATATCAGAAACCAAAGGAAATTGTAAAAGCAAAAAGAGCTAGTGAAAGTCTCTGGACAACAGAATCAAGATACAGAAGGACATTTTTTTCTGCTGTTTCTCTGTCTGAGGAACAACAGGAACAACATCAGTGATGCTAATACATTACTAGCTGGAAAGGGTGAAATTTTCAATTTTCACTACAACAAAGAACAAACGACATACGCTTGCTTTGTATTTGGGAAAAAGCCACTCAAGTATTCAGACTGCATCATGGATAGTAACCCTCATTCCAGCTGTACACAGAAAAGAGACCTTCAAGCTGGATGGGCAGGGAGTACTGCACAGGACAGGAGGAACCCAGCCAGCTCTGTGCCTGCCATGCCACCGCTGCCTGCCAGGACTGTGTCTGCGTGCATGGAGATTAGCCAGCCAGTGCCAAGGGCTCACAGAGCAACTACAAGCAGAAAGGCATCGCTTCCGAAACCTCCCTCAGAGCAGGATTCTCAGGGCTCAATCCATTCTACTGACTCATGGTAGGACTAAAAGAGGGTTTCAATGGTGCTTGCAAAGCCCTACACAAGGAAGAGAAATTCAAAAGGTTTGACAAAATACAGTACCTATAAGAGGAACATAGATGAGTAGCAGTGGTTGAGGCACGGCTGGTGTTCTTGCTTTGAGAAGGAAGGTGATTCAGCATTGAGGTAACTCACAGCAGGCAGCCCGGCCCACAAAGGATGCTGAGCAAGGGGCTGAAGCCAGGAGCCTGTTGTGCAGCAGGAGCAGCCAACCCACTGCTCCACTGCCCATTCAGCAAGCAGCAGGGAGAGAGCAGCGAAGAACCAAGGTGCTCCTTCATTTATGGCAAACAATGGTGCCAGTGATGTGATTTAGAGTCTGAGCATCCCTATTTCTTTTACATCTCTTTCAATTGCTGCCACACACAGGCAGACATACACTCAGAGAAGCTGATGAAGTGCTAGGTTTACTACGGAGGGGATTAATTTTTTCCTTGTGGACAGTAGAAGAGTTCCCTGAGGTTATACAGGCCAGACAGGTGCTTGCAGATGTGTGACACACTGCCTACCTGACACTTCTGCTGGCATCCAGGGACACTGTACAGTGTGACCTGGAAGCAGGAGAAGTTGCTGAACACAGAGTTTGCTCTGGAGGGGCAGGGATAAGGCAGCCTGGGAAACACTGACGTATTGTCTTTCCATTACTGAAAATTACACTATGTGAAATAGAATTAGATCATTTTAAGAGGTTTATATAAGGACACTGAAAAACAAGTCCTTTTGTAAAATTTAAAAAAAAAATAAAAATCTTCCTATTTCCACTCTGCATCAAGATCTGAAAATCCAACACGCGGCAAACCCAGCACTCCCAGACAGAAGAGGCCAACTTCAGCTCGAGTTAAATCTTCCAGCTGTTCCCAGCTCCTTCTTTTCTCTCCATCAGGCAGGCTCACAGTGCTGCCTTAATTACTTGTTTAGGAAGGATGTGACATGTTCCAATTTAATACATTTAGCTCTTCTTAGAGAAAAATGTAGAATTAAGCCACAGTATGCACTTGACAGATCTCTTAGCAACTAGCGTGCAATCAGCCAACAATGGATGATTCACAGTTTTAGCAAGAGTGTGCAGAACTGCCTGCCAAAAATCTGAATAAATGCACATTGCTAGACACTATGGTAAAATGTACCCTGATCTCTTTTAAACTATTATATCATAGAGGAAAGTTAAACGGCACACATTCCAGCAGCTCATCAGAGTCTGGAAATACAACTGAACTATAACATCTTGATTTTATGATAACTGATACTTTACTGCAGTTATTTTCGCTTAATTAGAATAATGGTACCTTTCAAAGAGAATCACTAAAGTCCATCTGTTCATGTAAATAGGAACTGCCATTTCCGTTCCCATTGCTCTGAAATAGGAAGAGCAGAGCTTGGAGGCCACCAAATAGGTCATTTATTCCAGGTCCTGTTGCAGGGCCGACCATCCTTTCAGCTCCTTAAAGAGCTGCACAACCCTTCGGGAGCAGAGCAAGATGGATGGGACGTACTGGGGCACGGCTGTGTTTGCTTCACTGCTCATAAGGGCACGCTGAGAATTAGGCCCACTTCCTGGTGAGGACTGCTGCTGCTACAAAAGTAAGGCTGTTAGCATTTCTACAGCCAGATTTCTGCTTTTGCTGTCCAGTTTCACTCCACATTTTATACCTTGCTTTGGGACAGGTTTCTTCATGCACTTCATGTGGGCATTGCAATACATAAAAACAGACTCAAACAAAGCCTTCAGAAAATCCTATCAAGAGCAAACAAAACAGGAGTGCTGTTAGGATTACTTCCATGCTGCAAGAGCACCAAGGACACGTTGCAGCCCATTCTTTCTGCTCCAGCCACAATCCGTGAGTGCAGAAGACATCTCTACACCTCCTTTCTCCCTCACCTGCCCCACAGCCCCAGGATAGCTGGGCTGGGCACCAGCCCTTAGCTCAGTTCATGTGTGACAGTCCCTCCAGACAGACTCTGGCTGCAGCCCAGAAACCCGCTCACCACCTACCCAGGGTCCTCACGCTGCAGGCGGCCACCTCCAGCAGACCTCTTCCAGGTAAAGCAGATGTGCTTGGCAAAATAAGTGGCTTTCTTTGGCACAGGAGAAAGGAGCACCCGGGCTGGTTGGCAGAACTCACCTCTAGAAGGAGAGCTGTGGTCAGGGGAAGGAATGTGAGCACACTGCTCCATGCTGCCTTAACACTGGGGTAGTTGCAGGTTTCTGCCTGTGAGGCTGACAGCCCTGCAGAGCAAGGTGAAGGCAGCAGGGGAGTGCAGCAAGCATTAAGGAGGTGCATTAAGTGCAGAAGCACCACAGCTGAGAGTTTCTGTAAATGCATAAGGATGAAAATAGGGCAGATTGGAAAGAGGAGCAGATACCAAATAGAAGGACTTGCAGGACTGAAAAGAATGTGAGCAGTGGGACTGCAGGAGGGCTGGGCACTATGGCTGGAAGCAGCAGTGTGCGACCTCTGCCTGCACAGCCAGCATTGTTGTGCGCTCAACGGCGCATCGCTGCACCTGGAAACCAAACACTGATTTTGCCTATAAGCAGGTGAACCTCTGCAGGAAAGGAGGCAGACGGATGTAACTTTTCAACCCAGCAGGGCTGCAGCTTGGGGAGCTGCAATGAAGAATGTCGCTGATGTGAGACCCCGTGTTTCAGGACGCAGCAGAGCAGGACTGGTGCGCTCCTCTCTGGCCATACAAAGGCAGTGGGTGACAGCGTCATGAGCCCACACCTTCCCCCAGATTTTCTACAGCTGTTGGAGCACTGCAAAGCCAGGATCGAGCTTGGATTCTTGCGTGTTGTGATAATCAGCTGGGGTTCGGAAAATCCTTCAAAAAATCTAATGTCCTGGCAACTTTGCAAGACTTCTGAAAAAATAACAGTTTAGCATCTGGAACAAAAACACTCCTAGGAAGTCCAAGAGCAACACGGTGCAGAACATTTCCCCCCCCCCTTAGCTATTGCTGTACAGCACTTCCTTGTCCCCAGCTCACTGAAACTGGAATGTTTGCAGCAAGATGCTGAAACATTTCATTGGAAGCCATGAAGGAAGGTGGAAAGATAAAGAGCTATTCAGGCACTTGAATATTTTTTAATTTTCTGAGCTTTGTTTATTTTTCTTCCTGTCCCATGAATTTCCTCTGTCATTTAATGCATCTTAATCTTCATCAATATTTAACTCTGCAACAGGAATACTGCAAACCTTATGTTTTCCCATTTAACTTGAGAGTAAGGCGGGGTGGGGGGAGTGCGGAATGGTCTACAAGAAGAAGAAAAACAGCCAGTTCTAAAGGAAACTGCCTTTCCTTTTTCCACAAGATGTCCTGGAATGGAGTCAGGGAGAAGGATGAAAGAGAAAGGTGGGCAGCAAACACATGGTGCTGCTCAGAGCTCACTGGTGCTGTGATTTAGGGCACTCTCCTTCCTGCCTCTGGCGGCCCACATTTCGACCTGGCTACACCAAGACTGGAAATATTTCTCAGGGATGAATTCAGCCCTCAGCAGAAATTAGTGCACAAGAGCTGTTCTCTGCAATAATAAAAAAAAATGCAGCATCATTCTCAATAAGCAAGTAGTTTTCATAAATTGTATTAGTAACTTATAACATAGTTACATATTAAGCATACACACACACACATGCATATGAAATGCTTTCCTTTCAATTTCCTTTCAATGTAGCAAAGCTTTGCAATCTAAGGGAAATCCCATCAATGTTAGCATTTCCTGCAACAGCAACTTCATACCACCCACAGCAGGCAGGTCTGTCTGAAACTCCAGGCAGAGCAGTGCTGTGGCAGCCCTGTGTTAGCAGAGATGCTCTGCGGGATGCAGTACTGCACCCAAGGCACCAGCAACAGGTGAGTGATGGCAACAGGACCCACATGCTCACTGCTGCAGGTTAAAGATAGCACAGAGCATATTGTACATTTGCATCCACCAGCAGTTCCAAGATCCTAAGGCCCATGAAGAAGTTGTGTATGTCTTCAGCTCAGTCAGAGAAACCAGAGAGAACTACACTATACCTTGGACAACAGGAGTCAAATTAGATCTGAAATATATCTCATTCCAGTGCACTGCCTGGAGGAGTTACAGCATGAATCTCAGTACAATAAGCTTTCCTGCAAAGGGAATTCAGACTTTGTAGAGCACATGGGATTATTTCCAAGGAATGCCGCTAACGTGACAGGACAGCAGAATCAGGCCTTGCAGTGTTTCCAGCAGCAAGCGCACTCAGATGCAAGCAATGCCACACAGTGTCCATAGTGCAGCCCCAGCAACCTTCAGGTCAAAGGCAGAGCCAGACAAACCCGCCTAGCAGTTCTCATGTACCAGTATACCACAAAAACATGGAAAGGAGAGGAGCTCTGACAGAACTGCCAGTGGAGGGCTCAGATTGCAGGACCAAGATTTAATTACATCCTTCTTCCTGCTCACAGCGGAAATCTAGGGTGGCATCAACATAAGAAATACTGGGCACATGGACAACAGCTCTCAAATGCTCTTGCAGAAGTTCTCAACTCCTCCCTCCCCCTACATGGCACAGGGCTTTGTTGTGCATCATGTGCACATATTCCTGCCTGAAGGGAGCCCAGCCACAGCTGAGAGTCAGGGCCACACAATAAGAATCTCAGCCATAAAAGACTGAACAAGAGACACAGCTTACACTGGAGAAGGACCCACGCTCACCCCTTCATTGCTCTGCAAACAGAAAACTCTACCCAATGAAACAAAAACAGAACATAAACTCATACCAGAAATAAAGCAAACACCAGCTTTCAGCAGGCTCTCAGCATCTCCGAGCAGAGATGCTAGATTTTCTGATGGTTTATTTGTTCATTTAAGACAACTTCTTTCAATCAGAGCAAACAAGATAAACAGGCACTTCAGAAAGAGTGCAAAAACGCTTTTCAAATTTAGCCTGGAATGTTTTCTGGACACATGAGATTTGCCTCTAGTTTTTATCTCCTCTCTTCCCAGAAATACAAGCCAAAACCACCAAATCTATTCACTTGTTTCAAGCAAAAGTAATAGGAAAAAAAAGTTTTTTTTTTAATAAGTCAATAAACTGCTCTTGATCTCTGCCATAAAACAGAAGTCGGAGCTGCAACCTGGTCAGCTGGATGCTCAAGTAGCAACGCTGTTTGACACAAAGGAATCTTGCAGAGCTTATCCACCCTTGGGCTGACCACCACCAAGGATCTCAGCACTAGAATTTTTTGGGTGGTCTTCGAAAGTGTTTTCTTCAACATAACTGTGCATGCACTCTGAGACAGTTTCTCCAGTGGATGCTCAGCAACAAAAGAAGCACATAAGGCATTTTATTTTTCAGTGTATTTCGCTGTGACATTCCATTCCATAAGAGCTAAGTTCCTTAATGTAATCTAATAGAAATGTCCACTCTGGACAACATTCAGCAACATCCAAACTATATCTGCCTTATTTTAGTTCTCCTTGATTTCTGAGATTTTTCTCCAGCCCTAGACTAGCCAGTACTTATTGCCATGGCTTGGTGCCCTCCATCCTTTCACAGAACCTGGACACCCTATGGCAGATGAGATAAGACCAACACTACCACCTCAGAGCTAATGTGGACCTCACCCACAGACACACACCTGCCCTGTTCTGGACACTCCAGACACACAGGCAGCCCATTCTACCCCCTTGCTATCCCTCCCATCTTCCCTCAGTATCAAACTGGGATCTTGTCTACCGCATTTTCATCTCACATCATCCTACCCCATCTGCTGTAGATAATCCCCCTCTTCTGGCAGCTGGCTGCCCAGGGGATACCTCTGCATTTTCACTGTTAGATTATATAGAATGTAATGAATCTTTAATTAAATGGGCTTGATGAGTGAAGTCATTCAAATTAGGCTTCATCAGCAAGACAAAACCCCAGCTGTCTTTCCTAAAGGATATAACAAAGCACAGTTTAAAATACCTGGAATCTAATTTTAGCACAGCAGAATAAGTTAACAAAATGAACCTGTGAGGTAAATAGGGAATAACTGAAAGAAAAAAATCCTTAAGATCTTAAACAACTGGGCAAGTTTTAAGCAATGCAGCTTTTCCAGAGAATCCATCATATATGAGTTACTTCAAATAATCTAACAGGCTCAGTGCAGCCAATAGCAAGGTTGCAGCTGGTTTCACAGAGGTTATCACTGTACGTTCAGTGTATTACAGGAAAGAAGTTCAAGAGCCTTAGAAAAGAACCTCCAGGAAGTTCACTGTAGCTTCATGGAAATTGAGTAAATAAAGCACGCATCATCAGCACATCCTCAGCATGCTTCTCATCTCTTCTGGATGAGAGCAATACCAGGAGCTTCTCTTGTTTAATCTGCAGAAGCGACTGCACTTGGTGCTGAATGACTCTTCACATTGACTTCAGTGGGAATAAACTACCCCGGATTTCAGGAGGAAAAAAAAGCACTAACAGAAAGTTAATGAGGTACAAACCGAGTTATGAATGGACCAAAGAAAAACTCTCCCAAAGCTACTTCCTGCCCTGCTGTGACAGAATGCATGCTTTTTCAGGCCTCCCCCTCTCCCTGTTCCCTTCTTTGGGCAAGGCATTATTGTACCCCAAGACTTACTGCATTTTTCTAATCAGTTTCCATTATGTCCTTTTCCTTTAAAGTTCCCCACTGTTACAGCTCCATCAGGAGCAATAATGCTGAAAACAGCAGCACAGGCTGGATACGGCTTTTAAAACTGTCTTGAAACAGAGCCAAGGTTGAATAAGTCTGCTGGACAGGGGTTAATGCTCAGCTCCCTGCCTCCATTGTGGGCATCTCTGCTTTTACCCATGCAGCTCTGCACAAGACAAAATGGAAAGTTTTAGAGCAGAGTCTACTCAGGTTAAGGAAAAAATTCCTAGCCAGCAAGTCTAGAAAAGGGCATTATGAACCAGAGGGCTGGGTTTGGCCTCCTTCAATCCATGGGGAGACCCCAAGGCAGAGCAGAGCCAGCCCAGCTCTAGCACAGGGAGCTTCCCCCATGTCCTCCTCCACTAGAAGGAATATGATGCAAGTTTGCTTTATGTGTTCATTCTGTCGCTTTTATGTTCTATGTAAAGAAAGCCATTGCCTTCCCCAGATACACACACTTTGCTAATTGTCATTTTACTCATCTTCAGATATTTCCCTCAGCTACATCCCCACCTCACCACTTTGCACTAGCAACAAGCACCAGGCCAGCCTTGGAGCTGGCTGGCAATCTCATGAGACAGGCTCTCACAAGAATTTCCTGCTTCTGGTTCGGCCAGACATACTGCAACAACAGACGCTCTCGCGGTATTTTGGCATTCCCATTCCTCCTCCAGGCCAAGACCCAGGAATGCAAGTAAAGAAAACTTTTAATTTCTAGAATTTTAAAATAACTCAGCTCTCCTCTCTCCTGCAGTAACTGTCTAGGTGGCTTCTACTGAGAGTAGCTGAATGGGAAGCTGTAAGTATCATCAGGAAATTTACTTCCCAGAAAACACCTTGGTCAGACCATCACAGTGGGGTGTCTGAGCAGTTTAGTCTACAGCCAGAAGTGCTACAGAAAGAACAAATGTCTCTGATTCTCCCAGCACAATTAAATGGGTTTTCATGAGCCCTGTGGTGCGTCCAGTAAGCGCTTCTATCAAGATGAGCTAGTGGTGAGAACTGTGTAGGAGCATCACACAAGACCTGAAGATCTTTCACGCACATTCCTAAAGTGAAACCCATGAGGGAATGAAGAAGCCAGTTTCCACATTTTCCAGTCTCCCTGAATTACAGTGCAAGTCAGCTCTGCACTCGGACAAGGCTGTTTCTGTGCAACTAATGGTTCGGTAAATATTTCAAATACTTGCAGACTGTTACCGCCCACATCTGCACCTCAGGAAGCATCTTTCTAAGCATCAGTGCTGGGTCAATATAGTTCCCACCAACTGATCAGCTTCCGAAAAAGCCTTGATGGAAGGTCAGAACTCAGACCACGTAAAAATGCCTTCAGGAACATCTCTTAGCATGTTAGGCATTGCCTTTCAGGATAGCTAAAGCACATGCCCATGCTTCTTGCAAGAAAAGAGTGGCCATACTGGACATTGGAGAGGTTGTCTGTGAAGGGCACTCCCAGCACACTGGCAGCTCAAGTTTTAGGGACTGGTTTGGAAACTGCAGCCAAAAATTCTCAATACAAGCTCCTAAAGCTGGATTGGGACTCTAAGTCATGTTTAGGTTCAGAAGCAAAAGGGTCCTGCCTTTCTGAGATGCTGCACCCGGACTTCCCATTCTGGGCTTTGGCTGGGGGTCACAAGATGCTTTCCACAGCATTTTCAGGCATGTTAAAACACTTAAAAAAAAAAAAAGACCAAGCTGCTGATCTCATCTATGAGTTATCACCTACACTGCTGTCTGTGTGGGGATGAGGGTAATGCCTGGCAGCAGGCAGCATGTCAGATGAGCTCTACCTCTGAAGGAAACCCCTCTGGGGTTTACAGCAGCAGCCCCCTCACCTTCAGCCCCTTCAGACTCTAGTGCAGTCCCCCAAAAGCTACACACCTAGCAGAGGACAGATGCAGTTATGAAGGGACAAGCCTACAGGAAATCTGATTACTAAAGCAGGCAACACACATGGGAGACACATCATGTGCTTTATGCATCAGTAACAAAGAGATGGGCTTTTCCACCCCTTTAGGAACATATAGAAAGAAAGACACAAAGACTAAGTGTTCTTTAAAGTATATGGTACACACTCATCGCAGGATATATTAAATATTGCTACACACTATTTAATATTATTATTATGCATGCAAGTTCTATTGTGTTACTAACCACACTCACAAGTGCTGTGTGATACAGCTTTAAGTCTCCTAGTCAACATCTAAGGCTAAGAAACACTTTCAAGCTAAAAGCATGTCATTTTGACAAATGCTATATTACATCAGACTTTCCACTACATGAAAAACATGACTGTGAGATCAGCTTAGAGAGATGGTAAGTAAGCAGACAAAGCAGGAAAGAGTTTAAGCATTTTAAGCTGAGGGGAGCGAGTACAGTCTGTGTTAAGTACTGGCACCTTGCAGGACTGAGCCCTCTCTACTGAAATGCTTACATCAGAGACACAGGTTGTAATTTTTATTTTTTTTTTAAAGCTCCTTGAATGTTAACATCACATATAGACAAGAAGTTGGGTTTGTTACCAGTACAGTACCTCACATGCAATGATGTGGGTGAATTTGCTTTCAGGAATGCAAAACAGAGCACTATTTTTAGACAAGGACTTTGTATTTACACAATCTCAATGAGACCATACACACTATTTTATTAACAGCTCTGTTTACATTCCATCCCTGAGCAATACAGACCCATCTCTTAAAATGTTCTGCGAGTACTGATGGCCACTAGAAGGGCTTGCAGTCCTCAAGGAGCTCCCATTACGCTTCTGGTTGGGTGAAACAATCTTGTAAAGATGGTAAGGAAATCCAGAAAAGTGGAAGTTAGGTTAAAAATCAGAGAAGCCTGGTGCAAAATTACAAGTACTGACTTCAGTCCTTAAAAATAAAGCATGAAGAGTGCTCAAAAGAACTGCTCAAAAGCTTTCTGCCATTTCTCATGTCTGCTGACAACTGTGCCGACTCTCCCTTAAGTATGGAAAAAATGAGAAAGATCAAGTTATGTTCAGGAAATATCAAAGCCATAGCAAGAAAGAGCAAGCCCAGAGAGGGAGAGGACATGCTCATCCCAGATGGAAGCTGCTCATAGCTCGTGGAGCAGGACAGTCACAGAAGCACTTTTCCCACTGGTACTGCAAACTCACTCTTAGTCAGAGCACAGACAGTAGCACTGTTCTTCATACCTTCCCTGGCATTTACTTTTGCTCCTCTTCAATCATCCTGCATCACTATGAAACAGTGCCATGGCAATCCGAACTGAAGAAAAGCTGCAACTCCAGCTATTGGGTCAAGCAAACCAACTGGGAATGTGACTGCAGCCAAAATAATCAAATCCAAAGCAGAAGGAGATGCAGCTTGAACCCTCCCTCCCTGTCCAGCAGAGCCAGGTTACAAGCCACCAGGCCCCAGGCTCATGCAGCCCATATTTCAGAAGCCTGCCATCAAGGTCATGGGTTCACACCAGGTTTCTACACAAAGGACTCACAACCAGGAGGAGTTTTTGGACACGTGGCCACAGACAAATGCTTACCACCCATTGCCAGCAGCATCACTTCTAGTCTTGCTCCTGTAAAAGGCATTTCACAGTCGGCAGTGGAGACTGTGATGCACACCAGGTCTGACTGGACTTCTGTCAGAAAGGGTTTTTGGGCTGCTTGTGGCCTTATCTCAGATAACAAGATAGACGCCACTCCTGGCAGTCTGCCACTCATCAGACTCACCTGAAAATGTCTGCTGATCTTCTTTTATCTGCAGCTCTGTTTTGCAGATTTTTAGTGATTTGATTAGCTGTGAAAAAGGGGTGTAAGGGCAGGAAAAAAAAGCAGTACATCTTCCAAAAAGCTCCTTGTGCTCCAAAAAATAAAAAAACAACCACAAACAACTGTTTTATACCACCAGTATTGGTATTTTCAGGCTCAGTCTACACCAGGCTATACAGGAAAGCCTACCCATAATCTCCACAGTCAATACTGGCAGCTTATCAATAGCCATCAGCTTCCCCACGACAATGTTGACCTCAGGGGCTCCGAGAGACCGCCCTTCCCACAACACCTTTCTGCCAAACCTCCTCAAGGACACTCTCTTCCACAGCACTAAGCCTGGCTCTCAATACATCAAACCTCTGTATGCCAAGTATTCATTGCTTGGCCTTTCTAAGAATCATTTTGCAAAGCTTGGATGGCAATATGTTTTCACAGCTGATGTGGAAAAGCTAGAAACAACATTTCCCAATGAGAAATCTGTGTTACAAAGTGTGCTCTGTTTCTTAGGGTTAATCTGACTTGCAAGAGGGAGGAAAAAAAATCCTTTCATACTGTTGACATAAAATATCTCAGCTTTTCTTAATAGTGGAGCCATTCCATTTTCTAGTTTCTGTGCTAGGATAGATATATGGAAACAGAGAAGAAAACGTTAACATCTGACCTTAGAGCATCCGTTTGTGGTGCTACAATGGCCCACCTTATGCCACCTGACACCCTAATTAAGCCTGAATGAAGGTTTCTACAGCCCAACAGGGCAGAAACACTGGCAAGATGTCCACAGCAGAGCCGAGCCTCCCCAAGTGCAGCTCTTGGACCACTCTCGACCTTCAGAATCACAGTGAGTGACTCATTATGAGGCTGCTAAAGAGCTATCAGTATTATAGCTTATTCATAATACATCAGCTGCTTAAGTGGGTCACAGAGACCTGGATATCCAAGTAGCCTGACTCTAAGCTGCCAGTGCTGGCAGCTTAAGGAAAGAATAACAAAGAGAGGACAAGTATAGAGTGATTTTGTCCTGGTATAATTTTGCCTTACTTATTGTAAGAGGCAGCGTACACATTTTCAAAGCCAGATATTGCATCTGGATCCAAGTGCTGAACAACTATTGAAGGATCTCTTTTGTAAACTTGCACCCAGCTGAACTTTTGGACCCCACAACATCCTGGCAATGAAGCTGACAGCTCAGTTGTGCACTGCATGACAAAATATTTCCTTCTGCTTGAGTCTGTTGCCTGGGTATTTCTCTGGATGTCATGAAGCTCTGTACTATCATTCCCATTTCATTTTCACTGTACCATTTACAATAAAGAGCTCTTCTATTTCTCCCCTCCTCTTGCCTAAAATAGCTTTTCTGGACAAAGGCAATTATTTATAGGCAGCCTCATCTAGCATTAAATGGGGAGGCTGGTGACCCTGCATGCGGCAGGGGTTTGGAGACTGATGATCCTTGAGGTCCCTTCCAACACCGGCCTTTCTGTGATTAATTAGCCTTACTTCACACAACTCTGTATTGCAGCAATATCTTCTTGCCCACCTGTACCTCTTCTGCTTATGCTGTATTTCCAAGATAGGCAGCTAGAACTTCAAACAGCATTTCAGGTGAATAATTAATCTAAAAGCCATTTAAGAAAAACAACAGTAATACTGCATGTATACAGTTTTTTAAAAAGCTTAACACTGCTCATCAAAGAAGGAATGTCTTAACACAGTACCCCTGTGGTCAAGGAAATCTGGAAAAAAAATAGTTATCCAATTCATATCTTTCTCCATCAGTATGTTTACATGCTTTGTACATGCCTCTAAGCAACACTGCTCACTTCAGCTCTACCTACCACACTTTGTGAGCACTGGCACTAGTATTTGCATCTTCTCACATCTTTTAAAGAGCAAGAACTAGTATTAAACCTCAGGAAAGCCTAGTGGCTAGCAATAGTCACAGCTCCACTTCCCCACGCAGTCATCGCTGGAAGAACATGAGATGTATGCATGAGAGCCATCATCATTCCAATCACAGAGATATCACAAGTTCAGACAACCAGGTAGATGAAACTCTCCAAATCACTTGAATTATCTGGAAAATAATCTCCTATAGGACTAGTGTCTCTCACCTTTACGAAGAAGTATAGTCTAGAATTTACTGCTAAACATTTAAAGTACACTTAAAAAAACAGTGTGCTAGTTCTGGACACATGGTGTTCAGTTAGCTGAACACAAGGGTTTGCACAGAGATGACCATCTCTGTAACTGCTGGATGGCAACACAAAGGATACCAACCACACAGCAGTGCAGAGAAGGAGGTATATGCAGGACATCTGGCCAGGAAGATCATTCTGTGGGGCATGGGAGGAAAAAAAAGACAGTTCTCATGTTACACTTCCTTCCAGAGAAGAAAAGATAAATCCAGAAAAATATCACAACACTACTATTAACATCCAATTGTGTGGCAGGTCCTGTTTAAGCTTGCTATGGTGGCCAGCTGGAGCTGAGCTGAGAAAGAGGGTTTGCCTCTCTTGCCAGAGAACTTCAGCTAGCATTCAGAGACAGATGCAGAGAGCCAGCTCCTTTACTGTTAACACATGTAACCCTTCCAGAAACAAATTATCACAATTATTTTTTGAAGACGGTGCCAAGCACTGACTTTCTACTAAAGTGAAAATGAATTTTGCAAGTCTCAAACAAGCTGTTTTTGATGCATGTGTTTGTTTTTGCTGTTGACTCAAGGTAACAGAAAAGTAACAGAGCAACTAACTTGTTTATGATCGGTCACCTTGGATGAACGCAAGACCTGAGTTGGGTACATCTCAGCCATAAAACACTACATTTGTTTCATTTATTTTTTTTTCTTTAAAGGAAATGCTGATACTACTACAAAAGAAGTAGCAAGAAAAGATGTTAGCTGATGCTGTGGTCTCATCACTCATTCTCACCCCAGAAACAAGGCTGACCAGTGCTTAGTGCTGGCCAGATCACAGACCAACAGAGAGAAGCTTTCTCACAGCATACACCTTGACTGAATAAAGGATGTGCCTCTGTACTTAAATACAATGCTTAACCAATTAATGCTCAGAAGTTACACCAGCCATAATAATCGCTGTCATAATAGGAACACACTCTCTGCAGGCACTAACAAATGCAAACCTTCCAAAAGCAGTGGCTGCTACACAGAAATCACTGTGCTCTGAGATAACTTCTGGGCATTGAAGACTCTTGCTTTGTGCAGGTGACTCACATTTCAGGTTAGACATCTAAAAACCCAGTCTGCATTTCTGATCCAGTACTACTTACCAGGAGACTTACGATAAAGACAAGAAGTCCTCTGAAAACTGAATAATGCAGAAGCATTGACAACATGTCCTTAGACTAATTTGTACCACAAAACTCACTGGATGCTCCATATGAATGGAATAACAAGTGCAAGCCACATCTGTGGCCAAGATTGAGTACCACACCAACTACCAGAATCAGTCCAAAAAAAAGCAGTAAGGGAACAGTAACGATATTGGCAGAAATTAAGATGTGCTTATTTTAATTTAAAAAGTCAGTGTTTAGACCAGCTGTGGTTGCCAATGCACTGTATGCCCCAGGGAGCTCTCCAAGCAGGACAACTGGAAGCACTGAGTTGTTTGTTTTTTAAAAGGGTAGCTCAATTTGTTACTTCCAAAATCCCACTTGACCAAACCAAAGCTTCTTACCTTTGCCAAATGGATGCTTCCACATTGGCAGCAATTATGTTTTACATTTAGCCAGAAGCCTTTCGAGCTTTATCAAAATGACAGGCAACTACATGAGCTGCAGGCCAGACACTTTACACATTATCAGCAAACTGGAACTGAATTTGCAAAAGGCAGATTGTGAGAGGCAGAGGGGGAGATGGAGATCTGCACTCCTTCCTGTGTGTCCTGACACAGTGCTACTGGGGCAGCCCAGGAAGCTCAGCCAAGGATCAATCTCTCCATAGCACAATGTCCCAGTAGACAGCAGCAGAGCCACTGTGCAGCAGCTCCTCTGCACATTTCACCACTCTCAGGAGGTGCTGGCAGATCCTACCATGAGCAAGAGAGCACTGCAGCTTCCATATGAATGCCCTCCTTTGCAAGGTGTGTGGGGTGCTGCAGGACTGCAGGGAGAGCAGGACTGAAAAACCCATCAAACAGCTTACACTGGAGATAGCAGAAACCCACCTCTAAACCCCCAAAGCAGAACTCTGGCAGTGACTGTGGTTAAACTAGTTTTTATGATGCTTTAAGTGAGGTGGTTGCCAAAGAGAAAGATTTAGTATCAATTTGACAGTCAGGTCAGAATTCTCTCAGGGAAGCAGCAAGGTAGCTCCAAGCCATCTGTCTAAGTCAGAACAGCAGAAAAGGCGCTTTTCATTCTTCTAAGGAAATGTTTAAGGTTATTCGGAACCTTTAAGTACTTAGCATTTCACTGAACCATGAGCTCACCAAGGAATATTTATCACAGCCAGAGGAGCAGTGATTAAGAAAGGTACAAAAGCTGACATCAAGGCTTGCAAAATAATAATAGGTGTCCAGAGGAGATTAAAAACAGGCACTTAAAGGCCAAATTATTTTGAATCTTTTGGTCAGCACTTCAGATATTGCTGAGATGTAGCAATTTAATAACGAAGTCTAAATGCTGCCTCTGTTAGAAAAGCATGAGAGTTAAGTTGCTCCTAGACCATCCTGCAAGACTGTTTTACAGTTCGATAGATAGAAACCAATTATAATGAATACAGTCCAGTTATATTGATTTGACTAGAAGCTACTTCCTAGCATTTTCATTAAATTTGTGATCACAGTAGCAAAATCAAAAATGCAAAAATGTAGTTCTTGGCATGGCTCATTTGCCTAAAGTGCCAGTCCTATTAATATGGGGTCAGAGCTACATCAGCAGTGAACTCTGTGACCAAAGCACAATCTCCCCAAACCATAAGGCAATGCTCCAATCACAAAGCAGATGGAAGGGCAGGGCTACAGAAACAATTCAACCTACTTTTGAAGTAGACAACTTAAAGAGGCTAAAATACTCCTTCCGCGCGTCTACTGAGACATGTATATAGGTCCCTGACATTGGTCTATCTAATACCATCAAAATGTTTTTGTTTTTCTTAACTTGCCTCAAATACTATTAAAGAGGAGATTTTAATATTAAGACAAAACTTCTCTACTGGTTACTTTTCAATTAAGGCATATGCTAATACCAAGACTGATGTGAAAGCTAATAAAACATATTGAAGAAAGCACTGATATAAACTCTGATGAAAACCACTTGGTTGCCTTCCATGCACCATGATGAACAGCAGAAAGCTGCACCAACCCCAGCACACCCATCCAAGTGACAAGCATTTTGGGGAAGATCATTACACTTGATTTTATCAATTATATAGTCTTAATGTTCTCAACATTATTTTGTTTACCTCTTGCCTCTCTAGTGAAGAGAATACTAATCCTCCATGGAAATAAGAAAGGCCTTCGCCAGTTGTGCAGAGAAATGCTGCTTTAAATGATTAGTCAGCAGATACAGGTTCTCGTGCACTAGCACATACTATAAAATAAAACCCCCATAGCCTAATTAAGTTCAAGAGCTAGCACAGCCTTGAATCCATTTCTCCTGAGCTAAGCTTTTCTATTAATAATTATTCTACAGAACCATCTAGGTCTACAGAGGAAATGTCTATCATTTAGCAGCAGCAATATAACCTTACCTGCCTGAGCGATATATAACTCCTTACCCCTGACAGCTTTTTCTACCTGGCTGCTTCTCTGCAGGCTTTCTCAGAAGCCTCAGCCACCTGGGCCATTCCTGCCAACACCAGCATTCAAGATCAAGGACCAAAGCCCTGCCACTCAGAAAACAGATGTAGGAAGAAGAACCCAGAGATGCTTAAGCAGTTGAAGACCAGGAGGCTCTTCCAATGCTTGCTGAGATGATAGCACTTAATAAACATTCTGTTGCTACTCATACTCTGTCCTCTCCCCTCCTGTGCTGCAGGAATACTACTTCACAGGTTGTCCCCAGGAGGTTTTCTGGGGAAGAAAAGAGGCTCTTGGGTGGGCATTTCCTTTCTTGACCACCAATAGAGGAATTACTCACCATGATCACTTCTGCAGCAACTACTCTTCCTTGCCTATACAGCAGCTGAAAAGAAGCCATGCTACTGGGGGTCTGTTCTGCTGAGCTTTTGGATTTCCCTCTGCCTGCGTAAGTGCTAAAATGGTGCATGTGCTATCCCAAGCACATTAAGACAACTTAGGCAGTAAGCACAATGTGCTGATCAGGGCTCATCTACACATCTAATTCTGGCGCATTCAGAAGGTGACAAAGAACTTACACCAACAGAACAAACAATCTGAGAACACCTTTCCTGGACAAAAGGTACTGGAACTTGATCACAATGTTTTCATTAGAGTTACTCAACTTGAACATCAAGCGTGTTAGTGACTACACACAGCTAAACAAAACACCAGCTTATCCACATTAGCCATCCATCTCTGGCTTACGTCAAGAGCTTCTACTTCTTACTAAATCCTGAAGTCCCCAGAAACTATGAATTTTAAAATAAGTTCAGAAGTTGATAGCACAGAAACATAATGCTGTGAAATAAGCCTCTGCTTCTTGCAAACAAATCATTAAATGCATGACCAATTTTTCTACTTTACTAAAAAAAATTACACACACAGGGCTGTTTCCCAGTACTCACTGAACATGACCAAGTTGAATTCCACTTTTTTTTTACCCTACAATAACTTGGAGCAAGAACAAACAGCCTCAGCAGCTATTCCCCCCTCCCCCCCAAGCAGACAACCAGTAAAGAATCCAACAGTGCTGGAGGAGTAACCTATACTATATCTGTAAAGCATGGAAGCTCAGTCAGTGCTATTAAAGATTGCTGCAGAATTTTTCCTGCTACATACAGCATTACAGTAATTTGATGACAAGCCTTCTTAATAAGGAGTCTAGTCAGTGAAAGAACATGCTGCAGTGGTTCTTAAATATTGCATTATGGTTTTTGGCAACATGAAATGGGGGAGGATGGAGACAGAGCAGCTCAGTTCACACATCTGGCAGGCAGCTTATCAGGAGGGACTATGTGCCTAAAGCAGAACTGCTCCAGCTGCATATTCAGCCCGACTGCCATCTTCGGGATGCACCTTGAGCGTCCCCATATCCTTCACCTTCCATGGCTCTGATCAGGCTACAGAGCCTGACCTACCAGAAGCCTGTTGGCAAGCTGCCTGGACACAAGCCCTTCTATTAACATACCACAAGAGCAGTAAGTAACGTACAGCCCATAGAGGTAAAAGAAGGGACAAGTGAGCCTTGCCTGGTTGCAGCACCAGCTGGAACAGCTCTCCCGCACTGCGGGAGGTTCAGGGCAGGAACACTTACTCAGTGGACGGGCTTCATATTAACTGGGTTAAGCCAAGCGTGTGTCAACCAATCTCTTGAAGTATTCATAGCTTATGCTTGTGTTACATAAAAAGAATAAGAAACCACTCTTTGAGAAATTAGTACTGTATGTGGATTGCAACCACCCTCCTTCCCTCTGTGACAGCGTGAGTGACAAGGCACTAAAGCAGCCCCGTGCACACTCACACCAGGCTGGCTAACCAGCTGGAGGACTGAAGTCCCCCAGAAGCAACATGCAGAAATCAGTTTCATGAGGTTGTGTCCTTATGATTCTCTAGCAGAGGATCAATTGGAGCCAACCTCCTCTCAAAGCAGGACCAGCTATCAGAATAGACCATGCTGGTCTGGGTTTTATCCAGTCAGGCCTTGAAAGCCTCCACAGATGATGGCAGAGCAGCTTTTCCAGACCTTCATTTCACTGCTTGGCTGTCCCCATTGCAAAAGAAGCCTTCTTACTATCCCATTAAACCATCATGCTTCAATTTACACCCACTGTCTTGTTATACTGCCACACATGATGAAACACCTTGCCTCTGTTCTTGATAGCCCATGTAAGTTAGGCCCCCCCCTAAGCCACCTCTTCTCCAAGTGGAGCAGGCCCCGTTGCCTCAGGCTACGCTTCAGCCCCCGAGCAGCTTTCCAGTGAGTGTGTTCTGTTGTCAATCTCTCCCCAACACTATGAAGAGGAACCAAGATTGAACATGGCCTATCAATGCTGTCTAACAAGTGCTGAGTAGAGCACTTTCCTCAGCCTACTGGTTCTGCTCATTGCTACAGCCTGGGATGCTGTAGGTCTTCTCTACCACAGGGACACATGCTGCAGGCTCACATTCAGCCTGCTGCCCACTAGACCCACTGTGTTCCTCTGCAGAGCTGTCCTCAACACGTGTGTCAGCCAGGCCTTCCCTCAACAGGAGGGCAGCCCTAGATGTGTATGGCATGCTGCTGCCTGCCATCTTCTCCCCATCTCTCCACAAAGCACTGCTGTAACAGCACTCCCTGAAGAGCAAACTGCTGTAAATAATTAAGTTACATGTTTAGACAAGCACTACACTGCACTGTTAGTTTTAAGAGGATGTTTGTTCAATTTTTTATTTTTTTCAACTCATAGAAAGCTCATGGGAGTGATTGCCCCATCATTCAAGGAAAATAATAAGGTTTAAATTATGTTTCAGAGCTTTTTCCTCTTATCTTGATTTATGGCTGTGCCTGGACAAGTCACCCATGAAAAAAAGTAAATCTGTTCTGCTGTTTCTAGTATAAAATTTGAACATAGATTTATTTCATATCACATCTGAACTGCTACTTCATGAAAGTAGTTAGCGCTAACAATAAGAAGCCTCATATCAGTCCCAGCAGGCATGGGCCAAGCAAAAAACCCAACAAAAACAAAACAAAAAAAACAAACAAGAACAGAAGCAGAATAGATTTTCTGTTATTCTCAAATTGACAATAAACTGCATAATTCAATGATAAATTGTTACCATATGCAACCCCTCCAGCACAATCCTTTTTTTTTTGTGGATGCTGCAGGAACATCTAATTATGATTTAAAAGAATTTAACATATTTAGAATTACATAGTAAAGATCAGATCATGATTTTTTTTTTTGTTAAGGGAGGAAAAAACTGTCTTATAACACCAATAATTACAATAAGCCAGATAAAACTGATGTGTGGCTTAGCGTGCTGCTGTTAACCCCAGGAGAGAGCTAACACTACCAGACACTCACATTCAATAGTGCTTCACTTGAGGGCCCTGCAGCCTTCTCCCTCTCTCAGGCACCACAAGCTCTCCCCCATTACTCCTGCAGCCTTGACTTGTCTTTGTCCACTACCTCTACTGAACTGGAACAGCCAGTGACATTGAAGGGAAAAGAAAACAACTTGATTCCCCATATAAAGGTGTACCCTACACTATTTTATTCCTTGTTATATATATTTAATTTCCTTACACCACTTCAAATGATACAGCAAAGTTACAGCCAGTAGCCCATTAAGTTCTACTGCCCTATCTTGTCTCTGTGTTCCCTCTGTGTTGGCAGAACATGAAACCTTGAAGTGGACAAAGAGATGCTGCCTCTTGCATTCTGCTGGTGCTCTAGTTGTATGTGTCCCACCTCCCACCAGTGCCACCAGCTGTATAACATAACCCAGCACCCCTTACTGCCCAAACACTTCCAGGCTTTCAAACATATCCTGCAGAGACATTTCTGTGTTAGTACAGAATGCAGTCAATAACAGAGTCATTTCTCCTGAAGATTCTCACAGTACACATCACTAACTCACAGCAGAAGACCTGCAGAAGCCCTCTTGGGCCTTGACAGCTCCTGGAAGCAGCATGTGGCTGCATGCACACTTGGCTCTAGTACTACTCCCTCTAAGAGCATCCAGGTGTGGTTGAAGCAGCAGGTACACGTGTAATGCACAGGGAAAAGCATATGTGTAAGAGCTGTGCAATATCTTTAACTCACTTGAACAAAATTCAGGTGAACCTTATTATTAGGGCATCACATCAAAGACTTAAAGCCATGCAGACCATTACACGCCGCACTGTGCCCCAGGAAAGCCTCCCTTCAGCCCCAGGCATGCCAATGAGTGGCTGCATATCACAAGGCCACAGCAGTGGCACTCCAGGAACAGGCACAGAAGCAGACAAAGAGGGTCACCCCACAACCTGCCATAAGAGAGGCGAGCAGTCAGCACAGCAGTCCTGCAGCCTGGAGATGGGAGAGCTGCTTGACTTCCTACTCTGCTCCTCGAGTAAGCGGATGGATGGGCGGCACTTCGCTGCCCGCCGGACCGCCTGACGGGTGGGCAGGATGCACGGAGAGCCCCGAGAACACCCGAGGCAGGCCGAGTAGCTGCACCCGCTCGGCACGCGGGGCCCACGCAGGGGCTGCAGGCACGAGGTCCAGCGCAGAGGAACAGCTCCCCGGGCAGGGACCGGGTGAGGCCCTCCGGCACCTGTAGCACCGCCCGCAGCACGGCCGCAGCCCGGCCCGCCACGAAGACGGGTTCGGGGCCGAAAGGAGCGGCGGCGCCGCCGCACACCCACAGCCACCGCTTGGCAGCGACCCACGCGAAGGACGCGGCTCCGCCGCCGGGAGCCCACGCGACCGCGAAGGGCCGAGATGAGTCACGGCTCGCAGAGGGGCAGCGCGGCGCTGACCGCGGCCGCGCTCCGGGCACCTGCGGGCCGGAGCCTCCGGGGGGGCGGCGGGGCCGGGAGGAGCCCCACGGTGCCGCCTCAGCAGGGACGGGCGGTCCCCCGCCGCGCCCCGGCAGAGCTCGGGCACCCGCACCGCACCGCGACCGCACCGTACCTCCTTCCTGCGGCTGGGCGCGCCCGGGCGGGTGAGCAGCGCCGTCTCCTCGCAGACTACGGCCGCGTCCTCCACGAAGACGCAGTCGGGAAGGCTCTCGTCAGCCGGCAGCTCCAGCACCTGCAGCCCCAGCTTGCCCCGCAGCACGCCCACGTACAGCTGATGCTCCCGCTCCGCGCGAGCGAAGTCCACCTCGGGGCCCGCCGTGCTGCGCAGCGCCTGCCGGCACAGCGACTCGGGCAGCGCCCGCACCACGGCGTGCGTGCAGCGCCCGAAGGCGGCGGGGCCACCGCCCAGCCCGGCCATGCTGCGCGGGGACGCGGGAGGATCCGAGCGACCCGGCTCCGCGCGGCTGCCGCCACCGCCGACCCTGGCAGCTGATAAAGCGCCGCCCGCGGCCCGGCCGCGCCCCATTGGCTCCCCACCAGGCACATTTCCATGGGGCCGCCGCCGAGCGCGCTCCCATTGGCTGGCGGAGGCGGCCGGGCAGCGCCATTGGCCGCCCCCCTCGGGGCGCCGCTTACCTGGGCGGCGGGCGGCGGCGCCGTGGCCCTCGCAGCTTTGAGGAGCCGCGCCCGGGCGCGCTCGGCGGTCGCTGGGGCTCGGTCGGGGCGGAAGCTCGATCCCGGGTATCCTCGCCGGGCGGGGTGCTGGGACTGCTCCGGTTCCACAGTGTTAGGGTTTGGGGTGCCACGTGCCCGGACCCGGCGTCACGGCATCATCGGGCGGGCATCGACTTTCGGAGGCTGTGTGTGCCTCGTGACACCGCCTGCGCGGGTGCCTCGCTGCGGCCGGGAGGCGAGGGCAGCGGGCAGCGGGCAGCGGGCAGCGGGCAGCAGCACGCCGTTCACGTACGCATCTGGGGTTGCCCTCCCACTGAAGGAGCCGGCCCCAGAGCCGTAACCACCGTGCTGCGCTCCTCGGTCCATCCCGGCATGTGGGAGGCACTGGGAGAGAGCTCCGTCTGTCCCAGAAGCAGTATGAGGTCTTTCTGGTTATCAGCCTGAAGGCCACGATGTTTTTCTCCTTAATATTCCTGTCAGAGACAAAGCCTTGGCTTTGTTTCAGAGAGTTCTAGCAGTTACTTGGGCATAAGGTCATTTCTGTAATAGTGTCTCCCAATCTATCTGCACAATCATCTTCATAACCACGTAATCACATCCACAAAACTCAGACACCTGCATCTCCCCGTGCTTCTGCACCTGATCCTGGCAGTGTGGCACGGCTACTAGCCCCGTGGTGCCCGCCTGCAAAGTCTGCTCCTCTGTGGCCAGTGGTTTGTCCCTAACCGCACATGAAAGGTCTCCCACAAAGGAAGGCACTTCTAAATGCAATCTGGGACAAATGAGCACAGCCAATTCCAAACGACCATTTGTGCTTCTACAGGATCATTTGTCAAAAGAGCTCGTTGTGTTCTTTTATTCCTCTAAGGTACTGAATTTTCTAGCTCTACAGGGCAAACTAGCTAGTAGGGACACCAGCTTCTTGCTCCACTTCTGTGCTGGGGACTGAAACAATAGGAATTTTCCATCTCTCCCTCTGTAAGAAACCCTTACCTCTTCCCAGGTGATTTTCCTCATGCCCTTGCCCGATTCAAGGCTGTCCTGGCTGAGGGCAGCCCTCACCCGACTCTCCACATCTCTGGCTCCCCATGGAAGCAACCTTGGCTTTCCACCAGACCTCACTCCACAGGAGATATCCCCAGCACCAGCTCTGGTGCCCTCCCAGGTGCCTCAGCAATCTCTCCTCACTGGAGCAGATGGGAAGAGAGGAATATGGGCATTCCTTCCAGACATTTTTACTGGCAGGTGTCCCATAGGGGGACATCTTTGTCCCAAAGGGGGACACAAGGTCGCAAAGGGGACACTTAGAGAGGACTGCCTACATACAGCTCTGTGCTCTCCTTCAGTGCTCAGACAGAAGCCAGGCAAGCTGTCTCAGCCGTGTCACAGGCACGTGTTCAGAGTTTTGGGATATAATTAATGGATAACACGATGGAAATATCAGTGTGCTTCTAAAATGACATCTGTCTTGATGTTCATCTGCATTTCTCACACGTTCTCCATACGCCCCGCAACGGGTGTCTTTATGTAGCGTGCTGTGGCGCAGTTGTTTGAATAACGGTGATTCACTGAATAATGTGCAAATATTATTCTCTTTAAACAAATGGGCAGGCAATTGAGCTGCCATCATTTTGGAGGCTTGAAATTCTTGAGAAACAACTACAGATGGTATTATACTGCTTGTGGTATATGGTATTCACTAGCTTGCACAGTGTAATGTGCAGTTCTTGCACAGCCACCAGGGCCTATTTTTACCCATTATAGATTTGGGATGTGGCCATTGGCAATCTTTGGTTTGGTTTTGTTAGAATGACTTTTAGGCAGAAGAGAAAGTGCTACTATCTTTCTGCAACTTTAAAGCATGCTAGGGTACCTCCTTGAGAAAGTGCTGAAAATTGGTGTACTTGCAGCCATTTAATTGAGAAGTTCTATTCAGTACAGAGTTTTTGACTTTCATAAATACCTTTTAAATCTATATGCTCCAAGTTTTAAACCTTACTGAGATTACAGGAATATGCCATGCAGTCACCTCATGCACATATCAGATGACACAGCCTCAGGCTGTGCCAGGGGAGGTTTAGGTGGGACATTGGGAAAAAAGTCCTCACAGACAGGTGGTCACCTTGGTATGAGCCGTGCAGGAGGTTGGGAGCCCAACTCCACAGAGGTACTGAAGAGCAGCATGGATGAGGCATTTAAAGACATGACTTAGTGGTGGACTTGTAGTGTTTAGTGGAGAGTTGGACCTAATGATCTTGGAGGTCTTTCCCAACCTAAATGATTCTGCACTTCTATGACAGGACAACGTGGTCTGCCCTGGAAGCACTGCCACTGACCGGGTCTCAGGTGGCCCATGGGAGCTGGCCAAGCACCACTTCTAGCATCTCCTGCACACTCTGCCATGGGAGATAGGGCCAGAGGAACGGGAAATGTTGTATGGACAGAGGCATGCAAGGAACATTATGTATCTTGGAAATACACGATGCTATCTATTTAGAGCAAGGTTGCAGAAATAATTACTACAGAAAAAAAATCTTGTCTAGTTTCACAAATTTATAAAAAGGTGCAGTGCAGATACAAATGAAGAACTGTTTGCTGATTGTGATTGTTCTGTTATTTCTGTTGAATAGAAAGGCATCATTAGCAATTTAGGAACAGATGCAGCCAGAGGAAAATCGTGTGTATTTATAATAAGATTAACAAAATATCAGTTTACTAACAATTAGCATTACACAATAAAATGTGTCACACAGTTTTGCAAGAGTTATTTTAAAATTAATCATATGCAATAACAGAAAATGTCTCAGCTTCACTCATCTATAGAATATTTATTGTCCACCTTGCTACATATTCAGCATGCTCCCAGTAACTTTGTCCTGCTGGAGTGACTACTGTAACAGTGCAAAGCTGCCTCCCAGCAAGAAAAAAGCTGTGTCGCTGTAGGGAATTCATGCAAAATGATGGAAATGGTTCTCATATCAGAATATATAACACAGACCACTCAAGCAGTATCATAGAAAACTGTATGTGGAAGAACACTTTATACAGAAAATACAGAAAAAAATGCCTTTTTTTTTTTTTTTTTTTTGACTGACACTACACAGAGTCATCTGCTGGCACCGACAGTGACAAGAAAATTGCTTTGCAAAATGCATTTGCAGAGGCATATGTGAATAGTGCATTCACTTTCAGGAGAATGCAACAGACACTGAAAGAGAAGATATGACTTAAAATGTATGACAGAGAAGTCATCAATAAGCAGAGTGAAATTCATCCATTTGACAAAATTGCCAGCAGCATATTGATATGATTTTTTTTCTAGGCCACGACTTGAGAACAGTCTGCAGTTTTGTACAAAGCTGCTGGGAAGACACAAGGAATAATTCGTCCTCCTTATCCACCAGGTTGAAGACAAGTATGAAACTTAGATTATTGCAATGAAAAGTAGAGGAAACATCCCAGCAGCAGGGAGCTGAAGGAAAGATTGCTGGGAACAACAGGCAGCCCCCACACCAGGTGTTTTAAGTAATTAAAAAAACTGTCTGACAGGAGCAGAGACCTGAAGATGGGGAAGAAGGATGGATAAGGGAAGGTCTCTTCCAGTCCTGTGCTTCTATTATCATTGCTACACTGGAAATAACTGATAATTTTAGTGAAATCAGCTCTGTAATGATGATTCTGAAGTCCCCTAATGTCTAGCAAATGCACAAGTCTCTAGTACAGTGCTAGGTGAATGGTCACAGCTGGCCACTATTGTTGAACAGTCTAAGGGACAATGACAAGAGAATTTTGATCACTGCTGAGCACGAAGGTATACCACATAGCTGATTGCTCGGACATGCTACAAGGCCACCTTGAACACCACTTCCCATTGCTTGCAGATGCAGGAACAGCACTTCTGGCCCTAAAGCCTTACTGAACATGTCTCTCACCATAATGAAATGCTGATTGAAACTTGAGGCATTGAAGACCATGGGCAAGAAGGACACCAAGCATGCAGTGCTTCTCACTGTGGTAGCTGAATCTGTACCAGGCAGAAGAGACACTGAGTTTTGCATTTTTAAAGGAGCAGAAATTTAAGAGATATAAATGCATCTCCATACAAGACTGAGCAAATACTTCATAGCCAAATGCCATTATAACAGAAGCAGATACTTTGTGGGAAAATCTCCTGTTATGATCTATTGTTTTTTCCTTCTGATAGTAAGGCACAGGATTGATTCTTGCTTACAGCCATAAAAGAGAAAAGCTTATTTTAATCCTGCTTAGATACATGAAAAGTGACTCAAAGAACACCTAGTTAATTGACAGTAACGTTCAATTTCTGCTCTCTGATACAAAATAACACCGTGACTCTATTGAACAGTATTTTTATTAAATAACTAGCTGGGTTCCTCATCTAGAGGAGGTAAAGATCAGCAATATAGACAACGTGTCACCTCACTTAACTTTACCCTGGTGTATGAAGCATGGACAGGCTCCAGAGCACTTTGCATTTCCCAAATGCTGGACATCGTTAGCTTGGCATGTAACATGTTGCTCTTGAGTGACCAGTTCTTTCTGGATGGTGTAAATCAGCAGTGCACCTGCCAGAGCACAAAGAAATCCTTATGGGGAGCAGCATTTTCCCTTGCCTGAGCTGAACCCAAGCTATCTCAGAGAGTCTAACAAAGGTCAGATTAATCTATCTAATTAATTATTAATTAATTATCGATATATATAGCTGGTCCACAATATTTGTTTTGTCTGATATGGGTTAAAGAACTGGACCTCAGCTGGCATTTCGCATACTCCAGAGAAAGAGGAATTTCCCTGAGCTGGTAGCTAAGCAATTGTTGGGAGACAATACTGTCAAAGGGTTATTCTTTAAAAGTCAGCTTTGGCAGCATTGTTGCCATGAATTATGGCACCAGGGAGCCTAGGCAAAACTCAGAGGCTCAGGGCATTCTTGGCATTTATAGTCTTCCCACATGTTTTGTTACAATAGGTTGCACTGCTACCAATAGGATCAGCTTTTGGATTTACTTGGCTGAGCAAACAGATCATTTGAGGGAGAGCTGTGGAATTTTGATGATTTCTGTGCTGTGCTCATGTCTCCTCATCTGCATCATCCCTTATATGCACTTCTGCCATTCTTTGAAGGGGAAGAATCTCTTGTTCAATTAAACAGCAGCAACAACAACAAAAAAATAGCCTGGGTTAGGCACTTCTGACAATCAGAATTAGAAAGTAAGATGGTAATCTGTGGGAATTTGTGCTGAATTACAGTATCTGACATCCCTGTTACAGAAAAGAACAGCACCATTTGTTTCCCTGATGGATACACTTCCCAGCAACACGCCACAAATACTGTTGCCACCCACAAGAGAAAGAGGAGACAGTTAGAGTAAGTGCTTTGTAATTTGTTCTTATTGTGGCTGCCCTGGGAAAATCAGCCAGTAAGACTTTTTCCTGGTATTGGACAGCATTTTTAATAAAGTATGCTGTTTTATCAGCTTGGCAAGGAAATACCAGCACCGTCAGTACAAACAGGGATGGCTCATGCAATTTGCACTTATGCAGCTGTTTTTCAATGGGTCTCAAGAATGTGAAGCTGGATGCTGTGAGGTGGTGCAGAGGTACTGCTCAGACAGTGCTGCAGGTGCCCCTGTAGACAGGGAAGAGCACAAAGGCTCCTGGAGGTATGGGTGGGAGGTATTCTTTGGAAAGTCACAGCTTCTGAAACAAGGAGGCACTGATATGGCAAGGATGATGGATGTATTATGTTTTCTTTCTTCCAGTACTCCATCAAAAATACACCTTTAATCTCTAAAAAAACAAGAGACTAAAAATGCTGACTGATACAGGTTAATATTTTCTAAAGGGCCCAAACTCTTTGCAAAGTGGATTGAGTTGCTTTTTAATGTTTATACTAAGCCTCCATTTTCATTTTCTAGGGGGCCAGCTGACCAGTTGGCAGCACCCTGCAGGTGTAGCAAGCTGTTCTTTCCTTTCATTGCCTGAAAAGCCCTCGTGACCTCAGCAGTGAGATGCAGTGACATTTGGCTGTAGCATTTCTTGCTTTTCTTAGTTTGTATTTCCCATTCTTTCCAGTGGCCAACCCCGAGAACAAATTTTCAGCCATTCTTATCACTCAAACATTTCTTTATCTTGGCTTGCAAATGCTGGGTACATTTTTGGTGTTAATTTAGTCAATAACCTGCAAATGAAACTAAGAAACTGTATATTCACATGAAAACAGGAAACTGGAATCAGCTTCTTTATTCTTGGAAAGAAAATATGGAGATATAAATATACACATGTACACATATAGGTTATATATAGCTGTATGTACTCACACAAGTCAACAACTTTGTGGTTTCTCTTACATGCTTACAAAGGGCAAGCAGGTCTCTCGCCAGCTACTTTGGCACTAAGATCAGCGTTAGAGACAGGTTAATACATCACAGGTTGAACTAAGAAAGTAAAAGATTACCAATGTACTTTTTTTTTTTTTTTTAATTATTATTAGAATTTATTAATATGCTGTCCTACATGTCAGAGTTAAGCTATAAAATATGAAAAGATGCAATGATTAGCTTCAGTGTCGATGTTTCCAGGCTCGGGGCAATAACTATTGCTGTAATCCGTCACAGAATAGACATAAAAGAATCTTTTCTTCTTCAAAGGGAAATATTCAATAGCTCTTTGCCCCTCTATACCAAAGTACTGTGTATTGCTTCCATAGGAAGCAGGTAGTAAACGAGAGACCAACACTGGTAGGAAGGGATAATGAGACACCAGGTAATCAGCTCATTCTATTTTAAATTATGCTGTTCCTCATCACCTAATGGGGAGGCTTGTGGATGTTTCTGTCTCACCAGTTGAGAAAGAATGGAGAAATGGAACAGATAAGGTGCAGTTTAGAAGGAACATAACTACTTCCCATAATCTTTTCTGACAAGCAGTGCCACTGCACACAACTGGGTCTGGAGGCAGCACAGGGATCACTTCAGCAGACAAACTGACAGAGCAGCAGCAGATGAGGCAGCCTCGACAGCAACTAACATCTGGTATAGAGGAAATGCTGAGCTGAAGCATAAACTAAACTTCAAGATCTGCTTTCCAAATGTCAGTAACTGTACCAGAACTCATCTCAGTGAATTTAGCAGTAGGAACATTTCTCCCTTATGCATATCACTTGAATAGATGCAATCTGCTCACTTGTCCTGCAAGCAGAGCTTGTGCTGAAGTTCTATAACCAGAGTACTGCTGAGTAAACTTAGTAGCATCGGTGACTTTCTCATCACTTTTCACCTTCTTCTTCAGATTACTTATAAACATGTTGGACAGCACAAAACCCAGTAGAGATTCCTGAGAAGTATGTCAGCCTTCATGTCCCTTGAAAAAAGGTTGCTATTAATTCCTTCTTGCAGGCCACAAACCTCCCAGCACAGCCCTACACGCTGGTTGCGATTTGCAGTGTGTGAGCCTGGAGCCCACAGGCACCAGCACAGCCTTTGCAGCAGGGCTCTTGGTTGGTTGCCTCCTATCTTGTACAGATGCACGCATGTTTGAAAATCTCTGTGCCTCTTACTGATTTTCGTGGAGATGGTTCTGCAGGGTCTAAATGATCCTGCAGATCAGCTCAACTCAAACTGAAACTTAGCATCTCATTCCAAACACAATGAACAAGAAGGTGGACAAACAGAATTACTGTTGTTAAAAGACAAAAACAAATCAACCAGCAACCTTCTGTTGATAATGCAAATCTTCCTATCCTTTCACTTGTTAGTGGGAATTCTATGAAAAGCTACTTTGGTTTAGTCCTTTGGAAGTCACACTTGTACTCAGGTCCATGGTCCTACGCCCAATGACAGCAGTAAAAGGGCTCATTCAACTTTTGTTAGTTATGTCATGAAACTGATGATTACCACACTTTCTTTCCCCCAGATCCTGAGAACTTCTGATGACGTGCAAATGATCATTTGCTGTGTACTGCAAATATTCTGTACTTCTTACTTAGTAGCTTCCATACTGCAGGCATATAAACGTTGCCAGCCAAATTATTTAAAAAGCAGGAATGTTGTCTTAATAAACTGCTGCAAAAAATCAGTTCATATGCTGAGTATGCTGGCCCAATACATTCAGCTCTGTTTGAAAGGTTTGTGAAATGGAGAAGACCAGTTATGCTTTTCGTAACACAATGGCAATGGCAAAATCAGCACTGAAAGCAGATAGCTCTCATATTGATTTCTCTGAAAGCAGTGGCAGAAAAGCATACTTCATCTATTTCGCCAGTTCTAGTCCTGACTGCTATAAATACATACAGATTGGTACTGCAAAATGCTCATGTTCCAGGTCAGAGAAGCAATACCATACGTAACAAACTCAGTAAATGGGAATGGAAGAAATTCTATTGTGCATCTAAATAAAATAAAATTATGTAATGATTACAGTCAGTTTCACAGAATATATAGACTTAAAGTTTAATCATCTGCTCACTTTAACAGATAAATTGATGGAGAAATGGAACTGTTTCAAGCAATTTTAAACAACTTTGAATAGCAGAGGGAAAAGCAATCCTTTTTTTTTTTTTTTTTTTTTTTTTTTTTTTACAAGAAAAAGGCATATTTTTTAAAATTAACAAATTATTTCAGGCATTTACATTTCTGGGTTCTTTTCTTTCAAGACCTGACTGTCAAAGGCCTGGGGAAGCACCTCAGTGCCTGAAGTAGGACACACCATGCTGTGAATCATTTCCCTGCGTCTCACTAGGAACAGCCAAGATGACAAGACAGTGTCATGTGGGAAGTATTTTGTTACAAACAGTAGAACTATTTTGTATATGAAATGAGACCATAATCCAATACCAAATAACAAAGGAGATATCACTAGCTGTTGTATTTTAACAGCTGTCTGAGGTACCAGATTACTGCTGCTGTGCATGCTGTCATCTCCTGATTAGAAAGGGAGATATATATACATAAAAGTAAAGCAGCAGTGACATCATGATTTAAAAATAATAGAAGAAGATGAAATTCAAGATCTAACTAACCAAACCATTTTCTCATTTTAAAATAGGCAAGTATAGATCTAAAACTTGCCTACTTTTTTTTTGTTGTTTTTAATCTCCATTATCTTGTCCACATTAAAATTTGCTTTTCAGTACAGACTATTTTAATGGGATTAGTTCTTAGAGACAAACAGATATAAATCACTGTGTCTGAAAGGGCCTGTTTCAATTTGGAAGTTATTTTCTTTTCCTACTGTGTTGAATTAAAGCATTCCAAAATGCTTTAAATGACAGACAAAAAGGTGAGATGGTAGTAGCCAATGCCCATACTAACCCAAGTTAGGCAGTTATTTCCTGCTAAGTCAGAAAAGAGCTTTAAAGTATCAAACATTAGACAAGATTCTTTTAGATGACTACTTTTTAGACATTATTCAAACACTACTTTCATTTTAATTTGTCATCATTTAACTTTGGCACCCTTCCTCAATGCCGTCATATCTGAAGGCCAGTTCTCTGCCTTATTATATGCTGTCAATTCAGAGTTGTTCTGGAAAAGTCACTCCAGATGAAAATGTGGGCAAAAGGAAAGCCACTGCCAGATGTGTTTATGTTTCTTCACATTTGGTGTACAAATAATTGGGTATATCCAACAACTTTTACTATTGACCATGATTTCATACAGTTCTTACTGCATAGTGCACAATTCACCTGGGGAACTATATGATGGATTTCCCTATAAATTGTATCTGTTGAGTGTGTATCATTGTACTCATTATCAGTTCCTCAACAGAATCCATTTTTCTAACCTTTATTTTTCAATTTCAGAAAGCCATACAGACACCTGTTCTGCACCAATCTCCGTTACGTGTACAGCGTTGGATTAGTTGACTAAAACTGTTTGCATATAACGATGCTATTTGCATAGTGAACTGTAAATGACAGCAAGTCTATATTTTTGATAGCTTTTCAAAGATAATTCAACCTCTTACTCTTTCTTCTCCATCTTTTCCCACAACATTCCCCTATTTTTTTTTCCAAATTAAATTGTTTCATTTTGTGCCTTGCATATGAGTTCTCATTTCTTCTGTCTCCCTTTCAAGATCATGAACTGCATCAGCTGTGCTCCCCTGGAACAAAGAAACTGTCAACTACTGAGCAAAAATGTGGTGTTTAGCCCCATGAAATTTGGGAGTCACCCACAGAAAAGATCATGTTAACCACGGACACGTGGGTCTTCAATGGAAAATACAAAATCCACTTCGATCTAATCCTCTGCTCGGAAACACCACATTTACAAACTAACATGCACTGTATAAAATAAGCATTGCCTTGCTCCTGCCTACAAGAGAGAGAAGGATCTTTCTGTGTTATTTTTGAGAAGCAACTGGACACTGCAGCAATGAGATGCTCTATATAAGGACCTAGAGGTGTGGAGATTCTTCCAAATGAACAGCACATTGTGCACTGACACTGATAAACGAGGCGGTTTTTTTAGCTAACTTCTTGCAATTCCTGCTACACATTCAGTTGAAGCCCCACCTGAAATCTGCAGGTGAAAGCAGCGCTAGCTTGTACACAGCAGTGACAGAGAATGAAGATACATATCAGGCTGATGAGCACTAAGAAGTAAATTGTGTGCCCAGATGGAAATCAATAGCTCTCTTCATTCTCTGGCAAGCTGCGGAGCTCAGGATGGCAATTAAAGCTTACCCAGCTGCCAAGTGCCCTAATTAAACACACAAGAAATCTCACATTTCTCCTTCTACCTGAAGCATCCCTTGCACCACGTTCATTAAGTTTGTTACAGCCAGGCCTGCTGCTGTTGCTAGCACTGATGTATTGTTTTGAAAAAAATCAAATAAACCCTTGTTTATACCTGGCTCCATGCATGGTCCGGTCATCACGTAGAATTCTTGCAGGTCCTTGTGTTATCCTCTTCCTCTTCCACTCCATTTTCACTGTTTTTTACCTCCCACTGAATTTTGCAGCCCACCCACCACCCTGGCCAGGTCAGTCTCCATACAGATCTGTTCTCTTGCTGCTCATTCCTCAGCCACTTGTTTATTTTATTGCACCAGGATTCCCAGGATTAGCCCTGGCCATCACTCCCTGCTCAGGCTTTGCACTGTGAGCTGCAGCACAGCAGCATTTGTAGATGGAGTGAGGAGCAGTACAGGTTGTGGTGGGGATAAAATGCACTGGCAGCCAGCCATGCGGGAAGCAGGTTATTAGCTCCTGCACTGCTGAGAGCATCCAAAAATGGGCCAGGAGCTGCTTCATTCTGACATCAAGGACCTGCCTGATCCTCCTGCAAATGAGGTCTGTCCTTTTATGCGTTTTGTCATTGCACTGTTCATAGGGCCTTTATTTGCCGAGACAGGTTTGGATTCTAATAGGAAAGAGCACATTCTACAACAGAAATTTCTTGATAATATCTTTAATTATCCTGGCACATTTTTGTCTACGTATGAGTAACAGCAACTAATGGATAGCTGAATGTGAGTAGTGCAAAGAGGTTCCAGGAACATCTCCTAATTGCCCTTGACCAAAAAGCATTGTTGTTGTTCTTTTTTCCCCAGAAGCTTTCAATAATTCAGATCTGAAGCTAAAGCAATTAGTGAAGCTGCACACTGAAAAGCCACTAAAAGCTCAGGACTCTTATTTTATTGTGACGATTATCACTTTGTTGTGAATTAAGTGGGAACACCCAAGAGCACCTCATTTAGCCCAGCAACTCAAGACTACAATGTCCATGACATCTTGCTATACGAATCACCTTTTGCTTATACAGAGTGATTTGGTTATTGTTATTAACTCACAAAATTAGCTGAGCAAGGTTCAACTAAGCTACCCAAGAAAAAATAAGCTAGGGAGAAAAGAAAGAGTGGGAAGGAGCCAGTCATTCCCCTTGAGCCATTCCAAACGATGTAAGAACATCTGAGGAGAAGGATGGTTAAGAGCAGTATTATGAACATTAAAGAGTATTAACTTGGGGTTATGCCTTTTTTTGGTTCTTTTAATAGGTCTTCTGTTCTCATTTATTATCAGTCTCTGCTGCACTGCTCCAGAAGGGCAGGAAAGCCTCCAAGGCAGGTACAAAGGAATCTGCACTACCAGACAAGCACAAGGACTCCTTCGAGCTCATGAAAATTGTTTCAATTGTCAGAGAGAATAAATACTGAACAGTCAGAACTGGTCTCGATGCAAAAATCTCACTTCATATAGATGTATTTTAGCTTGAAAATAAATACTATATTCAGCCTTCTTTAATACAAATAATTAATATGTACATAAACTGTTGCAAATAAAGCCTGAATGGAATTGTCCTTGAAGGAGAAAAAGACCATCTGTCCTTCATCATCGAGGCACAAGGGATGCCTGACTATTTCCCAGGAGCTGCCAGTCACTGCTAGGTGTGGGATCATCTATCACAACAGGCAGCATGCCGTCTCCCACACTGGTGAATGCTGTGTAATTTGCAGCACTATGAACACTGTTTGTAATTATATTTGGTAGGGCCGTAGGACATAAATTACATACTTGTTACACTGGGCTGCTGCCGCAAATTCTTGGCTGGTGTTAGATCCTGCAGGCTTTCGCTGGGGATAAGGAAAAAAAGGAGAAAAAGACATCTGAACTTCCATAGAGATACTTTTTCACCCTAAAACTCCTTTTAAAAATAATATATGCCGAAAGCTTTTATTAATATTCTTCTTATGATTTTATTGTTAATAGTGTTATCTTTTCAACTTGGAGACATGCTGACAGGACTAGCAAGAGAAAAAGAAAGAACTACTTATTTATTAGGTGCAGGCTTTCACTATTTGTCTAGGTGTGGCACAGCAAGACCAGTTCTAATTTCAATGCTTTGTAAGCACGTCTGTAAGGCAATATTCTAGTTTGGAAACCAGCTCCACAAACCCAATTCCTTATAGCCACTACTGACACTGGGTGCAATACATGGTCATACTTGCTGACTGTCATGATAGTTGCTCTCCAGGACAAACAGCAGGAAGGACCCACCTGCAGAGAACATAGCACTGGAGTCCAAAGGAACAGACTATACTCACAGCACAGAACTACATGCTGTGTGGCTCCCTGGGGCAGACTGTCATTAAGGAATTGCAGCCTGAAAATGCTGCCCTGCAAAGCCATCCTCACACACTGATCCCAATGAAACACTGGAGGATTGAGGATTAGCAACTATTTAATTCATTTTGGCCTGGAAAGAATTTAAGAAGAATGAAAAACTTGAATCAAAACTTGAGTAAGCCTGAAGCTATCCTGACATGTTTGCGAACTAAATTCCCTCCCAACACTTTTCTATTATTTCAGTTCTTGGATCATCATTCTTTGCATGCTGGGACCAACAATGCCTTTTATTGTAGCCTGCCCCATTTTCATCTTGCACACAAAGGGAAAGCTCCCTTGGCGAATGCCATGGGCAAATACTGCTTTCTCAAAAAACTACATGGGATAAGTATGTTTCATCTTTTGTTTGCATACTGTAATCTTCAGCCTCTCTGAGAGCAGGATGAGTCATTCATAAATATGGCCTTTGGACTTTAAAGGTCAGCTATGTTTTTTACAACAAAAACCTGTTACACAAAATCATCTCAGCAAACCCAAACACCAACTTGAATTAGCATATCACAAATGAACTACCTTGATAAACACTCCACCCAGGGAACACTACCCTAGACTACAACAAACCACACCAAAACAGGAAGAAGAGACAGAGACAAAAGGTCTTGAAAAGGCCTACAGGAAAACCTGGGCTATTTTTCATAACAGTTGCTCAGGGCAGAAGCTTACAGAAAAGTCTGATGAAAATGCATAGACCTTTGAAACAAGAGGCTTAGGAAAGAAGCAATATCCAGTGCACCTCATGCACCGGATCAGCTCAGAAACAGGAAGCCTGACACTGAAACGACAGGAGTCAGTTGTTAAGAGTAACAGGAGACATAGAAAAAAAGAAAAAGCTGTCTGCCAAGCATAATGAGACGTTCAAACTCCTCCAGGGGCTTATGGTATTTAAATGTAAATGAGCTTACTTCCTCCACCCCAGATACAAAAATTGCTTAGAAATCATCACATTATTTTCTCTTGAGTCTTCAGACAAGGAGCCTGTATAGTACAGTGCTTGCATAGGTATATGATTGCCTCATATTAAACCAATGGGTGTCTGTTCCAAAAAAAGTAGCACCTTTGCATCTGGGTTTTGTGCGCGTCGGCTTGGATGCAGCCTCTTCCCTCCCTATTACCCCACAGTGCAGCACAGACTACCACAGGAATCTGTGTCCTGCTGGGCTTACTGCCAACATGGCAGGAGCAGGAGAAGTGCTTGGTCTGATGCTGGGTGGCATGGTCTGCTCCCAGAGGACAGGCTCTAGCCTCACCTTCCCCCCAAGCCCCTTCCCATCTCCCCATCCCCACCAGTGGTGCCACCACCTTCTTTCCATGTAAACATACAGTGATGCAGTACCTCCACCTCCTTCATCTCCTTACCTCTTCTGTCCTCCCCAGACATATCCAGTCTCTGGTAACTCTTTCTCTACAACCTTACTGAGATGTTCAGGCTCAGCAGGGGACTGGAGCACCTCCCCTATGAAGACAGGCTGAGGGAGCTGGGCTTGTTCAGCCTGGAGAAAAGAAGGCTGTGGGGTGACCTCATTGCAGCATTTCAATACCTAAAGGGAGCCTACAGAGGGGAGGGAAATAAACTCTTTGAAAGGGTAGATAACTGCAGGGTGAGGGGAAATGGTTTTAAGTTGAGGGAGGGGAGATTTAGGTTGTATGTCAGGGGGAAATTCTTTACAGAAAGAGTGGTGAGGTGCTGGAACAGGCTGCCCAGAGAGATTGTGGATGCCCTGTCCATGGAAGTGTTCAAGGCCAGACTGGATGGGGCCCTGGGCAACCTGGTCTAGCATTAACTGGGGAGGTTGGCGGCCCTGCATGTGGCAGGGGGGTTGGAGATTCATGATCCTTGAGGTCCCTTCCAACCCTGGCCATTCTGTGAATTCTGTGAGCTGGCCTTGACTTCTCTGACAGCCCTAAAATTTTACTTCCAGAGTCATTCAACTCAGGGATCCCTCAAAACCTGAGCTCCTCATGCTCCATTGTCAAGTTTGGATTTCTTGGAGTGATCCAAAAACTGAACGTAAGACTCTCTGGCTTCAGGATCCATGTTTTGCCAGCTGCAAACCTGCCCCTTGCTCCTCCTTTGCCAGTCCAGCCACATTTGCACTCCTGCTGCTCCTCTCAGGCTTTCCCAGGGCAACATTTTCTTCTGCCATCTCTCCATAAGGAAATGTTTTGTTAACTACACTCAGCTTACTGCATCTTTTCTTTTAAATACCTCATCAAGCTCTCTCACCAGACAGCTCACAATGCAAACAAAGTAATGCCCCATTATTTGCAACAGCTTCTCAAGAAGTTATGTCATGTGCTTGCGGTCAGGATTGGGCTGGTGAGGGACCCGAGGAGGAGAAGGGCACTGCCCCAGCTGCCCTGTTAGCCTGGAGCATGATGTGCCACATCCAGAGCAGAATCCAGACCTCCACGTGGTTGTCCCTGTGTCCCCAGTTCTGTTGGAACTCACTTGAATATGTTAAAAGGTGTTTGTTAACACCTCTGGCCAGGCTGTCAGCAGTGAGAGAATTCCCCTGGAAGCAGCCAACAAATTTCTGGGCACCAAGTAGAAGTCCATTTCTATTTCCAAACAGTATGAAACTGAACAAAATTTGCAGTATTTGTTGCTACTAGTTGATAATGTTGACTCACCTGGATTAGGAACTACACCACTGTTATGCCCAGTTTGTTCTGCATTGCAATTAGTAATGAGTAACTTAAATAGTCAAAGCTAAAAGGCTTCACGTGAATGCCTATAGACAGAACAAGAAACAAGAAATGTCACGCATTTTAAAATATTTGTGCCACTGGATTTCCATTACATAGATCTAAATACTGAAATGCCTCATGCCAATTTCTACATCCCAAAATGCAGCTCGGCTACTTCTGTGGCTTCTGCATTTAATAGCTGGTTAAAGTTTACTTTTGTATCTTCTATAAGTTATAAAAAAGTTCATCCCTAGTGAAATATGTATTTAATTTGTATTTAACATCTCTTTGAAAAGTGGTTTATTTTATACAGTACAGTGCAAAGGCACTCTAAAGCTGACATTTTCCTAAGGTTCAAATTGTACTACAGTGAGCTAAGATCTTACTTTAGCTCACTTATGAGGATTTCTGTTGGTAAGTGGCAGTAATACAATATTTTATTTGTGATTAATGTCTTTAAAAACAGAAGGTATCAGAGATAGAAATGTCAGAGTCTGCTTTCCACTTGGATATCAGAGCAGTAGGAAAGAGCCGTAGGAAAGGGCATGAGACAGAGAGGAGAGAGTGCTCCAGGTTCACCCCAATTTCACCATGGGCAGCTCTGGGTAGAGCAAAAGACTTGCACCACCTCCTAATGAGGAAGGAGGCAAAAATGAGCTGAAGACAGGTAGCAACACCCGAATACATATAACATTTATGAAAGCATGCTGCACAGGTACCACTACAGTTCATAGACACTATAAAGGAAATCTGACCCAGACTAGGATTCCTATGAAGGAGCAGGAGTATCTCTGTACTTTAATCCAAGTAAGAAAAACTCTGATTTGATAAATCAACTACTTGCACATGCATTTATCTTCAAGCTCATGCTGAAATCCCATGAAAGACAATATGGCCTTAAGCATACACTGGGAGGATTTCCTGCCCTGAGAAGGAAGCTTCCCTTGCCCCAGCATTGCCCATCTGTCTGAACACTGTTTGGGTTGGAAGAATTCACCTTTCTCAGAAGTATCTGATGAATGAAGGCAAGTGACAGGATGGAACAGAAATCTTATACTGCTTGGCAATTCTTCTAACGTGCAAAGCAAGTGCAGTAGCCCAAGGATGTGTCATTCCTCACAGAGGAAAACTGAGCTTAGGGAGTGTGGGTCACTTTCCTGCCACGATGCCATGCCGCCGGGTGTGGGCACACCCCAGGGTGTAAATCAAGGGAGACTTCACCAGGAAGAACTTACAAGGAAGGGGAGGATAAAATAACAGGCTGAAGAGAAAATATGGGACAGGGTGGGGCGGTGTGGGTGTTTCAGATGCCAGTTAGAGAAGAGGATTAGGGATGTGTACCTTCTCAAATGTTAATATCTCTGCAAGAATCTGACCTGAAAGGCAGAGTTCAGCCTTACACTAATACATGTTCTGTATGTTCATCTGCATTTAGGGAGAAATAAAATCTATTTCTGCAACTGAGCTGGGATCTTGAGTGTTTGGGCAGACCTTCTGGTGGCCATTCCTCTGCTCAGAATGCACAGGTAGGAGGGGATTTTCACACTTTTTAAAGTCAGATGTCAAAAGGACACCTTTTTTCCTCCAAAATTGAAGGCTCCTTGTGCTGGAATAAAATAATTGAAAAACTGCTGAAACAAGAGACTAACAGTGAATCCTGCCCAAAGGGTAGATCTAAATTCTCCCTGGAAAGGCTACTACATGTGGGATTATATGCAGTGGTTAACCAAATATTCAGGGGACATCAGTAATTACCATAACATCCCACCACTTACTCTGTCAAATGCACAATTTATGCAACAAGCCCACTATTTCAAAAGGAATTTGTTTACTTTCAAAATAGCTGGAAATACATTTCCAACCCACAGTTTTTCCCCCAGTACCTTCCTGTCCCCACCTCAAAAATGCCAGGAAAGCTCGGAGGTGTTTTGGACAAGCACCTTTCTGGGTGAGCTTTCTCTCAGTGCCGTGGCTTGCAGGGCACACGGCTGCTTTGCTTCCCAGTTGTGTGGCAGAAGCACTGAGGCTGCTCCATTCTGAGTCACTCCTTCCCACTCCAGCACCCATCTCAGGAACAGCCACTGATTCCAACACTGCATCAAGAGCACGTGAGAGGGTCACGAAGAAGGTGGCTGAACAGAGGGTGACCTTTACATTGAATTTTCTAAATGCTAAGATTTATAAAAAATGCACCTCTGTAACAGGAGGATGGCAAGAAGTTAGGGGCGAGTGCCGTAGGCTGAGATGTGCAGGGATGAAGGGCAAGCTCATGCTGCTCTCAGCTGCACTGCTCCTGCTTCAAAGCCAGCTGTAGCTGTGACCCAAACAAGCATCATCTTCATGACTGCTCCTGGCTGGGCTGAGTCAGGACCCTAAAAATACAGTGGCCCCACTCCAAACCTGCCGTTTGATCTCCAGCTCTAACGCTCTGAGCAGCCATCACAGCGGCCTGCCTGGGCTTGTCTTAGCCCCATCATTTCAGGGATGTGTCAAACTTAATCCAGAGCTCACTCTTTAAACCTGATATACACGTGTTTTGGTTATTTGCTCCTCTCTCACCTACACCCTGGGAGCACCACATGCCACGAGGGACAGGGGATCTGGGACTGCCTCGCGCCACTGCCCCTTCCCACAGCTTTCCTTCACCCCCTGTGGCTCGCAGCTGACCCCGCCTTCACACAGGCTCACTGCTGTGCTTTATGAGGTTATTATTTAAAAAATCATCTTGCAAAGGTCCCAGAACTGAAAGCTACACTTTGCTCATATTTTTCTTCCCTTAACTGCATGCATGCCAAAGGGCTATCATCTTCCTTTCCGGCTGAAATAGAAATTCAGTAACTCATACTTTGGGAGCTCTGTCACTGAAGTAATCATTTAATAGTGACAAATAAGCCAGAGAATAAAACAAACAGATGGAAAGTGGTCATCCCTATCCACAGACACCTGCTCTGAGATGCAGTCTGTGATGATCTATATGCACTTCAGAGACAAAATGACTTTACCACATGTTTGAGAGTATCTGCTCAGATCTTGGAACAAGTTACAGGAAAGACATAATTGGTATCAAAAAAGGCATAAAATTAGCAGTCTAAAACGTACCTAGTTGAAGCTTCAAAATTAGCAGATTATCTCATTCACAAAAAAGTTCGTGAATTGTGAAACAAAATAAAGACAAAAATACGGTTTAAGGAGAACCAGCACAAACCATCCCAAGGCTGAATCATACATCATAGCTTCACCACCTGATGATACACCAGAAGCTTTGAGGGCTTTTCCATACATGGATTGCTGAAACTGACTTTACTCAAAAGAGTCTAAGTTTAGAAAACCAACATGCTCAGCACCTCCAAAATGCAGACAAACCCGACTGTGTGCTAAGCAAGGCTTTAGGTGAAAGTGTTAAACCAGTAACTGCTCCCACATACATAGAATTCACAGCAAAAAAGAAGAACCTTTGGAAGAAGACCCTATACGCGTGTTCCCTGAGCAAAATGAGCTTCATTAGATTTATTTTTTGAAGAAGAAGAAGTAGGGAAATGACACAAAAGTCTTGGAGTTAAGATAGAGTATTCTTAAGTAATAACAGCGTGGCATCACGCTATGAAGTTACTATCTCACAAAGCTTTAGCCCTCCAAGGACAATATATTTTAAGACTGCAATTGCTGGTCTGTGTTTGTAGGAAGACCAGATTTAGGTTACCGCAAACTGAAAAGATACACAATTCTCTTCCTCTCCTTTAACCCTACCTTCTTGGGTTTAATGGAAAACATTTATAGTTCTAAATATACATTCATTACCTTGTCCTTTTGAGTATATGTAAATATGCCAGAATGGCCCACTAGCATAGCCTCAATTAAAAAAAAAAAAAAAAAAGAGAAAAAGAAAAAACACAACTATGTAGATGACATAATATGATAGTTAACTTGTTAAGAACACTTTTGCACTAACAGAATAGAATGCGAATTGAACAGTGAATTGTTGCTTTCCAACAGTGTGTCTGGAAAGCTTAATACTAAGAAGGAAACAGAAACAGATATGCACATGGAGAGGGAATTGAAAGCAAATGGGATGAATTTTCATGGCAATCACATAAAATAAGTGTGAGAATAAAGAATATGTATAAAAACCTTATTCCATGCTTTAACATCAATTATAAACCATCAGTCCAAAAATAAGTTTCCCGGCAAGAAAAAACAACACCACAACACCATATCCACAGGAAGAACAGAAGACTGTTATATAAAGGGAATCAGGGTCAAAAAAGAAGGTCCACAAACAGTGATCTATTCACAAATCCTGAATTACTTCACCTCTTTCATGGAAAAATACAGGGCAAGAGTATACTTTCTTGCTTCATGTGGTTACAACTAAAAATACATCTTCTGCTGACCCACAGATATTTACTGATGCCAGGCAGATTAAAGGGACATTCTTGCCAGCCTCTCCCTCCTTCTTTTGATAACAGGTATATGTCCATGACACTTGGCCAGAGCGTGGTCCAAAAATGACTTTGGGAATCTTACAAGGAACAGTGGCTATTTTTACAGTCCACTTGCCTAGATCTGTGGGATTTTCCCCATTAGATAATTGCTATTTTAAGATGAACTTGTCAGCCAACGCGAGCCAGACAGATGAGAACCAAACTTTGTACTGTTTTTATCACCATCTTGAGTCAATAATTGGTAATGCCAATGGTAAAACAACTGATTTTAGGCATCTGAGAGATGTAAGCAACCTTCAGCTAGAACAGCATCACAAGCAGGCTCTCTCCCAAGTGGAAAAGTGTTCTCTGTGTTTAGGATGCAGCCCACTACTATTTGGCAGGGAAAACCAATGAACTCAATATCAGGATTCAGACAATACTGCTTCTAACCCGCAGCATTGCTGCAGGTCACCAGGACCTTTGTGTTGTCATAGTATGTGCCTCGCAGGATGCCCTCACCTGGCCTCAGTGGAGGGGCTCCCTGGGCATGTGGGCACTGCTCATGGTGACGTGATGGGGGATGGAGATTTCAAACCAACATCCCTGTTGCTGGTGGCAATTACTGCAGCCTTGAGCAATGCAGATTGTGAAAGAGTTTGGCTGTATGGGAAAAAAAAAATAATATTTTTCTTCTTCCACAGAAAGGAATGGATTCAGCATGTGCCAGACTTGCGTTTTTTTGGAGGCTTTTTTTTGACAGCTTGCAGCCCATTGTTTATAAAATGACACCCTGAATCTTCTTCCTCCTATTTTCCTTGACTGAAATACTTTTATTTGACAAGATGAATACGATGGCAAACAAACAAACAAATAAACCAGAACTTCTGCAGAAACAAAGTTTACGATTTCCCACACAGATTAGACACTGATTTTCCTAATGAATTAAAACACTTGCAAACAGTTCTGCTCTTCTGTACTCTCGATGAACTCAGAGCCTCAGACTACGACATACTTCAGTGTGACAAGTGATTACAAACAGGTTGTGATCACCAATCACCTCACCCTTCTTTTTCCCCCCCTTCTGAGAGAGATGCTCCATATCCCCTTCATTTGGCTTCTGACCTTCTTTGTTTCTCCCAACTGGAACAAATCTGCTCCAGAGGACACATGTCCCTCCTGCCCAACAGGGAATTCTAGGGATGAGGCAGCTGACCCATGGTGGCTGTGGTCCGATGCTGCACTGCAGGGCCCCATCCTGGGGCTAGGCAGGGGATGCGCCAGTGGCGTGTTGAACATGGAGGTGGCTTTGGCTGGACCCTGATGTATGCCAGAATGGGACCTCCTGGGAGTTGTTAATGGCTCGAATGATTTAGAGCTGTCCTAGCACTGCTCTAAATCATGCTGGGACTGCTTAAGTCTCGCTGCCGCACTGTTGTTGTGGCTATTGACAGCCTCCTCCTCTGGGCTCTCACCTTCCCCTGGTTCAGCTCTCTCCAGTGAAACCATTTTAATTTCTACCTTCAAAAGGCAGGAGTAAACAAGAAATTCTAAGTGTGGTTTGCAACAGCCAAGAGCAGAGCTCTATGAGCCCCTGCAAAGGAGAGGCAGTTACCAACACTGTGCTGCTGCTGCAGGACCACTTCCTTCACCCCCACTCGTCCCCATTTGCCAAAAATAAATGTAAAAAAAAAATTAAAAAAAAATAATCAAACCATAAAATCCTTACATGAACCATGCAACCTACCATGCAGGGGTTCAGATGTGTATAGGCTAATAGTTCTGCTATAGAGGAGTATTGGCTTAATGTACCAAGGGGTTCAAGTTTTAATGAGCATTGTGAAAGGAGGACGAACAACATGCAGAGGGTGATAGGGATGTGACACTCATTTGATGTTTTTAGATGGTACTTTCTTCTCTAAAAGACAAGATGCAAATTTAAAAAAATAAAATAAAAATCAATTATTTTGAACTTAAGTTTCCTTAGAGACTTTTCTTCAGGTAGAGAGAAGATCATTGTTTACACAATGTATGGGGTCTACAGCCTTTCTGGTTTGTTTGTTTTTTCAAGTAAGATACAGTTGTAAATAAGATCTCTGATGACTAAAATGGAGACAGAACAACACGTAAGGCTTTTCCAGGCTGTTTATGAACATCTGAAAAAGGCTGCTTCACTTTTTCCTCTGCACAGGCAAGTTTCCTCTGCCTCTGTGTACAGCAACAGAGAAGAGAAAAACACAGGGAAGATGCTGGAAAATTTGATAGTAAAACAACCAACACTCACAGGTGGGCTCCAGTGAGGTTAATTCCTCCCTAATTGTTTTATTTTTGATGGACCAGGCTTCACAGAGAAGTGCTGCCTTCCTTCCTGTGCAAGAAGGAGCCCACTTACAGGGAAGGAGGAGGGCAGCTGGGGAGGGAGCACGGCAGGACTGAGCTGGCATTTTATCCCGTCCCTCCCAGCTCTGTCAACTCATTACAGTCACTGTCTGACACCCGCCTGCTGCCCCGCTCACACTCAGCACTTGTGCCCAGGGACACCCCTATTCCTGGGGACCCTGTGTGGATGCAGCTGGCATCACCAAGGAGTAGCTCAGTTTCCTTCTAAGATCACTTGAACATTATTTAAAGCAGCATATTTGGAAAGCTCAGTGTCATGGTGCTGGTGCACTGCCTGGGGCACAGATCCCCATGGGAGCCAAAGTGTGGCTGCAGCCCACACTCACCGAGGGCTGCCAGGATTGGGTCACATCCTCGTAGCCAGGTTGTAGGGCCCAGCTAACCCAATGCAGTGTGGAGAAACAAGGGCTATTCAGTGGCTTTAAAAGGAGAAATTATTTTGCTGCCAGACCATCCCCAGCTTCTAGAACTCCCCACACCTTCCTGCCCAGGCCCTATGTTTAAAAGATCCTCTCAGGCTTGTTCTTCTTGAGGAGGATGTGAACAGCAAGCCAGAATAGCTGGAATGGCCCTGCTATAAAGCCATGTTTTCCCAGTCAGTACAGTCTCATGCAAAAAAAAAAAAAAAGAAAAAAAGAAAAAGATCTGGATGGACTGGGCAGCATGGGAGGCATGGGAGCTGGGTGGCACACAGAGGGCGTCTTCCTACTGCCAGGCCTGTGGCCTTCCTGGTCAGGGGTGGCCCCTGGGAGACAACTGCCTGGTTTCTGTTAGACCAAAGCAATGCTTGGAAGCCCTGACAGAGCAGTGAGCAACTTCTGTCAGTAGTAACACTCATGAAACCCAGTTTCCTTTCTGATACTTCCAGAGCACAGGAGCTGCAAGAAGCACCTCCGAGGCAGGGCCTCACTGCCTTTCCCTCTTGGGTTCTCCAGCAGCCAGGACAAGCTGTGCTCAGACAGCAGGCTCTGACTGAAATGGATCTGATGGACTCAAAAGCTATTGGGGGGAACTAGCAGGCTAAAGATTCTTAACACTATTTATTGAGAAAACATTAAAAGCAGGTATATTTTGCATAAATATTTATTCTGAATGAGATCTATCGTGTAGCACTGGCAAGGAAATGCACAAGAACTTTGCTGACCTGTATGTGGATCCTGTCATAAACTTCATGCGCATCTTCTATGAGTTTTCCACACTGATACAGGGCAGAACACATAGAACACATCAATAGTAGAAATGAGAGGCTGCCCAGCCTCCTGAGCTCCTTTCCAACCAGAGTTATATGCTGATCAATTATTGTCCCTGTGCCTTGATTTCCAAAGTATAACATGCAAAGGAATACACAGCATTTCCTGCTCACAAGTTTCAAAAGAATGTGTACACTGAGACTGCACAGCACCAGTGACTGGAGAGGTTTAAATATAACTACCTGCTTAAGACAGTAAGAATAGATTCCCATCACATGAACAAGTGCAAAATCAGCTAGGAGCCTGCTGTCTGTGGGACAGGAATTCACTCTGCTGAGAATTCAAACATGGGTGCTGGTTTGGGGCCAAGCTGTATGGCACCAAGTGAGACCTGATGGAGCACATCCCCTGCTGCACGAGGAGCCCTACCCACATTCACAGCTTCCTCCATGCATCCAGCACCTTCTCTCCTTGCATGATAATCTGCTTCTCAAAACATTTGCTTTCCTAAAACTAACATGAAAATGAGAACAGGAGAAGCATAGCTTTAAATTGCTGTTTAAATAGCACTGAATTACTAAAAAGCATAGAAAAGGGAAAAAAATATTAAAAAGTCATGCTGTAGATGAATGTTTCTGGAGTAGATGAGACTGACAGGCAACAAGAGTCTTCCAGATATGCTTAGAGAAAGTTGGCTGCCATTTCCATCGACAACAGAATGTCACTCAGCATCTGGACCGGGACACCTTTGCACTGGAAGTCAGCTTTTAGATGGGAGAGGCCATTCTGCCATACATCCTTGGCTATGCCACAGTGACAGTGCTGCTAACAATTTATTTTGTTCATTTAGGAGACATTTACTTATCTCAATTATTTAACAATGTGTAAAATTACAAACATATTCAACTACAATATGTTCCTCTTGCGTAAACCTCTCCTCTTGGCCTCATACATAATGAAAACCCTGTTGAGTCAGTAATAAAATCCAGAAAGCTTTCAAGTCTCAGAACTGAATGTTCAAATTTTGTAGCTCACTTCCTTTTCTAACCAGACAGCAGGGCTGCCAAGAGAATTTCTGGGCATTCAGCCCCTTTGGATATACATACGCATACATATACACACACCATATATATTTAGCATTTTACCAGGGCTGGCAAAGAGCAGGCACTAATTGTTTTTAAGCCAGTTACGAACAAATGCATTTTAAAAGAAGTCAGAATACTCCTTGTTTTCATCCAATGGAACAGACAACTCAGACCTGGACAGGGAAAACGATCAGCTCCAGCTCTGTCAATAAATAAATATTTGTGTTTCATTCCAGCAGAGGAAAAATGCAGTACGGATTTTAGGAACCAACCTCAAATATTCATGTGTTGAAATACCACCAGTCTTTATGCGAAGGGGACAGCTGCCCTTGCAAATGCCAGATTTGCACGAATTAGTGCACTACATGCATGCAAAGGCTGGGCACACAATCTAGCGTACCACATTTTTTGGAGGTTAAGCCTCATTCTTGCAAAGAGAAGAGCATCCTCATCTTGCACTGAAGCCAAACTGTAATGAGTAAACTTGGCCCATCACAACTAGGAAGAGTTCAATTGCTAAATATGAGAGCTTTAAGATCGTATTACACAGCACACTTGTGATTCCTGCCTGAAAATCTACATAGCTTCTAAATCTTTTGCACTATTTATAACAACAACCACCACAACTACATTTATTTCCCTTCAGAAGCACTGTCTGTTTTTGCATTTATACTGCAAGCAGCATATTAAAAAGAGGACAAAATAGGTATAACATCTGTCAGTGCAATACAAGAGCAGGCAGCAGCCACGTGAAGGGAAGGACAGACATTCAAAGAGTTTCATATGGCATGGAAACGCAAAACTAAGTTCAAGTCTGAGAGTTTTCCCACACTTCAGCTAAGTATATTACCAACAGCCACCGCTGTACCACTTGTCGCAATCGTACGGGAGTGTGATGACACACGGCATGATACAGCCCACCCCAACACACACATGCTCCACAGCTAAGGATGTATGTGCATATACCAGCATGTGCTAGAAAAGAACAACTAAACAGTCTTAAACGGCTGTGAGATTAGCAAATAAACTGACAAAATTAGACTGAGGAATTAGACCCCATGGCTCTTCAACTGACTACAGAAGTGAGGTCGTCCTAACTTACTCCACACACCCAAATGGAAGATCTGTGCACTGCTCTCATGATCAGATCTTTCCACTACCAGGGGAGAGTGAGTCAGAATAGGACACAGATACTGTTTACTAAAAAGCTCTTGGAACTAGAGAGAGGAAAAGGGAAATACATAGGAGAGGCTAAGGACGAATTCCAAAAAACAAGACAAGAAAAATAAAACAGGGATAAACTGTGAGAGTGCGAAAAAGGTGGAGACAGAAATACTGAAGCAAATGCAGAAGGGGAGATACGAGCTTGATGAACCCAGACAGAAAGCCAGGGGCATGAGGAACCTGGTCTGGGACACCAGGATGGTGGGAATAAGGGGAGGAAGAATAGGGATATTAGAGGTGCCAGTTCCTCATGTTGCGTACTGATGATGTGCACGTGTCCTATTTTTAAAGCAAATGCATAGCCAAGATGACCCTGATATCATCAGGACATCAGCAGCACTGCTGGAACAGGCAGCTTGCACTGGCAGAGGATTTAAAGCAGAGCAGCCTGTGAGCAGGGAGAACTGCTGCAATCAGTTAGGCAGTATGACAGGGCTGGAGACCCAGCATGCCACTCCTCCCCCAGTGAGTCTTTACCCTGCATGTTGTGGCTGCTCCACACATGTGAATAAGCATCCACACTGCTTGTGCTCATAGCCCAAGTATCCAAGTGTGCCCTTGTCTTTAGCACACCCAGATGACATCCCTGTGAATTAGGAAATAATATTTATCTCCTCTCTCTACAGACGGGGCATTCAGCAGAGAAGAATGACTGCCCAGGACCACAGCGGCAGGCTGTGCAAATCTAGAGCCTGAATCCGCCTCTCCCAAGTCTGTGGCCAGAACTGCAACTGCTATTGAGAACCAAGAAAATTCCAAAAATGCAAATGAGCCATCTTGAAAGTTTTATAAGTGAAACTCCTGCTGTAGGCATGAATGAAGGAAGCACAGGCTCCAGCAGGCAAATTCTTTGCCACCCCATCTCCCAAGTCCCAGAAATCCTGTTGATCTGGGCTAATAAATTTGCCCAAGCCTTAGACATTCTCTTGGCCCTCATCCCAAGCTCACATAAGAAGCTATTTCATAGGCAAGGTTCTTATTTACAGTTACTCAACTCCCATAATATTTTATCTGAGGTGGCATTTTTAACACTCCCCTCCCCAATACTGGATGAACCGTCTCTTTCTTGGCTTTATAGATTTGTAACTAATCTAGTTAAAATCCCACAAATACCTGGATGTTTCTGTGCTCCATATTCAGAGAAGAGGCTAGCTGAGGAAAAAGTACATTAGCATGAAAATGATGGTGACATTCAGACTGAAGCTGATCGTTCATTTATTAAGTCTACTGTTATGCCAGGAGCTGACCATGAATCTGCTGTGTAGGTTCCTAAACTTGTAGTACTTGGGCACGGATACCCTGCCATAAAATCCAGAGTCACAGGTTCTTACCAGGTTGCACAGGGGGTCAATGTGCTGTTCTCCATCCCTTGCAGCTCCAGGATAGATCCTTTGTTTTCCTGTAGACCACGCTAATAGCAAAAAGGGACGTTGTAAAATGGAATGGGGCACTGGGGAGTAGCCACAGCAGAGCAGGGTGCCTCAGGCCAGGGCTGCTCTGGAATCAATGGATCTCAGTATGGGTCTAAGACTGCTGTTTTTATTGAATTGGAGCTCACAACTAATGCACAATAAAGAGGTGCAAGTGGGCAATACAGAAATGTGGCCTCAGACTCAGTCTGCAAAGAAAGAGCTGCATTATTCTACCACTTCTCCTGGATATGCAGCAGCCCACAGTACTGTAGCCATAACACCAGGGCTCTGCAGAGGATTCTTGCTCTTGGCACCCAGCTTTGTGCTGCTCACTGTGTACCATCATGGTCTGTGGCTGCTCCAGGTGCAGGGTATGGTCAGTCAGACACAGATGGGCACAATCTACTTCAAGTATCTGTTCACTGGGCCTTCCTGCCCCCGATCTTTCCTGTTCTGGATTGTAAAAGCATCTAGCAGCTTCTTCCTTGTCTGTAGTTCCTTCAGGCTATCACACTCAGGAGTCCCCACCTTGTATCACCCTCCATTCATCACCTGCTCTCTCCTGCTGTCACTCCTTCTCCTGCTTTGATGCTCAAACATGGCAGCAAATATCCAGGTTTGCTCTGCTCAGCCTTGGGCTATTCCCTGCCCTTGCTGCCCACCAGGTAGCTGCCTATCCTCCTTACAAGGGCTTCCTCAGCCTCACCTCCTTGTTAGAGCTGATGCCAGGAAAGGCACCAAGCTGCCCCCAGCCAGGCACCCCAACCCCTTTTAAAAGTCACCTTAATCTTATTTGGCAAGAGTTAAAAAACTGGCCAGCTGCTTAACCAGGCTATCAAAATAAACTGGATTGTAGTTCAAGGTAACTTCAGAGAAACACAGCCATCCGTTTCTTCAGAGTTCTCCAGAAACTTGCATATCAGCTGTTTAATTAGTATGTGCTGATTAATTAATGCCATTAACTTTGATCAGATAAACTAGATTTAATGTCAGTATAACTGAGACCAGAAGCTCATGCTAAGGTAAGACGCCAGTCAAGACAAAAGCTTTACAAAACCTTTTTAGATTGGGATTGTTCTCCTTAGTGTCCTGGCCAGAAACTCATGTTTGTGTTAGGAAGTCACACCCTACCAAATAGAAGCATTTTGCTTTTCCTGCAGCATCCATTCTTCTCTCCTTTGAGAACATAGCCCTTGGCAACATTCTGACTCTTGGGTTTGTCGGGTTTGGTTCTGAACCGCATCTCCTGTGGCAAACCAAAGGCACCTTGTGTGCATGTGCACGCACACCCGCCTCCAGCAGCACAGGGGCACAGCCCTGGAGCGCTTCTTCCTCATCCCCCAGTGACCCTCCATCAGGAGCATTTCAATGCCAATTCTGTTCTCCTTCAGCCAGAACTCCATCCTGACCATCTCCCTCACCAGCTAGGTAAGCGAGGGAAACCTTCTTACTCCACATCCCCACTCACCACAATCTCATCCTCTATTTTTGAAATATTTAAGGCCTAAAATGTAGAATTTGGGGTTTTACACCAGCTAATATTAATAGAAACATTCTCAGGATTTTTTCCCCCAATGTAAATGGAACGCTTTTATTTTTTTTTTTTTTAAACATCTCCCTGTGGTGCTTGCAGCCAAACACTGCAGCATTGTGCCAGCCCGGGGAGCTCACTATAAACAGATCTGTCTAGCTTCTCTGTCAGGCCCCGTGAGCTCGGCATGAACCAGGAAAAATAAACGTGTACATTAAATATTTACTGTTTACAGTGTGTACAATCTAAAAGTGTTTTTAACAGCACGAGTAAGGCACACTTTTAATCACTGATTTTTATTTTGACATGGCACCGTTAAGAAAAAATTGTATGGGTACATCCTGAATGCCCACTCCTTCCAACCAGGGGCTCTCCTCACAGCTGTAAACAAACATCATTTGGTTATTACACACTCCTCACATGAAATACCTATGTTGTCTGCCATTTTTCCCAAAATAATCTCATTAAAAATTGGGACTGTGGGCCTTTTCAGAATCAGTCCTCAGTTACACAGCAAGATAAGACAGTGATAAGTATGTAGGTTGCTGAGTGCGAAATGATGCAGAAGAGTACAAGAGACACACAAACCTGTTCAACTGGGAACAGAGCAGGGCCCTAGAAATAATCCAGTTCTTCCCTTTAAAGACAGGCTGATAGCTGGGGCTCTTTAGCCCCAAAAAGACTCCAGGGAGACCTGAGAGCAGCCTTTCAGTATCTAAAAGAAGGGTTGTAAGAAAGAAGGGCACAGATTCTTTGTCACAATCTGTTGTGACAGAACAAGGAGAAATAGTTTCAAATGAAGAGAGGGGAGATTTAGACTGGCTGAAGTTTGTTTTTTTTTCCAGTAAGGGTGGTGAAGCACTAGCATAGGTTGCCTAGAGAGAAGGTGGATGTCCCATCCCTAGCAACATGCAAGGGAAGCCTTGGTGGGGCTCTGAGCACCTGACTGATCTGTAGGTGTCCCTGCAGAGCATAGGGGAGCTGGACAAGATGACATTTAGGGGTCCCTTCCAACTCAAACAATTCTATGATTCCATGAAAATCAATAATGAACAAACACCCCCAAAAGTAAATAGCTGCCTGTCAGCACTATTTTTTAAAATGTATTTTTAAATGAATAATGTAACAGCTAGCTTTTAGTGTTTTTTCCATGCAAAAGGGTTTCTGCTTTCATCTCAACATTGACACTCGGAGCCATAATTTCTGTACAACAACAGGAAAAGAAACGTTAACACAATCGTAAAAACGTCTCCACACCAAAGTAGTCTGCCGATAGCCCTGCTAACCTTGTACTTCCTGAGGACACTGGTCTGTGGGAAAACAGTGGGCAGCAGACATCAACGTGCTTCCTGGCTGACTCGAAGAGATCTTGCATCCCAGCGAGTCCACATTCACTGCTGGGCTCCTCTGTCCCGAATCTCCACAAGGGCTTGGAGCAATGCATGCAACTTTTCACTGGGCAGCCTAGCAGGTCTCACCCACCAGCTCTATTTTAGTTTCTGGCAAAGATGAACTGAAGAAGAGATTCCATTCCAATAGTTTGTTCCTTGTTCCTCAAGAAAAATTCCCCAACGAGTTCAATAGAACAAGATGCACCTTTAAGACTGGGTATGCTATTCAAGGCTGGAGATGGTTTAACACTTCTCCTTAATTGCAGACACGTAAGACTGGGATGGGCAGCTATTTGCACATTCTTGGATCACAACTCTGTCTCCAGAAACATTCTCAAAACACATACAGGATCTATTGGCTGTCTTTAAGTCCTCCCTATCTGCAAGGATGACATCGTGTCTACTTATTTGTCTGCTATTGACTTTCTCACTATGCTATCACTGACTAGAAGTGAGGGGCACGTGCCAGAGATCTGTGCAAAAAGCTGATCTCCAGCCGGGCAGCTCTAGCCTGGCTTCCTTCTATCAGTTAGCTCATACGTGTTATAAAATAAACACGCACAACGGAAGAAAAGAGCACAACTAGTTGCCACTGAAAGTTGGTAGGTGAAGGGTAAGAGTCCAAATAGAACAGAATGGAAATAAACAGGAAGACAGCAAACACAATCACAGTCTCACTGTGTTTTAATAAGCCTATGTGTGTAGCAGAGGATGAGTAATAACAGTAGACAAAGCCAACAGGCACCTCAGGGGACTCTCCACTGTTCTGAGATTGATGCCACGACATTTTCAGCAGGTAACCTGAAAACCAACAGAATTCACTGTGCAGCAAAACATCTTCGGTATCTTGAAAGCTCAGGACCTTCCTTCTATTTGTACTCAAAGAAAAAGAACTGCTTTTTAAACAAACAAACAAAAAAAAGCATGCCTACAAAACTACGTTCTTAAAAGCAAAAGCCAAGCAGTCCATCTGAATACCCACCTATCAGTGACAAGAAAACTTGTCCCTGGGTCATTAGCAGAAGAGAGGAAGTGAAAATACCAGAACGAAGGCAGAAAGTTCTGCTAGTACTGATATCACCTGACCTTAAGGGAACAGAACTTTGATGATGACTATAATGAAACACAATACCCATTGGGAAAGAATAATTTGACACATATTTTAAATGTAGAAATGTAAAAACAAACCTGAATGTACTGAAGAGTAGACATTCTGGGCTGCAGAGCTCCACAACACAGATAGAGGCAGAAAGCAAATGACTCTAAGGTGTAGCAGAGTAGAGTGAGGCAGGCAACAGCTGAAAACCATTATGGACCACAGCCCACAGGTGTTCTTTGATCAATAATTGCTTAGGCACTGCTTGATTGCAATCAGGTTAACCCTGCTCCAGTAACTCTTTGTGATCATGACCAATTTTCCTTTTAGCTTGCTCATTTCATTTTAATAAAGATGTCAGTTTACATGCAGTACTGCTCCACAGGGGAATCCTGCACACCAAGGGCCAACGCTGGAAGCTATGAAAAAGTTTCTCCTGAGGTCATATGGGATCCATGTCCAAGACTTTCTCTTTAGCTGGTGCTGGGAAAGCAGCTGTGTGCAGTCCTGATGCCTCAGCTTCCTTCTGCAAAACTCACAACACAGCTGCAAAAAGAACTTTTGTAAGATACATAAAGAGAGATTTCAACTTATATTTCAAGTAGAATCACTGCATAAAGAAGATAGACATGATTTGGAAGTCCGTGTGCATCCAGGTGCTGGCCAGGACCACCTGACTTTCATTACTTATTTACACGGCAAGGAGAGCTTAGGCCAAAGCCTGTAACAGTCTTCTCATTCAAAACTTTAGATACAGGGAAGTGCCTGATGCAAATACTGTCTTCTGAGCATATCCTGGTGTCAAAGCCCATGCATGTGACAGCAGGTTAAGGTACCTTAGTAATCCACCTGCCTTGCTGAGGAAACTGAATGCCTTCCCAGTGCTACAGCAGCTGCTACTGTAGCATTAAAGTAAATTGAATGCCATCTCCTTGAGCAGCAGCAAGAAAGAGCTTTGGGCTCTATGAACAAGCTGAAGGAGCTAAGTAGATGTTAACTACTTTCCTTTCTGCATCCAGTTCTGGGTGAGAAGCCATGCAGCACACACTGCCAGTGACCATCTGCAGGGATGGTTCTTGAAGAAGCAATGAAAACAACTAAATAATACTGCAAATTTTACTTGTCTGGGTTCCCTGCAGGGTCAGCAGGCTCACAAGTTCCCTTTTCACATTCACAGAAGAGGAACCTCTGCAACTCCTTGACAGCAGCCAGAGGTAAAATCAGTGTGCCTACAGAGCGAAGTGTCTCTCGGTACACAGAAGCTGTGAAGCACAAACCCACAAATATTAGAAACGACAGGCAAAGCACATACTGGACAAAAACCGACAGGCGTGAGCGCAGCTAAAGGGAGGGCAGTGGGGAAAAGGAAGAAAACAAATAGGAAATACCATACTCAAAGAATTCAGCATAAACTGAGCAAATCAAAGCAAGAAAAAAAAAAGTCTGAACCCACTTGGATTTGAGCTGCTGAAGCCTTCTGGCTATTCTGCTGCTATGTTGCTATGCTTAATTTGCCCCGCTGGATTTGCACCTCCTGTGAGTCACTGAGAAGAGCCATTGACTCTGGAAGAACTGATTTAGTGCAGCAGGAACCGGCGGCCTGGCAGGAGCTGCAGGAGAGGCCCAAGCAAAGGTAGGTAAACATTAGGAGAGGAAAGGTCGTCAGGAAAAAGCCTGGAACAGGGAAAAGGAGAAGAAAAAGGAGGAGAGATGGAAGAAATGCCCAGTAAAGGATGGGCAAAGGAAAGAGAAAATGGGAAAAAGAAAATTAGAGACAGTACAAAAGCAAGGGTTGGATGCTGGTTTGGGTAAGAACTTCCCCAGAAATCACGTGACTGTAAAGTTCTGATGTTCTCTACCTCAGGCCAGATGCCTGCTGCACTGGGCATACCGCTGCTTGGGAGGCTGTCTGTCCCATGCAGTGCCTGCACTGCTCCAGAGTCCCTGCACACGGCCATGGAATGATGACCTTGGGTGGAAGAAGATAAATTGTATTTTTCATCTGGGTTTCTTCTTGATTTGTCTCTCCAGAAACTTTTTCCCCTGGGGAAATAAAGGCCTGTGGAAATGATGGTATATACCTGGTAAACCTGCAATATCTGGTGCATTAACCAATTGTTCCAAAATCCTGCTTAACTACGCTTTCGGCCAATCTCACCTTACCAACAGCTATTGCTGCCTATGGCACACAAGTCGGGAGACAGAAAGATGCTCTTCATTACATAGAGCTGGGAATATTTCCTAGTTTCCTTAGGACAGCAAAGGTCTGAAACTTGATGTTACCCTTAACAAAACCTATAAGATTAATGCTCCTAGCCTCTTCCTGTCTCCCAATGTACACCTGCAGACACAGTTGTATCCTGAGATGCAAACACCAGGTCACAGTTTGTGACAGGGAACTGTGTGCAATGGAAGTGTATGAAAGCTTCATGGTCCAACCTCAAATGTTGTCAGCTGCTTGAAATTCAGGACAGGCTTGTCAAAAGGCGCTTCAAAGCTTTCCAAGTGACCTTTTTTGAGCAAATGCAGGTTCGTTTACAGTTTCCCATCAGAGTTGTGTGGATGTGTGGACATGAAACCAACTGAGAAAAGCACCATTCATTGGCTTTCCTGTGGCATTTGCTGAATGTTGTGAAAGCCACAGATCAAAGCAGAATGCTTGATGCACGTCCTTAAATTAGATGTAATTAAATAGACAAGTGTTTGCATAAATCCCTGAAAAGCAAAACGGTCCAATTTAACCACATGCTGGTGCAGCAGCTCTTCTCACTTCAACTTTTTCAAAGTTTTCAGTAAGAAAAACGCACTGAATGACAATGTTGCTCCATCTGATCACAAAGCTGCCCTGTGGAGTCACCTTGAACAAAAAGCACCTGTGGGGTTCCACCTGAAAGGGAACGTCAGGTTGTTAGAAAAGAACCATGCCCAGAACGCAGCCGCAGGAGCCAGGGAAGCGCAGGCTCCGAGACAGGGACCGAGCCTCGCTCCTCCTCCTCGCAGCTGAAGCTGAGGGGTGGGGATGGCAGCGGGTACCACCATCACTGGTAGCCGCCTCAGCTGCCGGTGGGCTCTGTCCAACTTGACGAACGCGACCAATGACTCCCGCCGCCTGCAGTGGCACCGCACGGCACTCTCAGGAGCCTGTAACTTAAGGACGGGATTTCCCTCTCCAGCCGAGTCTGGAGGCGCGCGCCCCGTGCGGAACCTCTTCCACTTCGGGCCTCAGGCTTTTCCCCCACGTGTGTGCGGCCGTACGGGCGGAGGGGCAGCCCCTCTCCGGGGATGCGGCCGCACGTCGGGGCCGAACGGAGCGGTGCTTGCCCGCAGGCGGCCGCAGTCGGGGCTCCGCCGGTCGCAGGGCCGCACCGCATCGAGCCCCTTCTCTCGTCCCCGCGCCGCGCCGGCAGCCCGCGTCGCCCACCAACGCCGAGCCCGCCGCAGAACTGCCGGGCAACAACAGCCTCTTTTCTGCGGCGGCGTCCAACGAGGCCGTCGGTGCTAAAACACAAAAGCGAACAAACAGCGCGCACCTCCCCGACCCCGACTTACCAAGCCGTGCGCGTCCCGTCCGTCGCCGTGACGCCGTCCCCCAGCGGAGAGCAACCGGCCGCCCGTGTGCCCGCAGCTGTGCCCGTCCCGCGGGGCCGCGCCGCCAGGGGACAGGCGGTGCCCGCAGCCCGCCCTCCCCACCCCTCCGCTGCGCGGGGCTCTCCTGCGCGCCTCCACCTCCGTCCTCGAAGGCAACCGAAAAAGAAAAAAACTCCCACGTAGCCCACCCCAAACCGGTGTTAGGAACGGGTCTCGCTTGTAAGGAATCCCTGCGATGGGGACTCGCGGTCACGCCGCTGGAGCGTGGACGGAGCTCCGCTTTTCGCAGTACCCGCGGCGGGGTAACGCCAGTTGGCTGCTCCGGCGCTGCGCTCCTAAATCATGATGGACAGATTGCGTGAAAAGCAGGAATTCCAGAGAATTTCCTGCCCTGGGAACAGCAGCGAGGGCTATATTTAACAGCATCTGAAGCTGTCAAGAATGCTTTGCGGTTGGATAACAGAGCAGAAAAATGTGAAAAATGCGGGCTACTGCTATACCAAATATGGAAATATTGTTACGTCTGGTGGCTGAATCCCCATCTGGAAGCACTTACGGCCACGCAGAGAAAGGGCGCCACAACAGAAGCCCAAATACTCCTTCCCGTCCCCAGCCCCAAACTCCACCGGGAAACCGCTACCGGGAGCGCGTCTTCCCGACGGGGGCAGCACGGGGGCACCGCAGCCAGCGGCCGTCTCCGCGGAGCCCGTCCCGCTCGGCGTCCGCAGCTCCGGTCCCGCTGCCCGATCCAGCGGCGCCCCCGAGCAGCGCTCGCCCCCACGGACGCCCGCGTAACGGGATCGCGTCCGCGGCGGTGCGGGTTGGGCCGGCGGGACGCGGAGAGGCCCCTCGGGCAGCCCCCAACCCCGCAAAGCGGCGCGGTGCCCGGACCGGGCGGGCGCGGTGACCCCCCGCGGCAGAGCCGCCGCCAGCGGCCGCGGTGCCGGGAGACGGGGCGGGGCGGAGCGGCCGCGCCGCGCGCCAGCCGCATTCCTGGGATGCCGCGAGCGCTGGACGCGGCCGCGGCCCGGAACGCGCGACGTCAGCGCCGAGGCGCACGCGGCGGCCCCGCGACCCATAAAAGGCGGTCGCGCCCGCCGCTGCCTCAGACCGCGCCGGCCCCGCTTCGCGATCGCATCTCGAGCTCCGCTCTCGCTCCGCGCCAAGACATGGGCTCCATAGGAGCTCGCCCCGCGCTGGCGGCCGCCCTGCTCTGCCTGGCCCGCCTGGTAAGTGCCGCCCTCGGGGCTTCACGGGAGGGCTGGGGATAACGGCTCGGCGGTGCCGGCGCTCACCTCTCCCCTCTGCTCGCCCCGCAGGCTCTCGGCTCTCTGTGCCCCGCCGTCTGCCAGTGCCCGGCCGCCGCGCCGCAGTGCGCCCCGGGCGTGGGGCTGGTGCCGGACGGCTGCGGCTGCTGCAAGGTCTGCGCCAAGCAGCTGAACGAGGATTGCAGCCGGACGCAGCCCTGCGACCACACCAAGGGGTTGGAGTGCAACTTCGGCGCCAGCCCCGCAGCCACCAAGGGCATCTGCAGAGGTAAGAGCTGCCCGCGGCGCGGTGCGGAGTGCCGGAGTTTAGTAACTTTGAGTCCATGTATGGTTATGCTTTGTTGTTGGTAGCTTGGCAGAAAGGCACATGACTTCAGCAGTCTGGAATGCGATTCAGTATGTCTGGGCTCTGCTAAAAGCACATAAGGAAAAGTGATTCCTGACTAACTTATTGTTCTAGCCCCGCGTCTCCGGGGGACTGTAGGGAACTTTACCATAAACCGAATTTAACAGAGCAGCAAAATATGTGTCTTTAAATGAACGATTCCCAGCGCTGACACCCTCTTCTCTCTCTCTTACTCTCTGCAGCACAGTCTGAGGGGAGACCGTGCGAATACAACTCCAAAATCTACCAGAACGGCGAAAGCTTCCAGCCCAACTGCAAGCACCAGTGTACGTGCATAGATGGAGCTGTGGGCTGCATCCCGCTCTGCCCACAGGAGCTCTCCCTCCCCAACCTGGGCTGCCCCAGCCCCAGGCTGGTCAAAGTGCCTGGGCAGTGCTGCGAGGAGTGGGTCTGTGATGAGAGTAAGGATGCGCTGGAGGAGCTGGAGGGCTTCTTCAGCAAGGAGTTTGGTCTGGATGCTTCTGAGGGCGAACTGACCAGGAACAACGAACTGATTGCCATTGTGAAGGGAGGCCTGAAGATGCTACCCGGTGAGTGTGCGCTGATCTGTGTGACGGCAAAAGCTGAGATGGGAGGAAAGCTGTGTGACTCTTTAGATTGACAGAAAGAAACTCAGGGAGAAGGCAGATGTAGTCTAAGCCCCCCTTTTCTTTTCCAGTTTTTGGATCCGAGCCACAAAGCCAAGCTTTTGAGAATCCCAAATGCATTGTGCAAACAACTTCCTGGTCCCAATGCTCAAAGACATGTGGGACCGGCGTCTCCACCAGAGTCACCAACGACAATCCCGACTGCAAGCTCATCAAGGAGACCAGGATATGTGAAGTGAGGCCGTGTGGCCAGCCCAGCTACGCCTCCCTAAAGGTAAATATAAACACCTCTGGTGCTCCTCTTCTTTCCAAACTGGTTCAAGTAGAGAGTAAAGGCAGGACAAGAATCTCCCACTAATGATATTATTATCTTTTCTTTACAGAAAGGAAAAAAATGTACCAAGACTAAGAAGTCCCCATCCCCCGTAAGGTTTACTTATGCTGGATGCTCCAGTGTAAAGAAGTACCGCCCCAAGTACTGTGGGTCTTGTGTGGATGGCAGGTGCTGTACTCCCCAGCAGACCAGGACTGTCAAGATCCGTTTCCGCTGCGATGATGGAGAAACCTTCACCAAGAGCGTCATGATGATCCAGTCCTGCCGCTGCAACTACAACTGTCCGCATGCAAATGAAGCTTATCCGTTCTACAGACTGGTCAATGACATCCACAAATTTAGGGACTAAGTGGTATTTGGGGTGGGATGTTAAACAGAATTCTGAAGTAACCAGCCATGGAGAAAGGACCTCTGATGGAAGTGGTGCCTTGCCCATTTGAGGGCAATATGAGATATTACAAGAGTGCACTGTGCAAATGGACACTAATGCAACAGAGATTTAAGCATAGTTAAAGCTTCATAGTACTGGAGCAACTTTACTGCTTCTTTTTGGAGCACCTTTATCTTATACTGTTTTCTGTTTGTAAGTGATCTGATGTTTTATTCCGGTTATGAAAACTTTTCCTTTCCTATTCAGTTTAACACTATGCTTTTCCCCTCCCCTCCATCTTCTCCCCTACTTTCCCAACCAAATTGGAAGTTACATTCCTTCCTGAGGTGGGCACTTGTGGGGTGTTCACAGTGGCAGCTATTATTATGTACCAACTGTAGTTTAATGGCAAACAGAAATCAGTTGTTTTAAAGCTGAGTATTTTATTTATCAAACTGTAGCTTTTTTTTTTTTTTAACCCCTTTGAACCCCTGTAATACTGGAATAAGTTGTAAATGATTTTAATTTTATATTCAATGAATTAAAAGAATTTATTTATGGAATTAATCATTTAATAAAGAAATATTTACCTAACTATTCTTAGTAAAGCATCTTGAAAGGCAACAGACTTCAGCTCCTTTCCAGGACCACTTTGAATAGTCTGGAAACCAAAACAGGCTCCATCCCAGGTACAGCAATGAATGAGTAAGCTGAGTCTTTGGGTAAATGGTATTTTGAAGTGGTATACGCAATCTGTCACCCTGTGCACTAGAAAGTGTATACAGAGAAAGCTTCCTGGCACTAAAAGCAAACGTTTGGAAGAGAGACTGAAATGCTAATTAGTCTGTCAGATTATTCAAACTGTCCTGGAATTTGCAACATAAGGCACTTCATTAGAATGCAGTGTGTGCACAGTGATGTCGAGCACTGGGGTGGAAGCGGTGGGCAGGTCTCACATTTTTGGTGGCTGCTTTCTGCAAATTAATGGAGTTCTGTGGAAGAAGAATGTTTCCTACAGTCTGCAGGAGGTAGTTGGCTTTCACTAAATTCAAATTAAATGAGCTTGAAGCAATGACTTTTGTTAATCCTAATAACCCAGTGATGAAAAGTAAACATACTGTTAACAGGAGAAGAATGTGAGGAATTTCAAGTACTTTTCCAATAGAGTAAAAGGCAAAGCAGCCAATCTTCTCCCTTCTCCGCTTCCCCTCCCCACTTATTAAATATGTAACTACACTTCAGGGATGTAGATGACATTTAGTGAACCAAGGGAGTCCTAAGATAGCTACCTGGTGTGCATTAAGAAAGTGGCATTTAAAAATAATCTAGAGCAGGAACTTAGAAAGCCGCATGAACCATTTGTGCTATGCTGGCTAGCATAAAGCTGTACTACAGATAAGACTGAAAGGAAACCTGCAGCACCATTTTTTCCTCCTCATCACCAGTCTTCTGGCATAAGCCCTTCCTGTGGCCTTTACTAAGAAAAGCACTTCTACAAAGAAGTGACTGATGGTGTGGTTTTAGAATTGTGAAGCATTGTCATCCACTGCTGTGCAGTTATATGTGTAAGTGGCTAAGAGTTCACTTCTCATTTGATTAGGCATAAATACTTCAATAAAATTAATGGCTGGCAGTTAATGCTTTGCCTGAAAAAATTACAGCTGTCTCTCTTCTGCTCAGTCAAGTTTTCTCCCTGGAGGCATTCATAGCTTCAGCTGTTTTGGAATTTACCACCTGGCCACCAGTCTTAGCTGCACCTAAACCTGTCTGTACAATACTTGTTGACAGCAAGAGTGTAAAACACAGTGAAGTGCTTTTGTTTCTTTTTTTTTTTGGTAACATCTAGCACTGAACGCTTCTTTACATCACCTTTCGCTGAGAAATCACGTTTACTCACGGGGCTACTGCATGGATAAAAGTGTGTGCTGTGTGCAGACTCAGTGCTGCCTGCCCAGCCTGGGCCACCTCCACGTGCAGGTACACCTGTGTGACACCTACCTTCAAGATGACCTAATGCAGCTCTCCTACAAATCACACATAGCTGTAACTACGCTATGCTACACGCACAGGCTGTTTGCCTAAACACGCAGAGCATATACAAGCACACATGGCCCCTCCTATTCCCATCTGGTATGCAGTTATAGGTGCAGGCCTGAGGTTTTGCAGCCTTTCCACGTCCCATCAGGCAGAGAGGTGCATCTGTCATCTCTGCTCAAAGAGCTCTGGTGGGAGAGCAAGGGCTGCATGAGCAGGACACGCAGATTTTGGAGTAGCATGTACTAAATAAAATTACTCCGTTATAAAGAGGAAAATTAACTACAAATCTTCCAGAGTTGTCTCACACCAGCTGCTCATCAAGAACGTTCTCTTTTCATTTGTTGTATTTCAGTTACATGGCAAAATGACAGCCCCACAACTCCCAGTACGGTGTAAGGAGTCAGCATCACCCTTTGTGTAACACCTCTGCATGTGCTTCGAAACGTCCCTGCTGCTCTAACACTGGACACTGCTGCGAAAATATCCACGATAAAAAGAGGAGTTCCTTCAGGTGTAAGCAGGAGGGCTTGCAGGTAGGATAAATAAGCACATACATGATTTTACATCTTGGTCAAAATCTAAAGTATCCAAATCCTTCCTTCATGATGAATACTAACAGATCTGCAAACAAGGCACGAGGAACACGACCAACGAACGGAAGCTGTAGGCATTCAGTAGACGCTGCTTATCACGGCTGCTCCACCCAGCAACCCCCGGCCAGCAGCCCCGCGGAGGGAGGACGGGGTCACCCGAGGATGGAGCGTGGCACGGCGCTTTGCCGAGGCTGCTGCTGCCGCCAGAAGGAACTCCTGTCGAACTGCAGTCTTAGGACTGCCGGAGGTCTCTTCTATCCAATGCAGTCACTTCAAGGGCCTGATGGTGGTTCCTGCTGTACTATCAGGGTTACATGTAATACATACATATGCTCCCTACTGACAAAGGCAGAATGGTGAGGACTAACTTCATGCTTCCTGAAGTGCTGCATCATGGGAAGCACATGAAAGGCAGGAGCCAGCAGAAAGCAGAGCTCCCTCACTACATTACGCCCTCTTCTCTGCTAGCACTCTCATGAATGAGCAGGGAGGCTGATGAGGAGCAGATGGGAGGAAAAGCCAACATCTCTCTGGCATGGACAGCCAGCCACTAGTTAACCCGTGCTGAGCCTGCCACAAGAACTGCTATAAGCTCCATATAAGCTATCGTGGAGCTCCAGCAAAGCCACACCTACCAGGATGCTCCAGGCAGCAGGCTCACCTCCTGCTGCTGGTGGGACTCTCAGTGAGTTGGTGGCACTGCTTATGTGCGGTGCCCACAGTGAGGGACAGCTGTGCACTTGTCCCAGAAATCTGCCTCCATTCTGTGTTTCACACAGACGTGTCCCTGTTTTCATCTTCATCGTTTTTTCCTCGGTGCTACATACCCTCAGAAAACAGCACACAGAAATACAGGGGAGGGCATGGAGAAAGCAGCAATACAGTTCATTCTGGAGATACCTATAAATGCTTTTCAGCTTGGGAACAACTGTGCAACCCTGTAGTGTGGTGAGATTTGGTATATAGAAAATAGAAATAATCCAGCCAACAAATTTATACAATAAACATCAATATGTACTGTCCTGTGAAGACCAAACACCAAGAAACCAAATAGACAGTATCCAGTATGCAATGATTCTTTTTTCCCCTAGAAAAACTATAGAGCTATGAATTCTACATACTCAATTTATGTTGGAGAATATCCTGGAAAACCCCAAGGCACCATTCACAGAAGCAACCTCATCTGTCCTGAAGTACTACCACTTACCAGATGAAACAAAGCAACCATCCAGAACAGAAACACCACACAAGTTCTTGTAAGGCTTTCATTCATTGGATGGAATACTTTTGTAGGTAGGGTGCACAGATTTGTGCAAATGGGAACTGAGCTAGGATAGAGACAACAACAAGTTACCATCATGGTGAAAGCAGACACAGTTTTAGTAATAGGAATGAAGAGACTCCGTTACAGATGTCAGTCAAACACTCAAGAATGTGGTTCACCAACATTTTGAGAACACTGTTCCCACATCTGATCAAATGGAGACCAGTGTGTCAGCAGATTCAAAGCAGCTGATTCTCTGAAACCACCGAGTTCCTTGAGCATCTCAAACCGAACAGGTTAGATCCTAGTTATCTCATAAAATCTAACAATATCAGACACAAACACAACGTAGCCATAAATTCAGCAATTGTTAATGAAATTTAAAACAGGAAGATACATTTTTTCTCTACAGAAGTAGATACTTGCACTGCAGTGGAGCAACCCTATTAAAACCAGTAAGGATGCCCAACCACAGCTGAAAGTAGAAACTGTGAAAAAGGATTAACAAAGAGAGATCACAGAGCTCAGATACAAAAACGATGGGGATTTCCCAGAAAAGCTTTCTTTTCCATCAGTCAGCTCTTCTTCCCAAATGTTTGTGCCTCAGACACCTTTTCCTCACTTGATCCTCTATCTATTCCCTACAGGCACTCTTGGAAAAACAGATAAACTTCTGGGGTTAGGACATGATTCAGCAGAGAACCAGGAAGCAAGAAGTGGAAAAGCAATGGGCAGCTTTCACACTTTGTTTCTTTCTCCTTGTGACAGAAGTGGGATGACAGAAAGAAAGTACAATGTGATTTGAGAAATACTTTTGCTTTCTTCATAAGCTGGGATCACACAGCAACCAGCAAGCTCTCAGTGCAGTGGCAATTTATTCTCTGAACTGAGACTCTCTCCCCCTTCTCACTTCTATCCTGCTTCTTTGGCAGATTATTTTTAACTTGTTCTAGTGTGTCTCACCACCAACAGCTGTCCTGATGCAACTGATGCAAAAAGTAGCCTTATGCAGAAGGACTAGGCAAACATGAGGACTACTATGCAATTAAAGAAAAGTCCATCATTTCTAGTACAAGCAGGAGCCAGAAAGGGCAGAAAGACTTGCCTCTGCCCCAAAGGTAGGTAAGGGGCTAGCTTATTTCCACATATTTCCACTGTATTAATTTTCCTGCTCAACAGTCTACTGTATAAAATAGGCAGGAAAAGTTAGCAGTTGGGTAATCAGGCCAAGGCAGTGGAATTTTGCTTTCAAAACAATAACAACAAAATATGTTATGATGCACAGAGCCAACAAGGGCAAGAAGTACTCAGTAAAAGCATCATTGGAGCAAAGCCACTGCTCAATGGGCCAGAGAGACCAGGCAGGGCACAGCAAGGACATGCTTCTGCTATCAGACCACAGAGACGGGCAGTAGAACAACTGTCCTTGTGTTCTCCTGGTTTTACATGTCATCTGCAATTCTCCTTTCAGTTTCAGTATTTATTTTGAGTTGATTTTGCTGTATTTCTTGTCTTCCATACATGTGACTTCCTTCCATCTCACCACAAATTTCTACCAAATAGAACCATATGCACTGCCATAGCAACATTGCAATACAAACACAGAGTAATCTTTGTTCACTGAAGTACACAGTTGTTTTTTTTCTCTTATTAACAGAATGTGCAACTGCATACATCAATGTCATGGCAACAACATAAACACAGATTCAAGATATTCTTTCTTCAGAGGAGGAAGAATAAATGTTTTCAGGAAAAGTGTGTGGGATTTAAGGAAGCAGGATGAAATGTTTGTGACCAAATAGGGACGAAGTTACATCATCACAGCTGTGCACTACTCTCTGAAGCCTGGTCTGGTAAGATGTTACACATTCTCAGCTCCTACAGGCGACAACAGAACACACCCCACCTGGCAGCCCATGTCTAAGCCACAGCTGTCCCCACACTCAACACACAGGTAAGACTTCCCATCAGTGTGAAGGAGAAACCAAGCATCCATGCGTTTTTTTAGACTAGATAAGGTGCCCTGCCCTGTGAACAGCTCTACTCCCAACACAAGGTGAAGCCATGCTGCGTTGTCGGGTAGCAAGGCCTGCTCAGCTCTTTGCTCCCAGCTGCCTCTCAGGCCAGGTCAAGCAGCAGTTCCTGCGGCACAATCCTTTTTCCCTCTACAGAACAATTCCCCAAAGAAACATAAATATGGTAAAACCTAGAATTTGGGTGTGTTCACTTAAAACTCAGCTTCTGCACTGAGAGGAGCATGATGCTGTTTGCCCATGACAGTTCCATGACTTATGCCTCATACCGCAGGAAGTTATACAAAAAAGGAAAAGAACCAAGTTCTCCCATATGACTGACTCAACCCCACTTCTCAGCTATTGCTATGCCCTTAGCTATGTGCTATTTTTGTTCCTTGGTTTGTGAAAGGGATGACTTCATTAAGCATTTTTTTTTTTTTTTAGCAGCATGTTCATTGAGTACAAGAGGCTTTACTCTGCTTTGTAAGCCAATTGCCCTTCAGTTCAGCATGCTGTGAGTGCTCAGAGCTTCAAACCTGAACAATCTAAATGTTAACAGTGCCATAACACCACATGCAAATAGCTTATTCTTTCTGGGACAAGCAGTTTATAGAGGAAAACAAATGAGTGAGCATAGTAGGCATAAAATCAAGCACTCAACACAAGCTTCAGCTGAATGATGATTAAAATATCAACACAGGGTTTCCATTTGCAGACATCATCTGCGCTAAATCAAATAGGAGTACTGTACTGGGATCCCACAATAGTATGACTGTGATCCTATGCTTTCCAAATCGATTGGTGTCTTCCAAACAGCTTCAGCTATGTCTTAAATTTCAACTGCTTGACCAGAAATTTAAAAATATGTTTAAGACGGGTTATGTCCCTTGGGGAGAGATTTAAAACTTCTAATTGCCTACGAAGGTATGTAAGAGTGCATAAGCCCTGATTAAATCATTAACTGTATCATTATTATGAATTATGATTCCTGCAGGACCTGTACCAGTCAACTGTCATCAGTAAAGCTGGGGCAAAAACCATGATTTTGAATCATTTTTATATTAAAAAAAAAAAAAAAAAGAAAAAGAACAAGCTAAACTGAGACAGAATATTCTGATTCCATTTTGGCTTGCATGTGATGAATGCCTGTACTCAACACAGTGTAACTGTTACAAAAAACAAAACCAAAAAAACAGTGATCCAAGAATGAATGGCAAAAGCACTGTATTAACATGGCCTTTTACTCTTACTCTCAGTTCAGATCTGGAAGATGGCTCATAGCTTTGTTTGACAAATGTCATTTCCAGTAACCATTCTATGAACAGTACTTCAAAATGTTTAGGACCTTCTCTAAGGTAAGAAAAGATTCACATCTGTGAGATAGATTTAACGGCATCTTCATTTAAAAACAAATTAGGGTTGCGTTCTGACTCCCATGGGAGTTTAAACTAGATTAATATGAGAAAACACAATGTGGGGAAACCCTCTCATTCAATCAGTGAAGACCTCCTAGAGCACAGGAAATAATGCAAATCACATCCATCACAAATCTGTGTTCCTCAGCCAAAGACTAATCACAATCACATGCAGACCAACATGAATATCTGCAGCACTCCCATTCCCCTGCATGCTCCGACTGCACAGAACCATCACACTGCTACTCCAAACGAAACATTTTCTGGTAAATGAACCGTGGCAGTTTTGCTGTTCTGCTCTTCTATAGGTGTTAATATGAATGGCTTCAAGAGTGGTTTAAAGTAATTTGTGGCTACCAAATGAGCATGCAATAATCACTGATTAGGAAAAGCTTATTCACTTCCACTGAACTGAAAAAATATGAAAGCAACACCTATAGTTAGGAATTGCAGTCCTTTAAATAGGGTTAAGAAAACAAACACTGAAACAAGATGTGGGCAGAAGCCCAACAATGATTAAAAAAGAAAACAGCACACAGGTGGCTACTGCCAGGAGAGGAGAAAAGCTTCCCTGTTTTATCAGAGCTTGCAAAACAAACAGAGGAAAAAGCACACAGTGTCCCTGTGAGGAGCAGCAGTACGTGCCTACCAAGGTCTAATGCTCTTTCCAAACCTCATTAGCTGAATGTTGCTGTGAACAATAATTTAATGACAATTTGTTTGCAAAGGCGTGAATAAACTTCTACACAGCTCTGAACATCTCAAAAATCTCTTCTAAGTATGGCTTGGCTGGCAAGGACCAGACAAGCTGGGGCTGAGGTCTGGATGGAGCCTCTGGGAGCCTGAGCCCTTCTGCACAATGCTTGTCATAGCCCCCTGTGACCTCAGCATGACTTCACTGCCAGGTATTGGATTTTTATCTGTAATGTCAATGCTGGCTTTCTATCTGCAATGTCAGTCACTGGCTTGCTACTGACAAACCACCTTCATGGGAGCTTTTGGTCAGAGCATCCAGCCTTGTACTCAGGTGGCTGCCTAGTGGGCATCCGGTGCCACCACCTTTTGTCACAAAGGTAAGAGTCACAAGCAGGGGGCAAAATGAAGTGGCAATGATGGCAGCAACCACCTCATGGAGCTGTTTGCCATGTGATTATGACTTTGCAAATGCTTTGAAAATTTAGTTGATATTTCAGTATTTACACTATCTGGCTTCAGCAGGTAAAGTAATTTCCAGATGCAAAACATCAGCACTTATGAGAAGACCAGTGCATCAACACTAATGGCACTCCATGTCCTCACTTCTATTTTATTTTTTAAACTGAGGCTAATTTAGAAGATGAAGCATGCCACCCCCCAAAAAAAGGGCAACTTGCTCTCTCCTTAACACGAGGCAGGATGCAACCAAGCATGAAAAAACAAATCTACTGCATTACGCACCCAAAACATCACCACAGAAGACTGAAGTCCAAATTAAAGTAAGATCACATGCAGCAGCTCTATATGATGAAGGAATACTCTAAAAGAAAGCTGATTCAATGAAACACTAGATTTTATCAGTAAGTTGAAGTACTGTGACTCAAATCCACAGATACACTTTCAGAAATCTGACAGTGAGGTGTCACGATAAAAGGAAAAAATACATTTTGTTGAAACCTACTTGGAAACTTTACATTTGGGCTACTGATTCAATAGAGATACATGGACAAAGGGGTGCTACACATTAAAATCAGCAGATTCTTCTGGAACCAGCCACTCCCAAACTCTTTATTTATATACCTAAATATGCATACTAAATCCAAACTCAGGGTGGCAGTTTGGAAGTGCTGCCTTAAGTGAAGCAAACCAAACTGAATCTCAGAGAAATCAGTTGTGCAAAAAAGATTTAATTAAATAAGGAAATATAAAAGGCTCATCCCACCCTCTTCTCTCATAGAACCGTCATGAACTCTCCCGAATTTCTCCTTCTTCCTCAGAAGAAAGGGACGAACTTCCACTGTCAGAGTCCTCTGCAGATTCACTGGCCTCTGAGGGCGTAGGAAACAAAACAAACAAACCATTAAGCCATTAGTTTCAGCAATTTCTTTTTCTAGTTTGCTCACACAGAAGCAGTGTTTTCATTATTCTTTTCCTTCTAATCACAGTTTCCTCAAAGATAGTTACTTCATAACAGGTAAGCATCTCAATAGAGGATACAGCCCCGCAAAGGGCCTTGTTGCTGAAGGAGAAAGCAAGGTAATGTGAGGGAATCTTCGAGGTTTTGAATCTTGGTCTCTCAGTCAAGCAGCTAAGTAGAATATTCATCCCATACAAAAAAAACCAAAAAGATTTTAATCTACTGAGTTCAAATTGTTCTCTTGAATTGTTTTAAATGCTGTTTTCAGGGTTGCTACATAAATATAATACAACTGTAATGAATTATAAATCATTAGCAGTTTTGCTAGGTTTTCAGTTAAGATGGGAAACTATTGAGAAATTCTAAATGGACAATTAAGATGAGGCACATATGTGCTCCATCCTCATATTCTAGCATCTCAAAGATGGTGTCAAGCTGCATAATCCATGAGCTAAGGCTGATGAGATTAAAGCTGCACAGTAACTTGTGCTTTAGGACAGGCTGCTGCGTTCTGTTGAGATCACATCATGAAACACTCATTTCCCAAACTGGTCTCAAGCCATGCATCCCGAGAACCCTTCCTTAATGAGCACTGACTCCTGTCACCTCGCGGTGAGGTCACCAAATGCCACTGGTTGGTGGCACTCAAGCAGCACAAAAATAAACTACAGCCAAGTAGGCACACGATTCACATGCTGCTCTCATTGATATTTTCAGCATTTGATCCAAATAGGAATTCAAAAACATTTTTGAGCATTTAATTTCAGAGGCTTCATTAGGAAACATTACCCAAAGGGAACTGATGAAACACAGTTACTGTCTTGTCAGAATTGGTTCTCCATCTGGCAAACATGGATAATACACAGGATACAGCCTGCACCTGTACAGTTTCAATGGAATTTGTACAAGAAAATAGAAGCATTTCACCCAGAAACATCAGAGGTCACATTTTGTCTACATTAAATCTAGTGTATAATCAATTAACATTTATATGCCAGATATGTACGGAGTAATGCACAAAGTAAGGATTTTTTTTGCCCCTAAGTCCTGTGAAAACTTCTATAATCCCCTACTATCTTCAGCCATGACTGACCTTGTATGCTGAAATCAGAGCACCTGTATTTTTTGCAATGAGCAAGTCAAGCATCAAAACACTGCATGAAAGAATGTGGCAATCTCCTGCCCTGCAAAGAACCTCGACAGACAAATCTTCACTTTGGTTTAGCCTCTTATAAGTTTCATTTAATACATATATTGATTGCCTGCACTCAAATAGAACATGTTTTTTTGATCTTGATAGCATTGCCCAGTCTCTGCCATCGTAAATCTTTTGGCAGTTTACTCAATGTAAAACTTGAACTCTAGGTTTAAATTATCTGCAAAAACAACAGGTAAAGCAACTGAGTGTTGCCATGTTCTCCTTTACTCTGTAAGAGGTCTTAACACAAAGCAGGAGTTTGATTATGGTGACACACTTCTACAGAAGTGATTTTCTTGTCTAAAAATAAGAGTGACATAAAGCCCCCTCTCACTCTGATGTTCTGAACATGTTTTTCCTGAAAGAATCTGGAGGACTGGAAACTTGGGAGAATTCAATACCAGAAAAGAAAGTGCTTGTTTGCAATACCTTGTCTGTGCTGTATGCCTAAATACACAGGCAAGCCAGAGCAATGACACTGTAAAATGCTTAGCTTCCATTTATAGGATCCTAAGAAACACTAAAGGGAAGAAGGAAAGCTTACAAAAACACACAGAATATCTTTAATATTCCTAAGTTATAGACCTCACTAAAACACACAATTTGCAATGTTCTGCAGATCACTGTTCACTTCTATTCCAATTCATTGTTACTACTTGACAAGAAGTATCAGGAATGTAATTGTTTTTCCAAGGGACAAACTTTCAAATGTAACATTTCTGTTGGCCCCACAGAAGAGTAACGTCCTCCACAAGTCAAACTCTAAGGCATTATGAAGAAGACAAAAACGGAAAAAAAAGAAAAACAAACAAACAAACAAACAGAAAAAAAAAGACTGGAAAGACAGAGGTGTTTTTTTTGTTGTTGTTCGTTTTTTGTTTTTTGTTTTTTAAAAAAAGATTATATAATCCTGTTGAGATACTTGCATTTTTAACATCCAGAGATGGTACTTTTGGAAGCAAATTATCTTAGAGCCAATATTCGATACGGGATGAAATGTGTATGATATGACAAAAGTTGTGAAAATCTTGTTATGTTCGCTATTAGCTGTCATGACTTCCTGCCACAACCTTAACACCACAACACATGCTTGATTGTGATGGAATTTACAGAAAGAGTTACCAAAACAGAATAAGAAAATTAATGCTTCCCAAAACCTGCAGTAGTTGCCAACATTCCCTGAATACCAGCTTTGGGGATGAGGGCTAAGTGAAGGATCCCTGCAGCAGGGGAAGGTCACTGTCTGGAAGATGCATTCTTGCACTGCACTGGGGCAAAGAGCTACCTGCACTTCCCAGCTATCGGCTCACTTCCCTCACCCTTTTGTTCCATGTTCATACAGAACCACTCAGTCACTGCAGCAACATGACCTCAAAGTACAGTCACTCATTCACCACTTCTTGTGGTGTCTGTGCCCTCACACACACAACCCCTCTGCCAGCTCCAGAGGTGACAATGACAACCACACAAGTCAGATTGAGTGTACGAGTCAATCAGTTTTGATTCCCTCCTGATACCTAAATCGCAGGCATAGGGCTGACTACCTTTTGGTAGCAAGGGACCTAGACCTAGAAACAACGAATAAACCAAGGTATCTAGTTTCCGTGTACAGCAGTAAATCCACATGCAATCTTAGGTTGAACATCAGCAGGTCAAGCTGCTTAGACAAGACTCCTGTCTCATTCCTTGGCATCCTGTCTTACTCTCCCCTGCAGCTCACAGCACAAGAAAAGTCCACGTGCAGTTTCTTGCACAGCAGATCTCTCCAGTAGATCACTCAGTGAAATCCAGCCAGAACTGTGAAGATCCATGGACATTTGATACCACGGTGTGATATAATTAGTCTCAGATGTATTCAGTCTCATTATACACATACAGATCTGTGATTCAGTTGCTGGAGGGAAACAGTAATAGCCAACTTATTTTGAAGCTTTTCTTATAGGGTAACCCATCACTGAAAAGTACGCAATTGGGTGGCTAAGTTTACAACTAACTGGGGACTAAAAGCTGAGATGTAGACACAGGGATAAATATGAAAATGAACTTCAAAACTAAAATACAAAGTTCTGCTAGACCTGGACTGCCCACTAAGCCAATTTCAAGATCAAAGCTTTCCCTCAACTAAATACAAAATAACAGTGCTTTATCCTACCCAAGAAAGCTGCTTTGCCATTACCATTTTAATAACTGTACTATAACTGAGGATTATTTATCCAATTTTAGAGTTATGCTAGGAGATCCCAATGATTCCGTTTTCTGGAGTAGACTGACTGACTTAGTTAATCTTATCCTGACACCTTAACATTTTAGAAACAAACAACTCTGCTGAAATGCCATGTACAAAATTTAGCACAAGCCTGCATTACTGTGGTGGCTAAAATTATACAAAAATGGATGAAGCACCAGTAAACAAACTTAGGACAAATACATACAATACTGTTTACTGATGCAAGCCATCAACTTTAACATTTATGACAGAACATTTATAGCAGCTTTTTTATAGCAATCTTTTAGATTCTCTGGGAAATAAACACAAGATATACAGTACATTCCTGGCATTAATAATGGGTGTATCCTTGATTATTGTTTATTCAACTAAAATATCTAAGTATAGCATAAGAGGAAATAAATATATGCTTACCACGGCCAAGAACCACCATGTCATTCTTCAATTTTTTCAAGACCACAAATAACGTTGGGTATTCAACTATTACTTTGTTTTTCAAATTTTCTAGGAGGCTTCTACTGGCATCCAGTTCATTGTACCTTAAAAATAACAGGAAAGTTTATTTTGGATTTTAATACTACCAAGAACATCATGTACACTTTCTAAAAAAAAAAAAAAGGAAAAAAAGTTTTCTGGCAGTTCATAGGATTTTCAGATGATATCATGCTCAGAAGATCTATCTTATGATTCAAATTACATATTTGGGCTTATTATCCAACCACATTCATTTTATTTTTAAAATCTTCTAACACCTAAGTGTAAGAGCAAGAGGAAAACTGGATTCAAATTGCTTTACAGGCTAACATATTTTCAGAGTTCTTAATGAATATCTTGACCAAAATCAGATTCTAAACTGAAACTAAGATTTACTGTTCTACTTGTTTTCCCTCTCAGTTACTCCTAGAATATGTTTAATACATGTGTGTGCTTCTCCTTTTTCATGCTTACTGGCTTTTTAACACAACAGGTTTAATTTATATGGTTAATAATATATCCTATGACATTTGCTTATGATTTATCATTTAAGTACTGGAAAGACAAAACAAAGAGCATACAGAAGAACACCAGAAGAGCTCTGTTTTAGTAGAAGTAAGGCTTGCTTACCCAGGTAAGACAGCAATGACTGCCACTGGAGCAGTCATTTCCAGCAGATGGTACAAAACCTCTGCTTGCAGCACCAGCTGCAGGAAACTCCAGCAAAGAGCTGTGCATCTATGTGTGTTACAAGAGGTACATGACTCAGTTGCACAACCCCGACCCACAGAAGAGCTCCTCTTCACCCTGAAGGGTGAAGCCAGTTCTAAATAGCCTTATTAATAAACATAGTAAAAACTAAACTGAACACCTTCTCAACAATTATATCCTAGAAATGTAATATTCTCTCTCATCTACGTAAGAGAAAACCTGCCTGTGGAATCTTGGGGAAAGCAAGGGCTATTTCAAAACTTTCTTTACAACAAAAACCCTGTTTCTTTCACTTGATGCAACCGCAGCATCCAACAAATGCTCTGATATTACACTACAATCTGAGTTATGCAATTCTTTCTGTAATCGGGATTATTCAATTACTATTAAGCTACTGTATCACTTAAAGCCAAAGGAAGTTCTGAACCAAAACACACTGTGGGCAATAAATTTCACATAGCTGCTCTACCTTCACTGATCATTTATATATTATGCAATTGGGCTTTCTTTTGTCACTCTACCCCCAAAACAAAACAAATTAAAAAAAAAAGGCGACCAAAAAATCTCACAAAAAAAACCCAAAAACAAACAAACAAACACCACTGGATAGGTGAAGAGAATGTATCCTTCATGATTTTCAGTAATGTGTGGTTCAGAACTGTACATCAGAGGAATCAGTAGACAAGATTACTGAAGGCAAAACAGGATTTTAGTTCTTTGGATTTCAGAGAAACATAGTTTGAACAAAAACTATTTCTCTCTCATACTCAACTTCAAATCATCATGAAAATATTTGGTTTCATGTTTCTCTCAACCCAAAGTAATTATGACCTGTTCTTAGAGAAACCCTTTAAAAGGGATAACAGTATACTGCATTTCTTATTGAATGAATATATCCATAACTTTTAGATTCATACACATGCAAATAAATATATTTACTTCTTTATTTACAGTACTCTAAATGCAAAGTATGGCAATACCTTTCCTTTGGCAAGAACTTCAACACATTCTTTTCTGGTTAAGCAAACATCTACCACTAAGAGGCTAAACTAATTCACATGCCACAATACACTTTCCATTATCTCATGTTTTAGACAAAACATCTTTAACGTCCAGCTTGGCATAAGATAAAACATTTGTCCTTAGAACTATTTTATGATAGTAAATTATTAAAGCATTAGATCACTAAGTCAGAGCTTTATCTTTTTTGTTCTTAAAGTGTATTTTACTGGTTGGCAATGGCAGAGAAAAAATCCAAATGTTTAGTTCATAATCTGTGCTGCAAACTTCAGGGAGAATATAACAAAGAGCCTAGTGCTTCTTGTTCTCAGACTTTCTAGTTTGTGTCTGTCCTATCCAGAGACCTCAGTCCCTTCTTCCTTTACACACAAATACACACTGAAGTTTTCTGCTAATCCACCTGTCAGCCACTTCCTTCACTGAGCACATTTACGATCTTGAAAGAAAAATACCTGTCACTCAATTCCAGTCAAATACAGGATGGCTCTGCTGAGCAAGACTGACTTTTCAGGTTCTCTCTGATAGACTTTACCACAATGAAAACCTCCCCAACTTATCAAAGAAGTATAACAGTCGTACCACAGTGGGTGAGCAGCACAAGCCTCTGGCCATGAGGCTGCCTTGTAATATACAGATTTTCCAGAAACTTGACCTCACCACTTCAACTTTTATTGTGAAAGGGTTAGATCTGCTTGGAGAAAAACCGAAAAGCATGAATCCTAAAACAGAAACAGAACAGCTTCTTACAAGTCACATACCACGAGGAGCTGAACACGCAGACCCTGGTATTAGGACAGGGCCAAGGCCTCACCACAGACAGGGTGGGCAAGGCTGGCACAGTGTGATGAAAACTTGGGTCTGGCATTCTTGTTCTACCATGTTTACCTACTTGTCCTGTACCACTGGGACTGCCTAGCCTGCCCAGTACGAAACTACACCAGGCTGCAACTTGTTTCAGGCCCTTCAAGTTCAAACCTATGCGTGATGCATCACAACCCTGAAATGTAAATTTGGAAAGAACCAAGAAATACACACTTTTTTTTTTTCTCCTTAACTTGTGGTTTCACATGCTGCTGCAGAGCATCTTTCCCATTCTGGCATACTGCTGTCCCCCTCTGTCTCACTCAGCTTCCCAGTTACTGCACTCAGACTTCTCTTTACATCCTCCCTGGATCTTTGTCCCTGGTATTTATCTGCTACATGTTTCCTCTGCCCCTTCCATTCACTCCCTCAGTTTCTGTGTCCAACTCATCTAATGTGCTTTCCTGAACATTTTCCTGCCCTAAGCAAGGCTTTACGCCCTTGTCACAAAGTAGGAAAATGGCCTGAATTTTTTCTTCAGAAGATTCCATTTTCAAGGACCACAAAGAGACAATCTTGGCAGAGAACAGTTTTTGGTTTTAGCTGGAATGAAGTAACAATAATGACTTTTTAGAAGACAAGAATTAAACAAAAATTGCCTGCCAGCAGGCAGTTTAAAAACCTACAAAACTTGAGACAACTGCGAAAATTTAACAAGATTCAGCAATCCTGCATCTGTTCCCTTAGAATCTTTTGCATTTCTCCTATGTGTTGCTTTGCTACCTTTAACAAACTGCTGAAGCGAACTGTGGCTCTGCACTTTTGCTAGCACCTGCAAACTTCTGCAAAGGGTAATTTCGCTATCTATAGCTATTCCACTACCTTCCAGGAATTCAAAAATTCAGCCTCCTAATCTGTCTCCCACACACAGGAATGCTATATTAGGTCACAGCGTCACAACAAACTCTCTCAAAGGGAGCCCTGGGCTATCATTCACTGGTGCAACTTGTCTCCACGAATTCAGACGGCAGGAAATTCCCTGCTGATCGGGTTTTCCTGAATGTCATCTACAGGAACTTTGATTTTAATAATAGAGAAAAATCTGCAATCTGGAATTAAAGATAAATTGTAACCATGTTATTTCTTTAATTTAGTCTTCTAGCTACTGGAAAGAGAATAAAGAAGTTTTTTTTTTACCAGTCTAAATAATTACAAACGTCAGTAAAATAGATGTTTGCATAATGATGTTCCTAACTTTCCTGAGAGAGATATCAGTGAAAACTTTTATTCACATTTTAAACAAGGATGACTTTTCTTCCTAGAATTGAGTGGAAACATCAAAATATTTCCTTTGCATAATTCAGATACAACAAATCATGTTTATCTACTTCAGGCCAAATCCAAAAAATCCACAATATTCTGCTAATTTATGAGAAGAACGAGCATTCCTTCCCCCCTTCAATGTCTTCAGGCAAAGGAGGGCAGCATTTTCTATCTGTATTTGCCTAGAAAAGAGCAAAGACTGGGTACAGCTTTTAAAGGCTCTCCCAAGCACTCATTGTGAAGTGCTGTAGCATAGCAAAGATAATAGCTACCAGATGGACTTTCATTCCTAAGTAGTGAATAACCTCTTCGTGTGGTTATGATTTGGTGAACATGGAAGTAGTGAAATGTACTCTTGAATTAGATATGAAAGGAAAGTTATATGGCAGAAAGTAAACATGACGTACTGAAATAAAGCAGACTTTTAATATTTAACTTTGTCACAACTCTGACATTCTAAAAATCTAGAGCAGTATATTTTTTTTAGTCCATATGCATGGAAAATAATTAGAAAATTCAGTAAGAAAAAGGGCAGTCATAAAAAAAAAAGTGGAGAAACAATAAAGGAAATTACTTGCTGTAATACTTCCTTTGTAACATAATTCTTAACAAGAGCTGAACAATGCAGAAATCTCTACTTTGCCTGAACGCTCTTAAGAGATGGGGAACAACCAAAGTCAACTTAATATTTTAATACAAAAATTGTAATAGTGTTTACATTGATATTTTAAAACTCCCTAACTCCTCCTTTCACTCTTCTCTCTGTTTTCCCTCCCAGTGGAGAATCCCACAGTTAGCCTTATCCATGCACAGTTTAATCCATACCAATACAGATAAGATGCCCAACCAATCCTTTTTCAAACCAGATCACCATTTTCAGCAACACCTCCATCACAGCAGAGTAATTTTTTTCTTCTTTTCAGAAAAAAATGGAAAATTAGGACAAGAAGCAACCTCTTCTTACCAGCATTTGGTCCACCTGTCCTGTTGGGAAGCAGCTGAAAAAGCATAGGAAGCAAAGCTGCCAGCACGGCAAGAAAAGCATCTCAGACTTCATCATCACCTCCTAACTACACCTATATACACAGAATGCAAAAAGGCACATAACAGAAATTATGACATTGTTCCTTTTCATTCCTATATTTTAACCGTCTGTACACAAAAACCCTAATAAGACAAACTATAACAAATCAGTCTCCTCTCTTTTCTGAGTCATAAGAGGTACTTATATTAGGCAAATGAAAGTACTTCTGGAAATTGAAGTGTAAACTAGGAACAAAATATCAAAATATTATAGAATACTCTTCTTACAAACATATTTCAGGGAGTTAAAATTTCCTGGAAGTAAATAAAAAAAAAATAAAAAAGCCCAAGAAAAAGATTAGAGGAACACTAATAGTCACCTCCATTACTGGGGACAATAGCAGCTGTCCAGAAAGACTCATTGGTCTGTTCATTTTTACCCTATAAAATATACAAAAGAGTTAATGGAAAGAAGAGATAAGCAACATAAAAGTATGTTACTGTAGAAGCACAAAGGCTATCCTCGTTTAAATCTCTCAAGAATGAGGCAATAGCATGAAGGAAAAAAAAACACAGTAAAAGTTCTTTAGTGACAACCATGGAAAAATGTATCAATTGATGGCAAAAACTGTAAAGTAGATAAGGCATCTGTTACAACAATTTAGTGGACAGAGCATTAAGAGAGATGTGGTAAAAGGACTCAGGATACAAAGTAATCTAAAGATTAACTGAAGAATAAACCATCTTGAATTTTTTAGTTAAGGGAGAAAGTACAATAAAACAAACAGGAGGAAAATATGAAGCTAACTAATGTCATTTTCTTGGCTTCAGTAGAATTTGGTTCAAAGAACACAGAAACTGTGATACTGAAATTTCAAGAAAGCAAATATTTTCCCCATCTCGTAAGACACAATGACAAGAAAAAATAAAATCCAGCAGCAAGTAAACATACTATCATTTAAGTGCATCACAGCAATTGTCCTTTACAGAAACAGAAGTTTGCCAGGAAGCTGCACAAACTGCTCAAAAGCTTATGGCTTATAAATCTAAGGTGTTTATGCAGATACACTGTAAAAGGGTATACCATGACTAAGTCTAAGACTACACACGACTGAAATAAAGAAACAAACCAGCCTAGTGAGCCAATGACAGCCAGAAGGCCTAAAGGGAAAATGAAATTTCACAAGGGAAAAGTTATTAGAAAGAGAATGAGTTGAATACCAAACATGAATTCCTCTAGTTTCAAAAAGTGCAAAGATTTTAGTGGCATCTCTAGCATAAGCAAAAGTTGTGGGTGGTTCTCTAAAAATGCAGGGAAATCAGGTTAAGCGACTTGTACCATTAATAAAAAACTGGCGTTGTCATGGGGGAAAAGTGATTGTCACAGGACTACTTTGATTACAGTACTTGTTACACAACCTCATGAGACAATACTGAAATAATTTTAGAGGTGGGGAGTTTACCACGGGATACCAAAGGATGCAATGAAAAATTCTTAATATACCAAGTTCAGAAAATGAATAGGTCAAGTCTTACTTGAAAGCTTAATGCAAGTCAGCAGTGCATTGACAAGATCAACAGAAATACAGGGCTGGTTAGAAGTGAGCCCTCATAAACTGGCAACAATTTTCTTCTTACATTTGGGTTAATCTAATGAACCTCTACTTTAGATAGAGAAGTTGTTACTTTTGCAATTTGGGATCCCCAGATAGCAAAGTCAAAGTTTTCAAATTTGGCTCATATGAAGATAGTCTGAATATCTCTAACACCCTGGGCTAAGTGGTGGATATATATCCAGAAATTGATACTTAGTAGCATGGAAATCAAAGTGCGATAAGCCTTCCATTAAGGGGTTACTGATGCTTTACAAAGAAAAGGAAAAGCTCTGAAATAAAGAAAACAAATTATTTTCTTGGCAAACAAGCAGGAAGGTCAATTCCCTCCTTGGCGGGGTCGAAACAATCAGTCCTAGCTCATTTCCGTCAGAAAGAAGAAAAAAACAGAGGGATTCCCCTTTGGCAGCATCATAAGGAAATAACAAAATCTCTCGTTTCCCACTGGAGCACAAAGAGGTTCCCCCTTTACTACGCCTCTGTGAAAACACTAATGGCTAATGTGCCATTTTTCACAGCGCTGCAGCTTCCAAGTTCAGTCTATCACTTCAGCTACTCTCAAACACAAACAAATTTGTATATTTGCTTCTAGAAGTGCTTTATTCCAGCCTTCCCGTGCTGCCTGGTGACCAAATTGAGAAACTCAGCTAGCTGCAAGTCAGAGACTCACCTGCCTTTTCCTTCCATGAATAGCAACTAAACAGAATCTCTGAGGCGTATCCTCTGTATACTTCCAGAAAATACCAAACAGCAACCCAGATACGTATCACTGAATTAAACCCTTCAGTACATCCTACAATGTTTCCTCTCTTCTAAACTCAATTTCAGCAACTCCCCAGTGGGCAGCAGGAGTGTTTCCAAACTGCAGTCTTCTCTCGGACTTCTTCTTGCCTTTGAGTCTACCTTATATGCGCATGCTACACAACACACAGACTGTGATGAAAGCCTTTTACATGCTATCCTCATGTTACGTATTACAACCATACACTTAACCTCATCTCTGCTCCCCAGAAGAGATGGAGGGCTGGAGCAAACTTCAAGAACTGCTTTAGGAACAGCCATTCCTAGACACACATTTACTTGGAGAGAGGAGAGAAGATCTGCCTACACATTCACTGCGTATGCCACTCTTATTCTATAAACCCAGTTATGATACAGAAAAGAGGCTACTATGCACAGTTTTCCTTATATTTTAGAGTTTGGGTTCTGTCTACCTGCTTTGCAAGCATGAAGGCTCTGCACATCTTTGAATCTGCCTGTGGTGCTTGCAGAACACTATCGGATGACTAGATAGGGCAAACTGCTGGGTGAAGCCAACACTAACACTTTTATTGGCATCTCATCCTCTACCTCTTTACTTACCCACACATTCTTCCTCTGCAAGTGGTCTGGATCTAACTTGCTGCAACACAGACTGCAGAATTTTGGAGCTGAGACTGCGACTTCAAATAAATCTTTGTGCAACAGATGTCTCAGCCTGAGATTCTCTTCTCTAGCTGGGACACTCCAAAAACCCTAATGCAATACCATTAATTATGAAACAGTTCATCCAAAATAATTCAGCGTGTGTTACAAAACACTGGATTGTTGCTTTAAAAAACAGGCACATACTGGTTCATAAAGGAATTCCTTTCAGGAAAAAAAAAAAAAAAAAAGAATGATTGCTCAAGATAGTAAGATGGACAAATTCTGATTTTGGAATCATCCCACAAATCTACTCAAAGGTCAAGTAATTGTAGTCAGACATCATAAACATTTAGCTATGCATGCTACGGATTCAGATCATACATACTTATTATAATCAGCAATGACTAGTTTTCTGCTTTCCTTTTATGTTGTGTAAGACAGGATTTGGGTTAAGAACGTAAGTAGATAGGAAGGAAAACTGACTACTTTTTACAGTAAAAGCTGCATATCCTGGAATCTCTTGCTCCCCATCACTTTTGTCAGCAGAGAAACCCATGTTCAGAGAAAGAAGGAGCAAGTGAGAAGTGATGCTGAAATGGCTGCAGTAACAAACCTGGGAAGGCTAAAAATGGCCTACAAGAAAATGGAACAAAAGTATTCAGTAAGAAAACCACCAGTTTTAATAAAAAACAAACCCAAACAAAAGCCAGCATTCTGGGAAAAAACAACAGCAAGCAATACACAGGAGCACTGTGTTTAAGAAACAGACTACAGACCTAATGCTATTTCTCTTGAATAGTGCAAAGCAGCCAGAGCCTGACTACAGTTGTGCAGTGAAGAATGACTATTGTAAGCTCCCTGCCTTTGTAAGGCTGGCAGACCTGCTTTTGTGCCAGCTGCTGTGAGCCAGAGAGGAGTAATGAATTCTACTGTCAATCTTCAGCTGGTGTAGGCTAAAGCCAGCTTGGGGTCTGTTCCAACTCATGCCAAGGCCAGCAGCTCAGCCAGGGATTTGTATCCCTAATTCCTGTCTCATGTATACCACGTACTAAATAAATGGGAAGAGAAACTGCTTCCTAAGAAAGACTAAGGAATCTTAAGAAACCACCACACACTTTTCAACACCTCCAGGAAATACAGAGAAAAATAATGCTTTAGAAGGCCCAACCTGAGTATGTTTGTTCTGACAGATGAATCGAGTAGTATTTTTGAAATGATTTCTAATTATGATAAAAAGTAGAACGATGCACCATACCAGTAGCACTGTTTGTTTGTTTGTTTTTAAACAACCAAACCACATATGAAAAGCAGAAAGCAAAATCTATAAGCTCCACTGGTTTCACATGAAGTTATTCAGAGACTGCAGTGCAGAAGGAAGCGCCCTAGGAAGATCATACAAAAAAATTTACATGATCTAAGGAAAACACTAACACCACAAATACCTGAGGCTGTGCTGTGGGCAAATATAACAGTATTTTATACTCTTACAATCACTGACAAAGAATCATATATATATAACAATATATAAACTTTTTTTTTATGACAGGAAAATAAATAGTTCAATATAAATATTACATTTAAAAATATTTGTTTTCATTAATTCATATTACTCCTTGAATTCCCAGACAACAGAATTATATTGGAATACAGAGGCTAAAGCAAAAACTTCATCTTCCTAAATCTATTACTCTGACTACTGCAACCTACTAACGTGATCTAACCCACAGATACTGAAAAACAATAGACTACAAAAGAAAATTCTCTTTGAGCACAGAACTTAGTCATCCAAGGAAAGAACTCTCATTTCTGCCAGCTGATCTTGAGACAGGGAAGTGCTCCAACATTACTAACATCATCCAGGCTTCTGGGAAGCAACTGCACTGGATCAGCTGAAGCAAAATAAGCATTCACCACCATAAGGCAATGACATTTAGTAGAGAAGAACCTCCAATACTTGTTTGGCATTTTCTTCCCTGTGGTCCACAAGAATTAAGAGGCAAAGATGCCAACATTCTCATGTTGCACCAGCCAGTGTCACCACAGAAAGTAAGAAGCCCCTTGATGTTGCAACTGGCACAAAAATGCTTTGGATAATTTTGGCTTTCTGAGCAACTGAAGAAGCATGATCTACATGTACTACTGCTACAAACACCAATGCTACAACCAACCTGATACGCCAACATCCCTAGGTAGCATGGCTGTTTTACAACAGAAAAGCTATTCTGCACTCAGTTCCTGGAAGGAAATGGTCCAGTGAAAGTAGTGGGCTTTGCAAGGCTGTTTTCCAAGCACCTAAATATTCCATCAGCCTACCTAAATGGACTTTCAGAACATTCCATAGTGACACACTTTGAAGCAATGTTTACATGCTATTTTGAATATACTAACAGGTAAAAAAAAAAAACATTTATACAAAAGATCTAATAATGATGTTTAAGAAACCACTGCTTTTAATTCCATTAAACAAATGTGGTTAAAGACAGACAACTATCTCAACTGACTTCATGCAAGATGTTACTGAATCCAGAAAGAGAGATCACTGAACAGATAGATAAAAATATCCACAGTAAATTAAGTCTGGTGTAGTTCATTATCCCTTAAAAATAGGATGATCTTACATGATAAGGAAGAGTGAATACCTCTCCAGTCATTCACTTAACCTATAACAAATATCAAGGATGTGTTGAATTTAGGATTTCTGTTTTTGCTTTTTTTTGTTTGTTTGTTACACAAAGCCTAATAAGGCAATTCTCAGGAAAAGAAGAAAGTGCATTTCCCAAATCAGACTGTGTAATTTGGCAGTTGCATTTTTTTCTTCCCTTAGTGGAAAAAACAATACTTTTACCGTATGAAGTCACTTCGAAGGCATCCCAAATAAAGGACTAAAGGCAGTCAGGACATTAATTTATCCTGAAGAAAGAAAAGACTACTTTATAAAAGAATGTAGACTGTAAAAACCATCCAAGAGGCAGTGGCTAAACCTTTCTTGGAACAGTTTCAACCAAGGAGAGAATGGACACCAACTAAATATTGCATAAGAGGTGATAGAGGCAAGCACCACAAATGGAAAACTAACAAACCACTCAATGGCAGATGCTTTCCAAACCAAGGTTTTAAAGAAAGAAGAGTTGTGTAACACTCGTGACTTTAAAACCTCCTTCATAAGGTTCTTTATTAATTGCAACTAAATGAGAAGACAATCAAATGATGTAACGGTTCTAGTGTTATCAGCTATTAGCTGTCAAGTACAGAGGAGAGGATACAATGAGTGATTATGCTTTAGGTTACTCCAAACAACCATGGAGTGCTACAGACTCATACTGAAAACAATTCTTGCAAGTTGGTTTTAGATTAGATAGGAGCCAGAGATCAGGACAGGGAACAAGAAAGCCAAAATAAGAGCTTATCACAGATGGGAAAGTCGTATTGCCACTACTATGAAAGGCACCTATGAAAGAGCAAGAAAGCAAGCACCACATTGGTTAGCTGCTATTCATAATATCCATATGGCACCGGATTTATCCAGTTGCTTTTAGAAGTTCTGCAGAACTCCTGTGAGGAAGCGGAAATCTGTGTTGCATGGTTAATTTATATCTTTGGAGAAAGAAAAAAAAGAAAACCCCCAAGACATAAAGCATTCTATAAAGGACCTTCAAAATGAAAGGACTGTTTGCGATGAAATGCAGAAAACAGCCAAAACTGAACCGCAAACTCCTGTTTCATAAACATTTGCAGGAAATACTAAAATCCTTCTGTAACATACTTATCTTAAAACTAGCAGACGAACATTTTATAACCCATAATAATCCTGCTTAGATGTTCTCTGAAACACCACTGCACTGCCTCAGTAATCCATAATCCCAACTATGAAAAATATTTTTCTCAAATGGTTCTGCTAAGCCAAAAAACAACATCCAACCCCAAACAGCACACTTTTACTTTTCTCTTTTTTTTTTTTCTTCTTTTTACAGCTTTCCCATTGCCTAGAACTTGTGGAGAAGCAGCTTAGCAGCTTCTGATGGGTCCAGGGGAACTTTAGGTAACAGGCTGTTTATGTAGATTTGCATCATTAATAGACTACACCAATCCTATTCCTCTAGCCTGCCCATGGAGTGATGAAGAACATTTTGTCATGCTGGAACAGAGGCCAGAACTGTATGGAAAGGGGTGGCACAGAGTGAGCTGACAGAGGCACTCAAGATGACACACAACAGGAGTCTGCAGACACTGCTAGGAATTGAACAGACACAGTTCAAGCATTCCCACTGCAACTCCAGGTACTGATTTTTCCTTAAACAACATACACCCTAATTAATTTAACTGAGGAGAATCATAAAATAGACAAAACTAAAGTAAATTCTCAACTATAATGCAACTAGAGTAAAAGTTCAGATTCTCTCGGAGAGCCTTAGTCACAGCAGCTATGCTAGCACAAGCACACCCAGAACTTGATGGCAGAGACAAAGCTTATGCAGACAAAAGATGTTTTTCTGCTGACATGGCAGTCCCATCACTTCAAACAAACTTTGTTCTTGCCTTCAGAAGAAGTTCCTTTCAACACACTGTTTCCTTGACCGGTGCACACAGCCACAGCTGAGCCTGCTCCACTGACCAGGAGGTGCATTTCTAATCCTAAAACCTTGTTATCTTCCTACAGTTCTATAATCTACATTTGCTAGTTAAATATGTGACTCTAATATCAACCTATAGAGCTGATTCTTGGAATACAGATGAGGCTCAAACATCAGGGTATTTCATGAGATTCTTCTAAAAAACATCATGAAAAAGAATGCTCTCTCAGCTCTCTCCATGAGCTAAGATGGTGTTATAGCCATTTATGAAGAACAAAATGGTTAAGTAAAACAAGAAACTGACAAGCAACAGAGATTGTCCACTTTGATACTAGTTTTTTTCCCAAGCCTTCTATGCAATTCACATGCCGTATTTCAAGAGATCAAGTGGTAATTTTACCTGCTATTGCAGAAGCAAGTTTTTTCTTCCTTTCTAAAAAACTGAAACGTAAAAAAAAGCAAGTGCCTACCTGAAAGGTTAAGCTAAGTAGCAACTTAAACAGTTGTTAACACTTCTATAAATGAAAATTATCCCAAACTGTTAAAACTAAGATACTGAGGGAAAAACTAAAGAATGTGCATAAATTCTTATATTTTAAAGATACAAATGAATATTCAGCATTATCTTCTGATCACTGCCTTTCCAATCACACAGTAAAAAGTGACATATAAAAATAACAATCTGAATGCATTTCCAGTTTTTGCTGCATTAATTTGAGTACAGAGAAGGGGACAAAAGTTGTTCATGCTCCAGGAACCTGTCCTGAGCAGCACTCCGAACAGATGAACCCAAGCCTGACAAAAACATTTTAAAATTATAAATAGTTCTGGTCTCCTAGCACTGAGTTCTAGAAAGGCTTCTTTGCTTTTTTGCACCACTGTACACAACCTGAATGGGTGAAGTGCCTGTGCTTAATTCATGGAAAATACAGTAAAGAGAAACAGAAATCTGCAGCCATCCAGGTCCTTACATATTGATCTTACCAGTGAAGCTCACAATACCAGCATTTTTTATTTCCTTTCTAAGAACACAGAATTTGCAATTCTTGAAGTAAGTGAAAATCAACTGAGATGTTTCACTCAAAAGCAACAGGTTTATAGCTGAGAACTCTGATGGCAAATTCTACAAGCTATTTCAAACAGTGATTTCAAAGAGGGAAAAAAATTAAAATAATGAGGAGTTTATACTCTGGGGGCTTAAGTGATCAAGTACGTTACTCACATCTGAATAATACTTACTGGGAAAATAAACGCAACACAAACAGGAAGTTCAGTTACAACTGAAATGCCTTTTCTATATCTCTTCTTCCCCATAAAAATAATATATAATGCTTTAGGGAAGCATGCTATTTCCACTTGTTACATTTAAAGAAAAGAATGTACACTAAAAACCCTAACTAGGAATCACTGGTCAACCACACTAAGCTACATTAAAGCTGGGACACATCCTTTTCAGTAACAATGACAACAGTGTGGAATGTTCAAAATGGCATTTATACCATCAGAAATGATTTACTTAATGTTTGCTTTTGAAATTCAAGTTTACTGTCTGTTCAGGAAACAAAGAAAGCAATCCTTCACAAGTCAGAATTCTGGAAGCCACACCCAGCAATATCGTAACATGAAGAATGATGAGCCAGTAACTTCAGATGCTGCCACTGGATGCTGATGAGCAAGTCATTTTTGTTACAATGCTTTAAAAAGACAGCTATCCCATTTACTCTCCTGGGGGGTTTACATATCCATGGAAGTGCTTGAAGAAGGGAACAGACATCTACACTTCTGCTGGTCAATAAAGTACTTTGCTGCTTAATATTCATCTAGCAGTGAGCTCAGTCACATGCATGGATGGCTGCTGAAGCAGCTCAGGTAGAGGCATTCTTGCCAATCCACCAATACAGCTGTGAGCGCCATAGCTTCTTAAATTGTCCAAGTACAACTTAGCTGAATTTACTAATCTCAGTGTTTGAAGAGATACTTAAATGTTGGCATGGGAACAGACAAAGAAATAAGATTTTTGCTGCAGTGGTTGGTAGTTACACATAGAAGTTAATCCATGGGATTGGGCTATTTATTCTTGATTTATTAAAGTTTAAGAAATGTGTTCTTTCTTTTAGCTGTCTTTAATTAATAGGCAAACAAACTAAAGAGCCACCTTACCTGGTGGAGTTTTGCTCCCTGTTCTCTATTTTCATTAAAATTTGTACATCTGACTGAGGAGACATTGTATATATCTTTAATCTGAAAAAAACAATATGCAACAGAAATGAAGAAACTTCCTCCTATCATCTGTAAAATATGAGAATCTTTTACATATCAACAAGCAAAAGCATTTATTTATTAAAAAAGTGCATTTTCCACATCTTAAATACCTCCTAAAATTAGGGCTATAATTATTGGTATGTTTTTCTAACTCCTCCAAACAAAAGGATCACTGTTACCCTCACTGGGCTGAATTACGCTATGTTTCTTAGAATTAGAGTTGCTTTATTTGATTTTTATGTTACAAATCTTCATTATCTTTTCCTGGTTTAAATGTGGAGACTATATTCCAGTGTTACTTCGTTGGTAAAAGTTGGGATGATTTTCATCACAGCAACTAAAGCCGTAGAGCTGACAGGGACCTCAGTCCTCCATGTTTGAAGTGAAGCAAGGTTAAGCAATCTGTTCAGAACCACTCCCGCCTTTTCTTAGCAAAGCATATGGACGAGGCAGAAAGCAATCCAATACGCACCTTTGACAAACTACAGGATCTGACTCCACTGGATCAATGTAGGGCTTCAGGATATCAGTGAGCGTTTTATCCTCTGGCACTCTTCCCCGAAGATAAAAATCAAATACGTAAGACATGGTTCATCATGCACACAGAACTCTATTATCTGAGTCATTTAGAGAAAGCTGTACATTTGCACGCTACTGTGGTACATCTGAATACTTCACGGGTGAATTATAAATGTGGATCAATACAGTGCAGGTAATTGACAATTCCATATCAGTTTCAACACTAAGACTTCACTGGCATCTGCAAGGAGTAAACAGATGAGTATCTCCAGTTCCAAACCCTGCAGCATAACATACTGTCTGTACAGACCTAGAAGTAGATAATGGAATATTTCACATCCACCTTTAGACTAGCAAAAAAGGAGAGAAACATTTGTCCATAAAAGCTGAATTTTTGGCTTTTACAAAATGCACTTGCAGGCTTTCCTACAAAGTAAACAATGAAAACATTTCATTGTATGCGCAGGTCAGCTACAGCACGCAGGCAAAGAGGGAATAGAAATTTTGCTGCACTTCTGCCCCATGAGAGCAGAACACATTAGCTGAGGGAATACTGCCACTGTAAATGTGCAAGCTGCTTGTTCACTGCCAGGATGGAGTAGCAATCAAGTATTTCCTTTGATTCGACAACCTCTCTAGCCTTAAAGAAGAAAGTACTGCACAACATTAAATACCTTTTAAATTTGAATGCCCTTTTAGTTAAGACACAAAATAATATTCGAGTTTACGTCATATAACAGAAATAGTTAGGAATGGATCAAAATATTTCCCATTTGAATTCCAATAGAGTAACTTCCAAAAATCCATTTTTCAAACTCTGTACCTTTTTAAAGTGTATTCAGCGTGACAGTGAGGAAATACAAGCTTCAAATGCCAGTAGAACTTCTGCTCCCTGAAAAGAAGAGGAAATGCAGATTCTTAACACCTCACTAGTTAGCTGGTAACTGCTACTTGTCTTTCCACAGCACAACCTAAACAGAAGATGTGTCAAGGGCAGGGAGGGAAGCTGCCTTTCAGTACAACAGTGAAAACACATGCTGGAAAGAATAAATGTAGTACAGAACTAACAGGAAGCTTCTGTAAGAGACAAAACTTGATGTTGCATTCTGTCCTCCAGTTCATTTGTTGGTAAACCATCTTGCCTCTAAAGCTAGCACAGAATCACAGAATCACAGAATTATCAAGGTTGGAAAAGACCTAAAAGATCATCCAGTCCAACCATCACCAATACTCCCCAGCTAAATCATATCCCTCAACACAACAATGATCAGCATAATCAGTATCTGAGAACAGAAACTGCTGGAGCATGGTTTCAGTGCAATATGGCATCAGGAAAAGCAGAATTGCCTAGAGGGTGTCCCTCTAGATCAGGAAAACCATTTTTCTTTTTATTGCTTCAAATTCTCCCATCCTGTACAATGAGTGTAACAATCTTTTTCTAAGTGAAATCTCGTAAGAAAAAACACAGACTGAAAGATTTATGGCCCTCTTCTCTGGTTTAGAATTTCACACTTGAGACAAACGGTGAAGATTTAGAAAATAGATGCCAGGTATCTATCTGAAGTACAGGAACTTCAAGTGGTACTTTTAAATTTTATTTTGTTTTTACTACTTAAGACCCATGAATCCTTATATCTAAGATAATCAGCAACAGTTATGCTAAGATTCTGGTACTGCTACAATTAAAAATACACACTGTTGCTCAAACATGCTGTTTAATTTGCTTATCAGGCAGATGGAACTATCCAGCAGGATCTAGCTGCCTGCAGAGACAAGCATACTGCAATCAAGTAAAAAAGCAGTAAACAAGTTAGTTGCTATGCTCAATTAACTATCATATCAATTTTTAAATGCAGGCACTTTATAAAGCACACTTACCAAATACATAATTATTGACTTAAGATACGCCTAGGGGTAAGCTAAGCTTTACAGCTGAGCTACACTTCTCATAGTCTAAGTACAATCACAGGTATTATCTTTTATCTTCACCCCCTACAAAAAAGATGCAAGAACCCTTCAAGGAGCTAATAATTAATCTATTAGAATAAATTGAACTACAGGTGGCTAAGATCCACAAAGCAACATGTGACTCAGTAGAGCTGTATGTGCCTTGTGATTTTTGCCCTGTATGTGCTCCTGCTTGTTAAAACTGAGAATGAAGGATCCCTCCTTAAATGAAGAGGTCTGAAACAGGTAAGAAAATGGTATGACCAGAGCTGGACAGTAAGAGATAAAACATTACAATTACACTGCATACACAACGCAAAGCTGACATCTTGCCTAATGGATTTTTATGCTATTTTACATATTGCTATGACACAGTCTTAAATTACTGAACCGAAAAAGAAACAACTCAAAATCAGTAAGTATACTGGAATTTTGAAAGATTTTTTGCAAGGTGAGTGAAACAAAGTTTTCCAGTTCCTCATGTTAACGACTGAAAGAAATATCAGATGAGGCCTTTATAAATACAATATCAGCTTACTTGAGCCTTTCTAGCATTTTTTCCCATTTAATTCACCACTAATTTGTTCCATTAGACCATACAAATCTATTCTAAGCGACCAACACTTATTGTGATGTGGACTCTTTCTTTCAAATCTTTGAATCGAGACCTTCGAAGTAAGATACTGCCAGATACTTTCCCCCCAAAAGCAGAAACAGCAAGGTGTGACAACAATGACAGACGCGTGTATGCGGTCTGAAGGGCTGTTTGTAACACAGACACTTCAGTGAGAAATGTTCCAGAAATACTTCTAGCTATCTGCTACCTGTTAGGAATACTCTGTGTCGGCAGAAATTGTGGTCACACACCACATTCTGATTTCACATGCAAGACCAGTTCGCTGTGGGCTCACTGAGGCAGACTCAGTTCATCATTGCAGCTGTATAATCAGCTTAAGAGGGATCTTTTCAGACTCTCACCCTCCCTCCCCCTTCCAGGCACAATCTAGTCTATGGATTAGTGAACAGAAGGAGCTACAAATCAGGAAGATTGAACATTAAATTTAAAAATATCAGGAAGTTCCACTTTTGTCAGAAAATTCTACTTTAGAAAAACAGAAACATTGATATTTTTCAGCATGCTAAAAGGTAAACCTTTTAAGGTAAAAGGTGAATTCATCTCTCTTCAAAATACACCTGCCTAAAAGCAAATGACAAGTAAAAAGAGGTAAAAGCTGGGTAGAAGAAGGCAAGGAAGGAAGAAGCTTAGAACTGGAATAGCCTCACGCACTTTGCTGTCAAGCAAAGTACAGAAAAGCACAAGTTTCCATAAGTAGAAAAGTTTGGTAACAATCTCCTGGATGTCCATTATTAAAGGGAAGCATCCCTCACCATCACTGATTCCTGCCCTATATAAGAATTTGATGTCAACTCTAGATGTTATCAAAGCTGCTTCACAACAAGTTCAGATTTAAGTTAGATACCTTGGCTTCAAATCTCACTGACTTCATTTTCCGTTATGGCTCACTGGGGTAGTATTTCCTTCAAATATAACTGACATGTACTATGTTCATTGTCTAAATGAAAAATGCTTAATTGAGTAAGTCATCCTGTGTTGAGTAACAGCTCACACTGCTTGAAGCGTTCCATGCTGCTCGGCTGCCATAGAACGTCAATCCACGGTTTGCTTGAATACCAAGGTCCTGACTATAAAGTTATCAAAAAGCACAGATCTGGATGAGGCACAGCACATCCTTGATGTCAGTAAAAACAGCATCACTGCCCATCCCTGCATTGCTTGGCTTCATATCCAATTTTGGCTACTTCAGAAGCACAGAAACTGATCAGAGAAAAAAGAAAAGCTAAGGAACCTCTCTCCCCCTGCATCAGATGTAGCTGCAAGTGGTGTTTAGAACTGCACAGGCTGTTCTGCTATTACTGTTCTACACTAGAGTAACTGTTTCCTTTTCATTTTTCCTAAAACTTCCAAATAATTACTTTCCGTAATCAACATACTTTTTCCTCTTTAGTTTTTTTTTTTCAAAGAACAACACAGAAGGGATTTTTAAATTCATGACAGCTGAAACAGGTTTTTATTGCTGATACTACAAGACAACACTGATAAATGTGACTGTTACCTCCAGCTAGCTCTTGGCACCAGCTATCAAGGTTTTCTTCAACGGTTTTACAGTTAATGCAGTACCGTGGAAGACATTTCAAGTACTGTGAGTATATGCAGTATAGGTGCTGGCAATTAAAGGACAGATCTAGGATCTGTCTAGGATCCTACAGAAGATTTTGGGATTTGACGTAAGTGCCTTGCTGGATTTTTAAAAGCGTTTTTGAACTGATAAAAGAGATGAAAAGGAAATAGTGACCTTATCCTTAAACCATCCTTAAATTTCACAATACTCAGTACTCTCACCATGTACATTGAGGTTTAATTGAAACATGTGGTACTCAGTATCTACTCCTTTGGATAATGTCACCTTTCACAACTTACTTAAGCAATGAAGATTTAGTCCAAGTAAGTGACTAGATTCTCTAGTGGAATCCAAACAAACATTAACAGAAGATAGCAAACAGAAGCGTGATGGTTTCCTTCTCCCCCCACCAACTGTGCGTTCCTTGCCAAAATTAGTTCTGCTCTACTCTGAACAACAGCACACTAAAAGGGATGTCTCCATTTTGTTGGAGCTTCGTTAAGCAAATGCCTGGATTTGATGTATAAACAATAAATATTTCTACTGCAACACTTCTACTGAAAGTTCAAGTGTTTCCTAGTTACGGTAAACAAGACAATTGATGAAGAAGAAGAAGAACAATTCCACTGCAACACATATGGTATTCTGTCAAAGGACCTCCCAGCAGCAAGAGATGTTACTGACCACATGTGTGGAATAGGCAAACACCATGGTACTGAGCTGAGAGTCCTGTGTAAATCAGAGGGAGACTCATAAGTAGCCAAATTCTAATCATCTTCAACAAATAAAACCACTGTCCTCTTCACTTCTATAAATAAAGAAAATGACCATCAGATCTACTATGGAAAGAAAACAACTAATAAAAATTTCAGCTACAGAACTCAGTAACTACTTCTCTTCACATGGAGATGATCTGAAAAACTACCAACAGACTGAAATGCACCAAGGTCATGCTTTCTGCTCACTTCAGATCAGCACTTCTTTGCTTGCGAGGTCACTTTTGTGGGTCCTGGAAAGCAAGCAGAACTAACTATGCACTAAGTGATAGCTGAATTCAAGGTCAACAGCTCCAGCAGAGTAATGTGCTCCCCCCAAACCAGCCCATATAACTCCTTGGTAAATTCTTAACATCAGCAACACTTGAAAAAATTCGTTCTAATTATCTTTACCTAGTTCAAGACTAAAGACTGACACTTTAGGGTTTTCACATGCACCTCAGAGTGGCTTTCACAGCACTGATAATCACTTAACTGCTGCTAATCTCAAGGCTCCATACTACACTATACACACACCAGTAAGATGTCCTAAGTCATCTGCAAGCCAGATAAGACTTCACAAACTGGACTCAAACTCCATTTGCTAAAGATCCTCTATTATCTGCATTATTTGAGATTACAAGTTAGTCTAACCCATGTTACCTAGCACTGGCACATATGCTTTTGTAACACTGAATTTCGCAAACCGACTAATGGAAGCTAGGAAACAAGAAGTGGTTAACACATCTTAACAACCACAGACTTGCCCTGCAGAACTGGCAGGGAATGATACCAGAACACATCTTGTACATCCTCACTTTGGATGGCTCTCCTCCCTACCTCAAACAGCCCAGCAGCTTGGCTCAAGTAGAGAATATGAAGCAGACATCTGAGCAGGCACGCAGCCTCCCACACACCTATGTGGAGCTGCTTCCAACCTCCATGCTCTGTAGCAACCTTTCCCCAAATCCTGGCTGACACACAGCATAAGTGGGGGCTCAGATCTACAGAACACAGACACCAGACCCTGGCAACCACCTGGTGCTAACCTCACAGAGAGCAACTATTAGCACAGCTTTCCCCATTAGACTGTAGTATTCAACAAAGTAATGTGCCATATTTTGAAGTCACGTGGCACAGCTGTTAAATGGCTGATGGATGCTTGTTTCAATCACACCTTGGGTCTCCCACACATGGATTAGGCACAACATGCCTACTACAAAAAATAAAATAGTTCTTAACCTACATCACTGAATTCAAACCATTCATGCCCACTGAAAAACAGAAGTAGTAGAAGAAACATCATCCTTGTAGTAATTCCCAAGCATATCCTGTACACCTGGACAGCACTTGCAGATGGTTCCTTCCTATCCTTTTAAGAGCAGAGGACAATATAGTGCTCCTCTGTCTCAGAACAGAACAAATGATAGGAGCAAATGACCAGGAAATGGCCAAGAAGCTCAGATTGTTGTCTGTCTGAGAGGGACACCTGGTGGCTGGTACCCACTGGGGCACCTCCCCAATATATAGGTCACTGTTTTAAAGTCACAGAATAGAAGGAAAAATGCCTATGGAAAGCAGAACTTGACACCAAAACTAAGAATGCAAAAAAAAAAACACCCAAGAGAATCTGGATCTGGTACATTTGATTACTACAAAAAGCAAAGAAGGCGCTTTTTTCTTTTTCTTCCTTGTATTTTAAAGTATTTTCACAGTAAAAAGTCTGGGTATCAGAGAAAACTCAGAAGAGTGGATAAAGGAAAGAACATCTGAAGCCTTCCCTTAGCTTTTTCCCTGCACAAACTCCAGCATACGCCAGTCCTACAAAGGCTGCAATAGAGGTAAATGGATGAGGAATGACTCATCTCCAACTTCAAGGCAGCTTTCCTCAGGGACAAGAATCTTTCAAAACCATTCTATATTGCTTCTCTGTTGCAAACCTTTAAATATAAGGCCTCTTCTAACAACAAAACCCCAAAAAACCTTCACAATGTCATTTAACAGATGAAATATGCAGCAGCACTGATTCATCCTCCTCCTCACGTTGGTAGTTTTCAAAATAAAGCATGAATTGCATAAGTTATTAAAATGAACTCAAACAGCCTAAAAAACAAAAACTGCAGTAGGAAATACTAAATCTAAATAGTTTTTGTAGAAAAGCTGTGCATCTAATAGATTTTGAAAGTGAGCACATCAGTACAAATTTACACTCATGTCATTATGTGTTCAGTAAAAGCAAAACATTGTTGCCTGGTAGCCAACTGGAGACTCACTTCTTATTGAAGATAGTTGAATTTTCTCTTCTTTTTGTGAATCCAATGGGCAGTGTCTTCAGATTGATATTACGCCTTCGAGCTCTGTTCCTCAAGTAATTGATCTATTAAAAGTAAAACAGATACATATATTTTTTAATCTGAATGATATTATTTGCATTATAAGAAAATTATAGAAAGAACATCCATGCGTGGAATATTTTAAGAACATGCATGATGCTAGCAATTTATTCTTCTGTGTGATTGGATGTAGCCATCAATTCTACTATTACATAAGCCCTGAGACTTCTCCAAAATCTGGGGCTGTTCACACCTACACAGTGGAGACCCCAGCCTTGAAACCCAGCCTGGCAGTGCCTCAGCAGGAATTCAAAGGCAGCAAACCCAAGCCCAGCAGTCACACTGCTCACATGGAACTTACGAACTTATTTGTTGTTGGCCGATGCACAGACAGATCTCGAGCAGCAGCATCAGCCGCTCTTCCCACATCTTCCAGGAACCGATAATCTGAAGGTGAAAAAAAACCACAACGCAGAATAGAAAAAGATAATGTAGTGCTGAAGTATTAGAAAGGACAAATTTTGAAGAGTACCTGGAATGTTCTTACCGCTCAGAAGGTTCAAGTCAGTAAATTCAGTCACGGAGATGAACGCAGTTTTGTCCCTGACTCCATTACAGCTCAGGGCAAGCTTGTGCTTCTTCACGCACAACAGGCTGAAACGACAAAAACACACATTAGTATCACGTTCAACAGAAGAGCAGACAAAATCAGCTCACTTCAGATAACAGATACCTGCACGAATACTTCATGCATCGCGGACACCGGTACTTGGCCTCCTCTTCACCACAGGTCTCACATCTGAAAGAAGCAGAAAGCAGCTCATGGGGAAGGGGTTGCCATGCTGGGCCGGGCAGGGGAGCAGCTGCACATGGCAGTGACCTTCAGACGGAAAGCCCCACTGAGGGAGGGAGCCTGGCCAGCACGCACAGCGCAGCTGGACACACGGCAAGGCTGCGCCTGCGCACGCTCCACTGCCAGCTCCACCAGAGCTTCTCTGCAGCTATACTTTCATACAGTGCATCGTTATTTATCTCAGGGCCTGGGATTTGCACTGTCCCCTGAACGCCGCGTCCCGTGCCCTCTTGGGGTCAGAAATACCACGCGAGGGTTTGGCCAGCGACGAACCTCGCAGACACGAAGCACCGCCGACGGCCGTCAGCTCTCCGCCCCGCCCCGAGGTGTTGAGCGGCGGCGCCCCCTGCAGGCGGGGCGGAGCGCTGCACCCCGCGGCCCGAGCGCTACGGGACGGCTGTCCGTCCGTACAGCGCGAAATCAAACCAGAAACGGGTTCGGCTCTTTGCTACACACCCGCGCCGCGCGAGGAAAGCCGACGCCGCTCCCGGAAGCCACCCCCCGCCTCCAGACCCGTCCCGCACGCAGACGAAACGAGTCGCCGCACGTGGCAACGCTCGACCTACACCGAAGAGCGCGGGCCGCAGCCTCTCGCTTCGGCGGCCCCGCTTTCCGCAGATCCCGGCGGAGGCGCCCCCCGGGCCGGGCCGCGACCAGCGGAGCACCCTGCGGGCCGCGTTCCCACACCCCGCCCGCGCCCGCACCTCTGCAGGGCCATCTTCCGCCCGCCGGCCGCGCGCTGCAGGCTCTCGCCGCCGCCCTGCCCCGCCATGGCTGCGCCGCACCGCCCCCACGCGCCGCCCGACGCGGCTCGCTCGGGGCGGGCCCGGCCGCGGCGTTTCCTGGGCGGCGGCGCCCCCTGGCGGCACACCGCTCTCCCTCCCGCCCTGCGGAGCCCGGCCGTGCCTCCTTCCCCTTCCCAGCCCCGCTTCCCCTGTGCTCTGGTTGCGGGCTTTTAACTACGAAGAACAACGGCGAAGGAAAGAGATGAAAGGCTTCTGGCGCCGAGGCACAGTGCTGCCTGTGCGTGTCCCAGCCCCAACTTATCGTGCTGTCTGGCAGTTGCATTTTTATCATAACTGCAATAATACTTCAAGCTGCTCGTTTTAAAAATTGTTTTGTTTTTTTTTCTCTCAAGAGCGATTTAACAAACAACCATAAACATGGGCTATAAAGGATTTCCACAAGAAAGGTTTCCAAAAGAAAGGCCACGGGACCGAAAAACACCCGTGAAGCAGAGCACTTTCTAAGAGACGACATTCTTAGAAATAAATAAATCAATAAGCCCATTTATCACAGTGTCAGCTCCAGAGCCAAACAGAGCAAACATCGGTGGTGCTGTCAGAGAGAAACAACCATGAGAATGCAAAAACAACAGAGAAAGAAACCTTCTCTGAGTTTGTACCATTCTATAATCTTCATTTGTCTTTTGCCAGATTTCTTCAACAGGGAACAAACTCGATGGTTTAACAGAAAACACGGGGCGTGTATCTACCTTACTGTGTAGAATTGACTACTGTCACTCCTGCAATACTCCATGGCACAACAACTGCTCATCTGCCCTTGGTAAATGAAGCATGGCCACCTGAAAAGTACTTTTTCTCATGGCTGAGAATAAACTATACGACATGAAACAGAATAATAAAGACGACGTGGTGGTGTGGAATCTTATTTTATTATATTTTAAGTATGATTTCCTATGGATTGAGGCAGTTAAACAAGTTGTTTGAATGCTTCTCTGCTCCCCAGTGTGGTTTGGCACCATCTTCATGAAATACTCAGCAGGTTTTTGATTGATAATATGTTGAGGGATATCTTTATAAAGAGTGTTTTTCTTAATTGTAAAATCGTTTTGTTTTGTTTCTTAAACAAAAGAAGATGATTGAACATTTTAGGCTTAATTTAAGGAAACTGAAATAATCTAATAATATTACAAAACAGTGACATGTCTAAGTGGATGAAATGCTGATTATAACTTAACAGCCCCCTTTCAAAAGACATTAGACATAGGAGATTTAACGAGTTACAAATATATACACAATATATCATTTTAAGATGCCTTTGTCATTCAAAAAAAGTTAACTGAAAAAACTGAAAACTACTGTAGGTAGCTCTTCTACAACGGGCTGTTGTTTACAATGGCTGTAAAGCTAACTGTTTTGACTATATGCATTATATACAACGTGCTGTCTCATATGCCATTTCCACAACAGTACGCAAAAATATTTTAAACAAGAAATCCACATAAATAATGTTTTAGTTGTAGCGAAATATGTGGCCAATGATTTAAAATAAGTACCTTGATAATAGAAACAGATCCTGCTGTAACCGGCACATACAGTCTGAAAGATAAAAATGGACTCACGTAATCTCTGTTAAGGCCACCAGCACCTTGTGTTACAAAGAGCACCAAGGCAACACAAACAGGGAACATGTAAGAGGTAGTGTGTCATCTGTTAAGACGTGTGTGTCCACAAAGGACTACTATAGAACTGAGAAAAAGACGACTTGTTGTATTGTGGCATAGTTCACTTTTCAGATATAGCTATTGCACATTTTGGAGCATTAGCCAGTATTGCTCCGTGGTACTGTATGTCTCCAGCTTTCCTCGGGGTGTTCCTTTGCTGTGCTGTCATACAGATAGATCGTCAAGAACACCAGAGGTCCTGAAAAATTCCATGCTCAGATAATCAGTTCCAGGAAATTATGCAAGAAAGCACTAACCAGTATTAAAAAAAGATTTAAATACTTTAGAAAAATTGTTGTAGTCTTTTCTTTCTTTTCTTTGTTTTTTAAATGCCATTTCTCCTTCTTCCTGAGGTTCTTTAACCAACAATGTTCAAAACAATTCTTCAGCTTGAGAGCAATCTTGCCTCGTTCATTACTCTCACACTCACTCCACAGCAGTCCTGCACTGATGCAAAGGAACCAGGACACAAAACTCAAAGGAAGCACACCAAGCCACTTTCTATGAAGTGCTGCTGTCCTGGTTTGAGATGAGGAAGTGTATGAATTTGAACAACTGGAAGCTGATTGGTGTCCTGAGTGTGAAAAAAGAACTGTGTCTTGTGCCAGCTGCCATCCTGAATCTGCAACACATACAGATGGAATATTAAATTCACATCAAAAATGAGATTCAAAACACAAATGGAAGCTGTGCTTAAAGGGTGAGAGAAGTGTATGTAAGCATTTCTTCTCCCAGCAGCTTCTAAAGAAACTGAGTAACTCAACAAATGCCATTTCTTCCATGCGGTATCACAGTGCTAAAAAGTACTTACCATGCATTCATCCACAAGCACCTTCGGTTCAAGTAGTGAATTGGCTTTAAACACTTGTCCATTCCAACCTTTGAAGCTAACAGATGTCTTCTGACCTCCTGCCTCACTTAATCCCCACATCGGTGTGTTCAGACAGTGAACTGTGATACTGTGGGTTGCTTCTGAGCTCAGTAAATGAAGAAAGTTCATCTGCACTTTTCCAATGCCAAACTCCAGCTAAGTTCCAAAAGAAATTTGCTGTTATACTTAACACACTGAATGGTCACAGCAGCACCAAATGACATGCAGAGGTGGGTGCACATGGTGTTTACACATGGGAGCCTGCATGAATGTTCACATGTTGGGATCGGTGACAGAAAGCATGATTTGTATTCTTTAGGAGAGCAATTCAGTTCTATTATAGTGATTACTTCAAACAGAAACTTTCTAGGTCATTTTCAAAGCTTAAAAGAAATATTTACTAATGCCCACAAGTGCTGTTGGAACATAGCTGGGCAGAAAACATTATTTTTAATATCAGGAAACTGAGGCAAAGGATCCTGTGATTCAAACGAAGCTAACGGCGGCAGCAGTGTTTTAGTTGCAGTTGCACCATTCTTCTAATCAGTCTTAGAGCATAGATTCTGCCTGTCAACATCTACACTCTGTTAACAGACTGAAAATCATAAGCATGGTTTGATTTTAGACAGAAAATACAGTTGCTCATTACTCAACAAGAATTTCTCCAAGAGTGGAATGTTCAGGGACCTTACTAATGCAGGAGTGCATATGGGAGTTATATCTGATGTTCTTCAGTGGCTAAACTGTATATGCAGACCACATAAATATAACATCTTCACTACTCACAGTGGTTTAATGACTACGTGTACTGAGGAGCACAAACTAATGACATAAAAGAAAGCAGCCTTTACCTAACAAGGCATTCAGCAGTAGCCAGGTGTTGAGAAGTACTGACAAATACACTCTTGGCTGCCCTCAGAGATGAGTTACTAATGTAGCTTAGAAGCATTTCAGGCTTATTTCTATGGTTTGTTTAGAAAGGTATAAAGCAAAACAAAAGAATTTCATCAGCATGGAAGGTGAGTAAACGAAGAAAGTGACAGTCACAGTAACATGTACTGCCTCTAGATGTTCTGTAACTTCCTGATCAGAGCATATGAAGTGTCCTTCCCAAAGGTGCACACAACACCCTCGCTCCCCTATTCCCTGAAATCTTACAACTTCTTTTGAGGTAGGTAAATAAGCAGCTATTTGTTCAAAGCTCAGCTGCAGAAAGAATCCCTGAGGATGCCATGCATACCTTTGTCACAGAAGGTGGTGTTAAACATGTCTGACCACCTGCGGTGAAGTTGCAGAAAACTTCAATGGCATCAGAAGGACAGCCAATGTTGGGGTCAATCCAGTACTTTCCTGTTAGTGGAGAATCCCAGAGAGAAAATGAATCCAAAATATAATAATTACTAAGCAATTTACTAAAATATTCACAATTCTTGGCAAGTATTAAATTTGTTATTACCATAGTTTCACTGGGAAATGGATGAAAGGGAACATGGAAGTCTTTCTGCTTCCATAATTCTATTAACAACGGATGCTGAGCAAGTCTATTAGCTGTTCAGAAAGTAAATTATGTCACAGTATTGACATTACACACTCAAATAATTATTTTAGTTTGAATCATTAATCTGACACCTGCTAAAATATCAGCTGCTGTCGGTATATCTGACTGTGGTGGGCCATGGTACACAATTTTCTTATTAGCAATCTAGAATCTGATCCACTCAAAAATCATTTCTGACTGACTATAGACATTTGGGAAACTTTTGATTACAAGATGGGATTCAGTTTGAAAATTTCTGGCCACTTCTTTACTTCTATATATCATCTCTGATATCTATATAATACTAGGTAGCTACATATGTTAAAATCCAGAAATTTTATCATACATAAAAGATAAAATAAAGATAGCTGTGACAAACTGCAACAGAATCTAATAAAAACAAATCTATACACCAGAATATGGACATAGGAAGTATCACTTAGAAGCGACCAGCTCAGAGCCATGACACGTGAAGCTCTGAGGAAACACTTACCATCAGACACTTTGCGCTCACAGCTGAGCAAGTCCCTGCAGATGCGTGCTGGGTTATCCCGTGTGCCAAGGGGGTTCTTGATGCTGTGCAGTAAATTGCTAAGGTAGTGCAGTGTTTTGTATATCTCTGTACTGTGATCCAGTAAAGTTACTTCAGTATTCTGGTATCTCTGCCAGGGGCCGTTAGCAAATGTGTTACCATGGAGAAGAAAGATGACAGCAGTACATGCAGTAAACATCCAGTGGCCATTCAAGAGCCAGACAGAAACATTCAGATTACATGAGATCAGCCATATAAAACAGGGTGGGAATAACACATCCCAATAAAAAAAAATTAGTGTATTTCATTAAAATTATCAGAGCCAGTGAAGTTACAGACAGTTTAAGATCATGCAAATATATCGGTATGACGTGTAGACAGAAATATTGGATATGGGAGAAAAAGAAAAAAGGATAAAAGTTAGTGCATTTTTACAGTAAGTGTAACAGTTACAGATTTTGAGTAGTTAAAGCTATTCTTAGACTTAATCTAGAGAATATACGAAAATATGTTTGGCTTCACACATGTAACGAGTTTTCTTGCCATCAGTGAGACCACACTCCTGCATACAGTTAAGTATGTGTGTAAATACTTTTTGGATCAAGGCCCAAATGTCACTATTATCTGTAACTAAACAGTTATGGTCCCCTATTTGTGGTAGCTGATACATTTTAAAGGTAGAAATGCTGCTGTTTTCCTGAATTTCATTTAAGTGGTATCTTACATATCTTTGCCTAGTTAACCATATTTTTCAGTAATTACTTACAGTCTGTGATTTGTTTTAAATTAAGTTCCTTCAGAGAAGCCCTGTTCTGTCCTCAAATACTATTTGTACTAGGGCTGTTCCAGAAGTAATTCCTCCTATTTTATTATGCTGGCCCATGACACCAGAGGCAGATGTTGGTGGCATGGCAGTAGAGGTTGAACTTTCCCACCAATATCCCATTACACGTTGTTCCTGTGTGACAAATGGCAGCAGAGGGGCAGTCTGACAACGTGGAGTCTGACATGGAAGTGTGGATGAAGAAAAGGGATGTTACTGAATTCCTCCCTCAGGAAAAGATGGCACCCACTGACATCCATCACCATTTCCTGAACATTTAAGGAGATCACACAGTGAATGTCATCACCATGAGGCAGTGAGTGGTGAGTTTCAGCAATGGCAACAGCAACATGAAAGACAAGCCATGTTCCAGGCATGTCACACACAGCTGTCACACCACACATTAAGAGTGAAATCAGCTCATCCACGCAAATCAACTAATGGTTGTGATGACATTAAAAAGTAATACTAAGTAACCAAGAATTTGGTCTGTCAAATAGTATCACTATGCTGTTTGTAGGTGCTGTAGTTTCCAAGGAAATGAATAGGAGGCATTACCTTTATATACCTTTACCTATGCATAACTGCATATCCTGTATTACAAGGTAAATACAGTGTAATACATTACCTCCATCTGCAGTGCAGCATTTGATGCAATCAAAGCCTGAACAGCAGCATTGATGTCCACAAGTTTCTGAAAACAGAAAACATATTTTAGAACATAAAAAGTGAACAGAAATATTCTAAATTGCAGGAGAAAAAATTCTAAGCATTGCTGTAGGAACATAAATATGATCATAATGTTGCCATTTTAGAAAATAATTCGCAGACAATACTTACTTTTCAAACCAAATTTGCCCTTCCATGCCCAAAGAAAACAAACTTACATGATGATAAAGCATTATTTGATTTTTATTTACATCCCTGTCCCCATTTTAATGATCATATTCCTGGAAACTGGAAAAAAATGTGCTACAATAATAGTTACAGATCAATACCTCAACTTAATCCCTCCCAGCCATTTAATTTGTACAGTTGAGAAAACCAATCTGCACAAGTATGAAATGGTTTTATGTCTTTCAAGATGAGCATATAAAGAATGTTTGATCTAGTTAAATAGGTGCAGTTTATTCCATATTCTCTCATCTGACTTTTGCGGCGGAAAGATCGCAGGACTTCTATCAACTGAAAACATCGCTCCTGCTGAGAAGACTTTGTCTCACAGAACTGCCACAGTTGCAGATTGTTGGCCAAGAAAGGAAGAGGAAAACTGAGGTGAAAAAGTTTGACTGGAGCATAACTGAGCTCTGAAAATATCTGGTGATCTGTAACTGCAGGGTCTGTGCTGCTACAAATTGAAGACATTCTCATAATGCATAATAGAAAAATGAAATACCCAGACTGATCTAAATGCAGACTTTAGAATGGAAAGCCATTCCCTTGTATATTTTCATTCTCTATACCTCGTGAGATGTGCAGAGCAGACAACCAGGTTTATTTATTCTTTACAAATAAAGGAAGCCATGCAAACAACTGTGCCTTGTGGTTGGACCTAGTTCTCAGATTATGTACACCATCGCAGATTTAAGAAGTTTCAAACACTGAGTCTGAGGACTGTATTGCAATCAGGTTATTTACAGTACTTACTCTTGGTCCTGGTGGCCCAGGTGACCCCTAGAAAATAGGATTTTAGATTAGATTCTTCACACTTGAATAGAAAGCAATCACAATACAAAAACACAGGCATCTTTTTTTTTAAATGCACTTACAGGTGCCCCTGTCTGACCTTGAGGTCCCTGGGGTCCCTGGAAGAAATGGAGATAAAATGCAACAGTTACAGTTGAATATCTCTGCTTTTATAATTATATATTTTTTAAATCACAAAATGTCACAATACATACAGTGAAATCAAGAGGTTTGTAGTATGGGCTTAGTAAAAATTAAAGTGTTCATATTCTTAAAGTACCGTGCTCTGTGAATGTGGAATACTCTTTTGAGTATTGCTGGGCTGGCTAGTTACCAAAACTTGTTTATCGGACTACATTTGCTATAAAAGTCATTCTTACTCAAAGTATGACTACATAACATATCATACAACGTGCTAGCATTATGTGCACATTGCTGACACAAATTCTATGGTAGACTAATTATCATAAAAGCATTGTAAAAATGTTATAGGCTGTCAAAAAGAACTGACTGATTTTCTTGTCTCCACAAATATCTTCAGGGCATTTGTCAGCTCCATTTACCAGCAGTAATACTTTTCAGGTAGAATGCATTAGGTTAATTGTTTAACAGAAATATTGCAGGCTTCCTCTGTATTAATGATATTATGTCCACGCTCCCAACCTTAAGGGCCATCACTTTAGTATGTAGGATAATATGGTGGGGAGAAGAGGAGGACAGCTGCTTGGCCCTAGCTTGCAGTGCCCATGGTTCACAGTCTTAAACCTAAGCTTCAGTTTTGCCTTAGGGCTGTCTACATACCCTTCCAAATACAGTCTTCCTCATGTGAATGAGCCTTTCTACTCACACTGAGACAGAATGATACTTGTATTTCTGTTAAATTCCCTTCTCCATTCCCTATATACTGAAAGCCTCTAGGAGCTGCTGTAACATAAACAATACTAAGAACAGCGACATGGAAAAGAGTAGGTGACAGTGATACAATACAAGCAAGAGAGAGAAATGAAAGGCACAGAGCAGATCTGCATTATGCATGAATAAAACCATTTAATCTATCTGAGTTTATTTAAGCAAAGCACTCCTTAGCTGCTGCTGTGTATACCAATTATTCAAGCACAATGAGCTGTTCCAGCAAAAGCTTTCATATGCCACCAGAGTCATGCCAGAATTATTTCTGCCAAAAGAGAAATAATCTTATCTGACATGGTAATGCAGCAAATATTGTGAGGTTAGTCTAGCCAAGGAGGTATCAACTCATAAACCACTTAGCATAGCAATAAGAAGTATTCCTGCTGTGATATTTCACAACAAGATCCGTGTGAGAGTCACTGCGAGCCACAGCTGCTGACCTTGGGCTGCAGCTGGTCCAGCTGGAAAAGGCTCAGATAAGAACGGATTCAATCTTACATTGATTTCACAGAATTACAGAATTCTGTGATTTATGCATATTTAAATGAGAAGGACCTCAAAGCAAATAGCAGTAATTTATTTAGGCTCCAAATTCATCTTTGATGAGACAATAGCAGCTGCATTTCTTACTACTTCTACACATGCTCATAAGGTAGAGCACATGGCAGTCACCTGGAAGTGTATCTGATAGGATTATGATGACCTCCGCAGCTGCTCAAGGTGATGAGTGCCTGCACATCACCTGCTCTTCTCATGCCAGAGGGGTTCAGGTGCTGCTTTGCTGCTGTCACGTCATTCCCAGCACTAGAGCTGTACCAACCAGAGGCTGAGACTTATGCTTTATGCATGTTCTGTATTAGAACTGAAACAAGCTGTTCCTGAGAATTTAGAGGTATGGTCTTCCAACACATAAGAAAGACAAACTTAATAGCATAATTTAATGACTAAAAGTCATTTTTTTAACTGATACACCCCGATCCTATTTATGTTTCATCATTTGTAATCATAAAAAGAACTCTTAAGTCATTTTGTAGGTAAGTGTTTGCTGTTATTTTATAAAGGTATCAATGATTAGTTTTGGAAAATGGATTTCAAAGGATGAGTCACTTTACTATATGCAGTAGTACAGAAAACACTGCAGGTCCTGTGGCAAGTACCTCACCTTCCCTTTTTACTCTGATTTTGATTACTGCACAGCCTGAAATTTCCTTTGAAATCCTGTTACTATGAAAGAGATATATTATTTTTGTTACAAAACAGGCTTTTTATTTCTGTTTTTATTACAAAACAGATGGGAGATGAGTTCGCAGAGATGATATCTACTTCAGTATTTTGTGGTAGACCTTGACTGATACAAACAAACTGAATATCACAGAGCTGACCTCCACATTTAGTCAGTCAAATCAGTAGCTCAGGTGCTGTTGGACTGCTGTGGGATACCCTCAATGCCATGCACAGCTGCTCTCTATGATTGTTCTTGATGAAGAATCTTTAGTATGAAATGAAAGTGCGAAAGAGAATCTTGACAGACAAATTTGACATTATGAGAACATACTTGTTTATCTTGGTTCAGGACTGGATTATGCAAACACCAGGTCAAGCAAGGCACAAAGTCTCCAACAGTTCATCCCTAAGTAACCACTGCTCTATGATGAATAGATGCCTTTGTTCTCTGGGTGTTGAAATTTAGAAATTCCAGGGAATTTTCCAGATGACTGAATACTTCAGTTAATATTCTATATTCTTGACATATGTCATAATTTTAAAACTTCTAAACTTCTGGGATTAGAACAAATGAAAATTGTGGTGCTTCTGACACAGAATGAATATTTAAAAATCCCCAACTGCACTGCTCTAATGCTTTTAAGGGATCTTGCAAAAGAGGAATGTGACTTATATTGATTCACTGTCACCTTGCCAATAAAACCAATCTGGGAAAAAAGATAAAAATTGAATGCAATTTGTTAACTGCAGTAAACTTCTTTGGAGGGGATATTAAATTTCCTGAATGCATTAAAACTTAAAAGACCTATATCAATTACTTTCCAAAATCTTTAGAATATAGCCGAACTGTATAGAGTGTGTTGAAAATCCTGTAAAGATGTTACGTTCTTTCTGTTACATAGCAGCAGAATAAGATTGAATTACACTTTTTATGGATTAAGCTAATTGCAGAATGTTTCATTGGAATGTATGGGATTACCTTTACAAATCCACTTCATTTACTCTTTGATCATACTATAATTTAAGTGAGAAGATTCCAGTATAATTCCAGTGTACTGAGTATAATTGCAGTTGATAACAGAAGCAGATAATAGAGCTGTTAGTTTTAGCGTGCTCTTTAATTCTTTAACTACCCTCTATGCTACTACAGAAGTTCAAAGGGCAAAACTCCAGCCTTCTTCTAACACTGATTGCACATGCATTGATATATATGTTTAACTTTGAAAACATGACCAGCCCCAGGGATATCCATATTTTACATGGCTTCAGAAACTTTTGAAGAAACAAAGTAAAATATTTATTTAAAATCAATAGAAATGATTTTAAAAAGAAAAGCTGGAATCCCAAAATGGTAACCTTTCCATGACTACTTTTACTATTTTGATATTATTCCACTGCATCTCAGAATGGGTAAATCATAACAAAAACATAATACTCTGATATACCGTACAGTGTATTAGCTGTTGTTAGTGACTGTAAATCTAAGATAAAAGATTGTAATAGAAAATTACAGACTCTGCTTTATCATATTTTACTTTACTTTTAACCATAGGATAGTCAAGTTCTGGAATACTTGCCCCAAAAGATTATCCAATCTCCATTCCTGGGAGTTTTCAAGACTCATCTGAATACAGTTCTGAGTGATGCAGTCTGATCACAAAGCTGATTCTACTTTAAATACCTCATGATCCAAACAACCTGGATTATCCTATGACTCTATATTATAATCTACTAATTTTTATTATTTTGTATTACTAATGACATGCTCTGGAATTAAAAAAAATAAAAACCAACAGTAACCTTAAACTAGGTAAGTTAAAACACTTTCAGAAATGTCAGAATTTGGAAACAATATTCTATAAAGCTGTCCATGACTTTCTCATTGTTTTAATGACAGCAACATGATTATTTTGAATTGGAAAATAATTTTCATTTTATTCCAAGAACCCTCTGTTTCTGACTACCAAATTTTCTCTAGAAATAGCCTACAGGACCTGAAGTTTTAACTAAACAAGGAGATATGATTTTATATTCTATGTTTTTCAGAGGATGAAAGAACATATTCCTGACTAAAAATTTTTAACTAAAACTTAAAATCTTACAGAAAAGTTGATATCTCCATGATTCTAGCATGAATGCAACTATCAATTTTGAAGCTATAAGTGCAAGCTCAGAACACACAGTTGGATGCAAATCACTTTATCTCCTTCATATGTGAAAACAGTTGGAAATATGCCCTTATCTTGGCTACATATTGAAAACTGCTGCATATGTTCAAAGTTCAAAACAAAGAAAGTTCAAAATTAAGCATCCTTGTTCAGAAAAAAAAAACAAACAACAAAAACTGAAAACAGGAATTCATGATTTAGGTAATAATTTCTTAAGGAACAGCACTGCTAATGGAGAAGATTCTTTTTTTTCAACTTTTTTCGTGTGTGTTTGCATGCATGTGTGTGCCCACATTTCTAGCTCTCTGCTGTTACAGGCATTCTTTAAATAAAAGATGAGAAACATTTAAGATGGTTAATAGAAAGAATTGAGAGCCTAGTTCTCTCTTACTCTGAGATAGGAATTGTCACATTAGGATCAGTGAGGAAAGCTTCTTGAGAGAAATACAGAAAAGCTTCATTCTAAACCTTAATTATTTGAGTTTTTATGATTTATTTTTCAAAAACTTAATAAAGCAATTAGGTTGGAACCGTATGTAGGTGGATAATAAAATCAAAATCCATTAAAATGTGAAACTAAATGACCTTTGTGAGGTGGGATGAAAGGCAGGGTAAGAGTAGCAGGAACAATATTGCATTGGCCAGTTACAGGAACAGGAAGAGATTGTTACAAACTAATGCCATATGTATCAACTGAAACTGCATTCACATTTGCTGTAAATAAGATAAATTTACAGTTGCTTTTCAGGTAGCCATCATTAGTTGGATGCTTTACTATCTCCAACACAATTTTTAAATAAAACCAAACATTTAATAGTGGACAAAAAATAATGTACTCTTCTTATTGAAGAATGAAAGCACAGCTTGATTAGCTATCAGTACTGCCTGCTGTATCCACAGCTGTCATACAATACATGGTCACCAGCTTCCAGCTCCTGGCTTCTCCCTCTCCAGACAAGAGCACGCAGGCACAAATGTGGTGCTGTATGCATACCCTGATGTCAGGCACTGGAGTGCTGACAACAAACAGAAGACTCTGCTTTTAGATCTGAACCATAACAGATGTGGGGTACGTGCCTGCTATATGACTGGGAGCCATATTGTTTGAAACAGCCTGCGTGCACAAGGAGAAGTCAAGCTTTTGACTTGCAGTCCTAGCTTTCAGGACAGAGCTTTGCCCAGCACAACAGAGCCCTCCAGCTGGCAGAGCAGGCAGGGGCGCGCTCTGTGTCACACAGGAATAATTCTCACACGGCCAAGCAAATGAAAGCACAGAAGTGGTTTCAGCTTACCATTTCACCCCTTGTGCCCTTCTCACCTCTCGGTCCCTGTAAGAAAGAGAAGCTGTTAAGCCAGCATGCTTTCTAGCTTCTAGGCCTTCAGCAAATCACTGTGAGAGAGAGTCATACAGTTCCCCCACCTGTGGAAGTATTTGCAGTTCTGGAGCTTTAATTTTTCTTCATTATTAGAAGAATAAATTGTTTGAAAACAGCTTGTAATTCCTATATTCAAAAAACTGATTGTTTTCTTCAGATTGTAGATAATTCTTTTCTCAGTAGTTTGAACTGCCAGTGTTCTCCCTCTCAATAGGCTGTACTCTCCAGTCTGATCCATCTTAGTGGGAGATAAGCTGTTAGAGATGTTTCACCACCTAATGAACTGGGAGCTAAATATGGTGCCCTCTGCCACTGAAGAAATCCACTGGTTACATATCCACTTTTGTTAGTTCTTTTCTCACAGCCAGATTACATACTGTTTTTCTGTCTCCATGGCATTTTTAGCTAGTTCTTCATTTACGCTGTGTTACATTCGATATGAAGTCTATTAAAACCTTTGAACATTTATATAGAACTGTTTTCCTCCTATGTGGCAGTGAAATGAATACAGGAAGACTTAAAGTGTTGCCTTTTTCCCAACAGGTGGAAAGAGAAGTCTAGTTATCAGAGGAATTATTCCTTCTCCTTTTACTTTTTACTTTTAAATAGTCGTATATATTAATTTTATAGTGGAATCACAGAATAGTAATGTTGGAAGGGACCTCAAGAGATCATCTAGTCCAACTAAAGCAGATTCCCTTCAGCAGGTTGCACAGGAAAGCATCCAGGTCGGTTTTGAATATCCAGAAAAGGAAGCTCCACAACCTCTACAGGCAGTCTGTTTCAGCACTCTACCACCCTCAAAATAAAGAAGCATTTCTTCACGTATTGAACTTCTTATGTCCCAGTTTGTGCCCATTTACCTTTGCTATGCCACTGGGCACCACTGAAAAGAGCCTGGCCACATCCACTTGGCACTTAATCATTAGTTTCTTATAAGCATTGATAAGAGCCCTTCTTAGTCTTCTCCAGGCTGAACAGCCCCAGCCCTCTAAGCTTTCCCTGTGAAGAAGATGTTCCAACCCCGCCATCATCTTTGTGGCCCTTTGCTGGACACTCTAAAAGCTCCCTATCTTTCTTGAACTGAGGAGTCCAGAAACTGACACAGTACTCCAGATACAGCTTCACCAGGGCAAAGTAGAGGGGGAGGATCCCCTCTCTCAACCGGTTGGCCACACTCTTTTCTAATGCACCCCAGGATACCATTGGCCTCTTTGGCCATAAGGCACACTGCTGGTTCATGGCCAACCAGTTGTCCACCAAGACATGAAAGTCCTTCTCCACAGAGCTCCTTTCCAATAGGAATGTTATATATACCTGTTATTTTGAGGATTATTATTTCAACTTTTAGACGTTCTCCTGAATTACCTCCAAGTTCAATGGATTAGGAATTTGGAGGTATAAAAAAATCCTTCTCTATGTATCTTTCATGGATGGGATGGGTGTCTTTGGCATGGTAGACAGAACCTGTGGATCTGCAGGTGGTCTTGTAGAATGCTGCTCTGTACCATGCACAGGGAGAGTGAGACAGAATAGAAACAGGGATGGGGACAGAATTCCCCTGCTTTAGGGAACCTAGAGAGCACTGAGGGCCATCAGAAAGGTCTAGATGAAAATTTTTCTAGAACTGCAGACTTAAGTCTGAGGAAGGACAATCAAGTGACAGTTTATGTGCTATTGTACACCTTGATCTGCCTACTGCCGCTGTAGCCATGTCCTCTGTATGCTATATTTCAGCACAATGCCATTACAATGATTTTTTTTTTATCATTTTGTTTGTATCAGATGCTTATATTACATATATGTTAGCTTGCCAGCATATTAACAGTATGAAGATGGTCCTGCTAGTTACTCTTTGCAGATGGCAAAATAAGATAGTGATCAGCCATAAAACAGATTATTAAAAATGAAGGTAGGTGGAATAATGAGAGTATGCAAAAGAAAAGGGAAACTCACAGGCCTGCCAGTTGGGCCTGTAATGCCTTCTTGACCAACAGGCCCAATATATCCCTGTAAACAAACAAACAAAAAATTAGATGACTGAGTTTGCAAAATGAAGAAAATCCTCATGACACATCCCTGTTTCAAGTTGCTCAGCATGGGTAAATATCCAAAAGATCTTGGCAACATTCTTGTTCTGAATAGTTAACACTCTTTGCTATATAATCAACAATTGGAAACTTAAATACTCTGACCACCAAAGATAATTATTCGCTGAGCTACAATCACTAATATCTTGAGCCATATTATTGACCGCAAGTACTCTTGTAAGACTACCAATAAATACTGCTATAATGTGATTTTACCATTCTGTTTCAATTAGAAAAAGAAAAAAAAACAACAACAAAAAACAGCTATTAGAACAAGGTCACTAAAAGCCTTTGCTTTGCATCTGGTTAACTAAACTGCAGGAGTTCTGCAATGTGAGTGGTAGCAGTGAAAGAAGAGAATTTTCCAGTAAGACTTCCTGTGCTGCAGACTTCTCCCATTCGATGCAGTAAGATGGATGCACACTCCCAGATATTATACAATGCTTTCACATTTTTTGTAAGAAAGTACAATATCATGAAGGTGTCCTGCAGAATGAGCTAATGCATACTAGTAAGCTTATGAAAAAAGAAAGGAAATACATTTTTAAAAGACTACTTATTAATTCTCAATGCCTAAGTACTAGACTCTTTCACTGTAGGCAAAGTTTGACTCTTTTTTGCTTCCCTGTTAGACAGTTACGCAATCAGCATTCTGGTCAGCAAGAAGAAAGAGAGATAAATAAATGACAGTGATAAAGAAACTTGTGTAAATGAAGTACAAGGAGAGTGTCATTGTCAGCAGAACCTGCTTTTTTCCTTAAAACTGGGATCGCAGCTCTGCTTATGTACCTACACCCATGTTGTAATCACACCATTTTGGCAGACCAAGCAAAGGGCTTCTAGTGGAAACAGTCTGAGAGAAAAAGTTTTGAGTACAGGGTTCTGGTCTTTTAATACAAAAAAGGAGGATTCCTTCAGCTGGAAATGTGTGAAACCTGCAAGCCGTCCTAACAATCTCCTTTATGGAGTGGAACACTTACAATTTGCCCTGTTGGGCCTTTGGGGCCCAGAATTCCAACTAAGCCAACGTCTCCTGCAGGACCCTGAAAATACAAAGGAAAAGTTTAGTCAAACATAAACATCAGCTATCAGCTTGTTTTAAACTCTTGTAAGCAGTGGAAGATAATTTCTAAGAGCTGTAACAGTGAAAATACCAAGCTCGCTGACCCAGAACATTCATATTTGGACATGGAGTACACAGCTCTGGCTACAGTGTTCCAACAAGTTCAGACACACTCTGAACACATTATTGTTAAAGCTGATTAAATCTGTTCTTCCCTAATATTTTCACTCTGTAAATGGCTTAAGATCTAACAAAAAAGAACAAACACATACTTTTGGACCTGGGAATCCTTGAAACCCCATCAAACCTTGATCTCCATTTTCTCCCTGTAATAGAAGCAGGCATCCTCACTTATTCCATGCTGGTAACTGTTGGAATAGTTGTTTTGCCTCAAGAGCTGTGATTACGTACAGTCTGTCCTTTGGCTCCAACCTCTCCTGCTGGCCCCTGGTCACCTTGTGATCCTGGATGGCCTCTTTTACCTCGTTTTCCTGGATGACCCTGAAGTCCTTCTGCACCCTATGAATAGGAAGAAAATGCATCTTTATATGCACACTTCAGGCTATTTTCAGTATGGTATCTCCCCGTGAAAGTGCTCAAGTGTACAAAATGAATTACAGAACAGGAAGATGTGTAAATGTGAAAAAAACAATTCTTTGAGCATGGCAAAATATAGCTGTAGAACTTCTTTTTGTTAGACTAAAATTTCACATTAGTTCACACAGAAACTGGGCAAGTTCATGCTAGAGGAATTCTCTGAGGACAATTAAATGCATAGAAGTGCTCAGGAGATCAAGAATCTGCAAATAATTTGGATTGGGAACATGCAACTTTCATGATTGCTTTGTGCTTATGCTCTTTCTTTGGTGATTCCTTTTAGCTCGAACAAAGACTTTTGGCCTGAATCAGTATGTCTCCTCCTAATAATTACTTCACAAAATCTGCTAACCCTTTTCCCCTTAATTTCCTACCTGTTTTGGATTGCAAGCTTTTCTGAGCAGGAACTGGCTCTTTTCAGTTCATCATCCAGACCAAACAGTATAAACTGGACTGGAAGTATTGGCAATAGACACTAATAACAGTGAACACAGCTTTTACAAAATATCTTTATTAAAAGATAACAGACAGTATTTCCCTGCCCAGTTTTCAATTAACTTAAAGCATTAAAAAGTGCTTACTGTTGAAATCACACAGAACATGGCAAATCACCACTTTAAATGAAAAATTCATCTTTAAATTTGTAATGTTTCCTTTCTTCACTTTTGAACCATTGAAATGAGTCTGATTAATATTACCAGTAGAAGCAGAGGAGGCCAGCACAATCTGTACTCACACCTTTCAGATAAATCCTGCTATCAATTGCTTGTATGATTAACAGTAGCATAGTATTTCCGTACTCACTGCATACGGTATGAATACTGAGCAGTACTAGTAGTACTGCACATAAACAACATGATCTGATCTGCATACCTTTAGCCCAGGTGCACCCATGGGCCCTGGAATGCCTGGCAATCCCTTTGGACCTCGAGCTCCAGGATAACCTGCCAGACCTGCTAAGCCTGGGCTTCCTTTATTACCCTTAATAAATTGAAAATAATTATTATTAGCAGAAAAGTCAAACATATGTTTTCACTGTGTGCTAAAACAGGCATGGAACATACAATCAGCTAAAGCTACTTAATGCTTTCTGTATACATGGATACACTGATGGTACTCCAAAACATACAGAAAGAATGATTGCAGAGGGCAATAGGACAGCCCCACAGCCACCCTCAGCCCCACTGCCTGCCATCAGAATCCTCCTGCCTCTAGCCCAGGCTACTCGTTCAGCCCTGCAAGCTCCAGCACTGATGAGCTCCCTGGTGATCTTCATGGGGGTCCCAGGTACCCCACCATTGCCACCGTTCCCTCAGAGGAGGAGTCAGATTAGGCAGAGGTAGTGGGACCCTTCACCCAGCGCAGAAACTGCTCATCTGGGGAGCTCCAGCACCCCCTGAAGAGGAAGGCCCACAGCAGCCACCTGGACTCACCCCCACCCCACAAGAGTTGGCCACGGCAGCATCACTGAATCAGCAAAACCCACCACCAGGCAAAACAAAGCTCAGGGGCTGGGATACCAACATCTATCTCTCAGTCTGCTTCTGAGAGAAACTAAAAGCTTAAAAAAGAAAGAAGAAAAAAACAATTGGTCTGATTTTCAAAATGTCAACAGAACTGAGACTGATCTCTTCTGTTTAGACATCATAACCTCAGAAAATCTTTAATGCAGAATGACAAAAAGAGTGACAATGTAGAAAGCAACTTACCTTAGGGCCGGGTTTTCCTGACAGCCCAGGCTTGCCAGGGTTCCCAGGAATGCCCTCTGGTCCAGGGTAGCCCACTGCTCCTTTCTGCCCTGCTGGTCCCGGCTTTCCCTTGAAATAAATTCAAACCAAATATAACACAGTTGGCACTCCTCACCTTAACAGAGCTGGATTTCAGTCACAATATTTCCTAAATCCTCGGTGACGCATGTGAATATTCACAGAGATGGAGAGTTTGCATGTATGGTTTAAAATGCTATTGGCTTAACCTTAGCCTTGGTAGGTTGTGGGATCTGAGGAAATTCAGACAAAACCATGAGGTTGACCCTTCTGCATGCCAAACCTGGAAGATGGCTGAGGGCGTTGATTCTTAAGCTGAAGCAAGGAAACCTGGTAAAGTTACCTAGGTACCTCTGTAAACAAAACTAACCACACCTCTTTATTTTACTAGAAAATTAATATCATATGTTTGCAAATTTATGCTGTTCAAATCTTCACACCTTAAAAAAAAAAACACAGAAAAATTCTAATTGGACAAGTTTGTGCTAACTTACTATACTTGCACAGAAATACCTCATGTTACATTCACCAGAAGAACAAAAATTTTCTCTTTACAGTCATTTCCTTCTAGACTGACACATATGGTCATATGGAGCTTGAAGTTCTGCAGTTATCTCTCTTTGAGTATATTTCTCAGAAACATTAAGCATGCTAACTAGGCCACGGCTCATTATGAAAAGTATATTTAACAGCTTTCTTAAAGAACGTAAGTGTTCCATCGTAATCTTATTTCTAAGTTTCATTTCTAACTGATGAGGAATCTCACACTTGGAAGGTGCTACAAGACTTCTGCTTTCCTGTCTTCTCTTTGCATCTCCATTTTTCTTGCATTTCCCGTTTCTCCTGCATCTGCAGTGATGCTCTCTACAGTCTTCCAGAGGGAAAAGCCAAGTATTTACAAAGGACACACAGTCTGCCTGCCTTCAAAAGGCTATTCTTCCATCTCCCTGAAGGTAGAAATTCTGTGAAGAGCTGCATTTCTCTGGTTACCAACAATGTTTTGATGTGAGCTAGGAAAATATATTTACAAAATGGTCTTGTGTGGTATTATTTATTAGGGGACCAAAATAGCCTTGATGCATTTTGTTCTCAGTTATGTTTACAGAACACCTAATGCTTCCTGCTTTCTTTTCCCTCAGGGAGAAAGGGATGCAACTTAGCTTCTTTACAGTTACTCAAGAAAGAGCATTAAAAATTTCAGCTCAGGACAAGTGAAAGAATAGAACCTCTAGAGATCCATCATGGACATGTGGATACAGCCTTCTGATGGAAGCCAGGAGTGCACAGTAGTACGGCTCTGTGCAATGTAATATGATAACTTGTATGTGGGCTATGGGCCACATGAACAAATCGTCTAATTAAGTAACTGTTCAAGTGGGAAGCACCTTGTTGCTATAATAGTTGCACTTCTCTCCCATGTGCTGAGTAACTGAGTGTAAATTAGTATGATTTAATACATTCTCAAAAATTATTCTTACTTTCACAGAGGCTCTGTGTAAGTACACTTCCTGGAAAATGAGAAACAGAAGGCTTTCTAGTACCACTGCCTTGAGTCAATTTTGCTGTCCTTCATTTCTAACCAGAAGATCAGAAGGCCAGAGCTGTGTTACTTACGGGAATTCCAGGTTTGCCTGCCTGACCCATTGCTCCTTTCTTCCCTGTGGGCCCCTAAAAGTTACAGATACTTGGGTTACAAACACAGTACTCCAAGAAGATCTGAAAATTGAATTTCCTCGCTGGTACAAATGTCCACATTTCCTCACTTTGAGGTGGAGGTAGCAGAAAGTTTTTCAATAACACATTTCCCACCAGAAAACCACAGCAGCACAGAGAAGAATGCTTTTGCAGTACTTTCAGTATCTTTCAGAAATGGAAATCATTAAAAACTGGCAATGTTGATGCACTGAGTATGAAAAAGAGTACTAGAAAAGAGTAGCATCACAAATAGGAACATTATTTTTATCTAAAATATAGACAGAAAACAAGAACTACATAAAAATCACTCTTTTTTGCCTTGATCTAGTAATCTTTAGTTTGAGACAATGGAGTGATACTGATAGGAGATCCAGCAGCCAAGTACTAACACAAATGCTCAGATTGGGTCAAAAGGATCTGAGAATTGTTTGTAGCACATTCTTCATTGAATGTAAATATCTAAAACTTGTCACCAAATTTAGAAAGTACTCATTGATTACAACATATGCATGAATTTTATCCCAACTCTCAAAGATATAATCACTCAGACAACACAAATGAGAATACGTCAATTGAGTAGAAGAGTGCTCCTGAGATTTTTTTATGTTATTTTTAACAGTGCTCTTAAAGTAAAAGCTATATTAAGTTACTATGCTGCAATATCACATAACATGCAGTAAAGTGAAAAAAATAACAATCTAATTATATATTTTTAAAATAATTAATATAAATATGATTTAGTCAGCAAAATTATGTTCTATTTCTTAACATCTTTTAGTTAATGAAGGCATACATAGCATGCACCAATCACAATAGAACTCATATTCAAATAATTTTATATTGCTTTAAAATATTGGAATGCATATAAAGTAAATCCAGATGATTCAGCATTGCACTGTATGGGATTGTCTTTTTTAGACTTTTTTGGATTGGTCCAGGTTGCCTACTTGTAAACAGCAGTTTTAATCTGAAAGGTATTTGCAATACAAATAATATGTTTCCTAGGGGAAAGGCAGAGGAATGACCAATTTTATCCTTTGCTGGTTGTAGTTTCTTAAAGGCAATATATTCTGGTACACAGTTAGGATACATGCTGATAGTGCTTTTACATCACACTTCCTTTTTGTTGCTCCCCATTCCCCACCTAGTATAGATTCTTGTATTCACCTAGAACTTTTTGAAAAATAACAATTGTCTATGAAACTTTTCAGACAGAACATCTTATTTAATTTCCAAAATGAATTTGTATTATAATTGTATTGTATTATATATAGAATACTTTCAGCAACTTTCAATGCACCACCTCAGTGAACTATTATTTCTAAAGGAAAAAGACTTGTCTTATCAGGACTTACTCTGCCTCTGCTACTCTTAAGCAAATTCCTTATTTCTGAGTGACAATTCAGTGAAGTGCAGTACCAAGAGGCTTCATTTATAAATCAGACAAGCAAAATCCTGGTTGTTTTCCAAGCCTTGTCACAAAAAACTCCACTTAAGGGTATAATTGAATATCACTGAAATATTTCCAAAAGAGCTTCTAAAATGTTTACAGTACTCCAAAGCAAAACTACTTATTTATCAAATAAATAATATCTAATAAGATTAATATACAGTTTTCCATTATGTATTTTTATTGCTCCTGCAGGTATGAAAAAGCAAGCCAAATACTGAATTTCAGCCTTACATAACAAGAAAAAATACAAACAGTTTCCATGCTGCTGTCAGTCATTTACAAAAGTTTCTTAGAAGCTTACTATTTGGAAAAAAAAATAGCCCAGTAGTTTCAAACGCGAATTCAAAAATAAAAATTGATTCTTTTAAGGGAAAGGCAAGATGCCACTAATGGATGCTGTCATATCAATGCCAAGACACGACACAAGCATCTTAAAAAAATCAAAATGTGCCTGCAAGAGAGAGAACACAGTGTGATCCCTGTGCAGGTGGTTACTGCCAGATGTAGATGCAGCCACAAGACCTGCTGGAGCTTCAGTGAGCACCAGGCACAGCACTGCCACCACTTCAGACTGTGTGTCTCACACATACTGCTCAGCCCCTGATCAACAAGTTCTTATGGATTTGGACTACTGTGAGAAGAACATTAAGTTAACATATAGCAACAAGTTGGCCAACATCTACAGAAAAGCTTGCATACAAATTTCTAACAGCAGACTGCAACAAATCTGTCTAGGGCATCGATCAAACCACAGGGGTAGATAGTGATGCGAAATTATGTGGAGTTCAGCTTCAGAGTGCTGGTTAAAGCTGCTGAAGACTTAATAGGATATGCAACATGAGAACAGGTGATGGAGAGCCCTAGCCTTCTCATGACACTAGAATATAAAGGCAGATATTATGTAATCTTTAAGAATATCCATCAGAAATCATGTTTTACTCTCAAAAGTTCTTTTATGTATCAAACACCTACACTTTTTTTTCCCCTCAGTGACAGGGGATAAACAAGAAAAGCAAATTCCATTTGAATGCACTTATTTATTTATTTACTGTTTTTCTACTTACTTCTGAACCTCTTTCTCCTTTCAGTCCTTGCTCTCCCAGTTCACCTGGCTCTCCCTTTGGAAAGAACACATTAAATAAGCAAATAACACCATTTGAACACAAATGAAAGTGTAATTCTAACAACCAGTAAAGAAACCTCACTTTTTGAAACACTTACTGGAGGCCCCTGTTGTCCAATTGGTCCTCTAAGTCCTGGAAGACCTATGTGACCCTGGGAAGCAGAAAATATAATATATTGTAGTATACATAAATCAGGGTAACACGCTCAATAAGCTACAGATCTGCTTCTAAAGTCCATCCTGGGAGGTGCTGAGTGGCCCAGCTTGACAGATTTCACTTGCATAAAGTATGCTTAGCTCTCCCGAGATGAGATCTTCGGGAGCTTTTCTTCTTTAAACTCTCTATTTCAAACTCAAGAGGAATATATATGAGTGTACTTTAAACATTTCTGCACTTTCATGAGCTTAGTTTATATTTTGTTCTTTGATTTATTATGACGCCTATCTTCACTGTCTGTGCAACTTAAACAGGATATTCCATGGCAAAAACTGTTTTGTATTTCACCAGACAAGCAGAAGGAGTTACTATCCATTTCTGTTTGTTGAAAGACTGCATACAATTAATGAATAATTTTTAGAATTAGAGAATGATTTAGATTGGAAAGGATCTTATCCAGAGCAACTAAGCTTAAGGAAGACCATCAGGCTAAGACCGTTGCCTAGTTGGGTTTAAAGTACCTCCAAGGAGGCACTTTTTAAAAAAGTTGTTTCTTGTGTTCACATGGAACATTTCATGCATTTCAATTTGTATCCGTTGCTTGTCGCTGCACACTACTGAGATGAGTTTGTCATCTTCATCCTCATTCCCTCCCATTAGGTATTTATACACACTAAGATTCCCTGCCCAAGTTTTCTTTTCTCCAGGTGGAAGTGTCTTTGCTCTGCCAGCTTCTCCTCATAGGAAAGATGCTCCAATCTGTACTAAGAACACATCACTACAATGAAGCATAGCACATACATCTTTGTGCATGTGAGAGAGATGATGATACCTTTGCTGCATGAGTCTGCATGTATGCACTCCAGCCATGTTCAAATGGAAAGTATTAAAAAGCAAGAGGTATTACCTTGTAGCCTTCATCACCAGGTTCTCCTCTATCTCCACGTTCCCCAGTGGGCCCCTGTAAAAAATGAAAAAGAGAACAATGCATTAGCTGAACTGAAATATTGCTGCAGCAAAGTGAAGAAGAATCTGACTAGCCAGACTGAATGGAAGACTCAAAATATTACATTTAGCTTGTCTAAAGGAACAAATTTTTTTTTTCCTAAAAAAATTCACTGCAGTCAGACAGGAAGCATTATCTAAAATATTTTCTAACTGAAGAAGTTAAAGTAGCTCTCGTATGGGCAAAAACAAAATAGGACCATTGAGCTCATCAGAAATTCTGATACATATGTATATTCCATGGTATCGGAATTATGAATCTCATGAATGACCACACTTCGTTTTCAGGGAATGCAAGGAAAACTCTCGTGTGATTTCCATAAGACAGCACATGGTAAATGAGTTGTCTTTCACAATGGCTTGCTACATTCAGAATTTGCTTCAATTCTGAAGTTCATCCTAATAAGGAGGCATTCCCAATCTCTCAGGCCACTTCTTAGAAATGATAATTGAGCAGGAGTATTATTGGCATTATTAATGGCATTATTTCTTGACTGACAGTTCTTACTCTGCATTCTGACACTTTAGTATCCCTGCTTTAGGGATAGCCCCTTGCTCTAACTCCACAAAACATGATTTTCCCCCCAAATTTAACTCTCATTGCAACAAATTTACCAAATTTCATTCAGAAGGAAAAATAATGGAATAAGGAATCATGCCCACAGAAAGTAAGACTTTGACAACCAGCACTCTTCAGATGAAATTAGGTCAGCCTTTTTCATGTCTGAAGCAAAAGCACATAAAAAAAAAACTTGGTGAGACATAGATAACTGAAGTGTATCAATTGGAAATGAAGAAACTAGCCAGGTCCATCAATATGTACTGTAATGCAACTGCTTCTATACTCTCCAAGGTTTCGGCATGTTCGTGGCATGTTTCCTTGGGGGAATCCGCTAAGTGAAAAGACCTTGTTTGCAATGTTTGAGCAGTCAGCTCAGCTACAAAAGAATCAATTGAAGTCTCCTCTTATACATTTCCAAAATTAAAACAAAAATCTGGCCCACGCTGTCTTTAATCACACCTGGGTCTTATAGTCCCTGTTTTTTGGGAAGTGAGGTACAAATATAGAGGTTAATCTGAAAAGATGTAGGCTGTAAGTATTGCTTCTGGCACAAAACCTTAATAAGATTTTGAGATTGCGTTTAATTTTTGGACATGCTCCTAGTTACTGCAGAGACACCTCACGTACAAACTTAGTAAATGTAAAGTTACAAAATGCACCTATTTCTCTGAGTCTGTTAAAATAGCTTTGTAGCGATAATGAAGTAAGTCAAAACATTCTGGCTAGTAAAGCAATTAGGTATAGTTCAGTACAAATACAGGGGATAAAAATAACGATTCAAAATGCACTGATCTAAACACAGACTGAAGGCACTTGCATAATTAAACACAAGGCACAATCTCAAGAAGGAAAGAGCACGTGGCGGCATTTTTCAGAGTGAGTTTATCACTGGAAAAACCATCACTCTACAATTTTGCACTAGGAGGGTGCTGACTCCTTAGAAAGTGATAAGAAGTTTCAGAAAGCTCTCATTGTCTCTTGTTTTGAGGCATTAATATAAATTTTTTGAGAAACAAAGACCTACTGGTTCACCTATGGGCCCAGGTGGTCCAAGTACTGTACTGTCTTCTCCTGGGTAACCCTAAAATAAAGGTAAACATTAAATATGTGTACTTGTAAATTCAACATTTTCTGTAATCCATACATGTTCAAATGTAGCAATACATCAGAAAGCATACCGTATAGATGCTACTAGTGAGTATGATGCTTTTGGTTTTAAACAGTAGAAGTGATAACACTATTACAACATGCATCATCTTTTTAAGAAGCAAATATAAGACTAAAAACCTAAGTATTTGCTCTGTTCTTAAAAGCATCTGTTAAAGGAGTATTTGAACATTATCCATGTTCTTAGGAATGGAGGAGCAGAATATTTGAACAAAAGTAAAAAAAGAAAATTTCTTCTACTGTCTCAAGAAATGTACTTAACATAGACAAACAAGTGCCCAGAAAACTCCAGCAATCAGCTCATACTATTTTTTATTTTAAATATGAAGTGATCATCATCTAAAGCAATAGGCAAACCAGTTATGCATTCCAACATATTTAATACAAAGAGACATATTTTCAATATTATTACAGGTGTCAGAAAGTGCACTGAACTGGATTTTCAGAAGCATCAAAAGCATCAAAGCAAGCTAAACTAGCTCTCAACAATTTTGTTTTTAGATCTGTTTCTGAAAATCTTCTCAGAAGCCAATTATAAAATCCTCAGTAACTCTCTACTAGCAGTATTCATTGCAAAACTGGACTTAACATGAGGACACGTTTCTCTGCCTGGTGCAACTGTAAATCTTTATGGAGGGAATCCTTGTACCTCCCTGGGGCCACAGGGGCTTCACTTGGCATGAAAACTTGTTTTCAGGGTTTGGGGCTTAAAAGAACAGTGAATTTAACACTAAAACACCAAACTGGGGCAATTTCCTGCCCTAACATCTTATATTAAGCACCATAATTGGACCTTCAGCAAAATCCATGGGAGCACTCACAGGCTTAAGGTTAAGTGAATGCTTCTCAGTTCCCACACTGATTATTCCTATCAGCAGTACTTACTGAGAGCAGTGGTGCTATCTGATACCATAGAATGTGTTTTTTTAAACAATGGATACATTGTTTTTTGAAACCTGAAACATTTCAACAACAAAGCAGAACTCTGCCTCTGAATGGTCTGTTTCTCAGCTTTGTAATTCTTCGCATGTTCTCTCACAATACTGCATAAATGGTGGCTTTTGCTGCATGCTGTGGAAAGCAATAAGTATGCAATAATATTTCTTCTTTTGTGGTTATCTAAACCATAAGAAAGAATAATCCATCTTCATACCTTTTCTCCTTTGGGTCCTGGGGGCCCTGAAGGCCCTGTAGGACCTTGGTGACCCTAAAGAATGAAAGAAAACAAAAATTAGTTCCAATGCAAATAATTAAAGAAATAATTAATTCAGAACTTTTGTTTAGCTATTTGTTGCCATTATTTTTGGCTGCTTGCTAATAATGCTACACAGTGATGTGGGACAAAATTAATGGGCACTGGCAGAAAATTTATTGTGTGCAGGAAAATCTGTGCACACAGTGGGAAGCCAAGGGCTGTTGTCTAACAAGGGCTTGATGCATTTTAAGGGAGCTGGGCTTCATCTTCAGGGCTAGGGCCAAAGATGGAACTTTCTGCTTGGAGTAGACACAGCAGTCTGGTCTGTAAGAGGAATATACAATCCATATATGAAGATCATCAGAGAACAGCAATTTTTATTCAGTGAATGCCACAACATCTTTATGTCCTTCAGCTAACCTCATTTAATCACTGGTTCTGTTAGTGAAAGGGAAACTGCCTGACCAGATGGTAAACAGAGGTAGTGGCTGCTTAATTCTCTTTATAATGAATAGCTGTATTAATTTTATAGGAACATTACTAACAAATAGAGTGGGAAGCTCTGGAAAAACAAAGGAAGGTTTCAAATCTGATACAAAAAAATGACTGCTAGTGAACTTGCAAAAAACACCCACCAAATCTTAATGCTTACACTTCTGAGTAGGAAATCAGGTGTGATACAAATATATGTATCTGACACAGAAAACATTTGTGTATTTTACAGAAATACTTCACACGATATTTGAAACTATTCAGAGCACCAGAACTGCACAGAAATGCGAGTACACATGAATTCAGTCAAAAACTCACCCCATAACCTGGAATTCCTGGCTCTCCTCCAGGTCCCATTCCTCCAGGATGTCCCTGATAAACCCAATAATCAGTGATAGAAAAATGAGCTTCCTTTTAGAATATTGCAGCAATGTAAACTTTATAAATTCTTCTTCAGACACTGACATTTGAGAACCACAGATTACTTCCTTGTTACTTTTAACTTCATTTGTTCATATTTAAGATCAAAAGGATCTGAGGCTTTCAGAAATGTGGAAGAACTTCATGTGTTCAAGAGACACAGTACTGTACTCCATGGCCACAGGACTGGACCCTAGATCTGTGATTTAGACACATATCGTATGCATTTGGTTTTGCATTTGCCATCACACAACGTGAAGCATGCATGGAGAGCTCGTGAAGAGTTCATAATTTTAGTGGAAATAACCTTAAATCAGTTAACTGCATATTAGACACCCATTCAAAAGGCTGTAGCAGTCTTCACCCAAAATGCTGTGCTTTGGCCATTAATAAGGCTTTATTTATGTAATAGCAAAGCCCATGATTTCTGTTCTTGGTGTCACAAAGGTTTAAGAAATAGTAACATAAATGAAGTTGCACCTTGTCTGTGTACTCTGTGTGTATGTGTACTCTGCAGCACGCCCTACCATCCTGCTCTCTGAATGCCAGATCAAAAACCCAATGAGAGCATGAGATGACTTCCTGCTGGTCCGTGAGTTTCTGTCTGGACAGGTGCATAAAGTCTCATTCTAACACCAGAAGGTCAGGGCACACATTGGAAGCCAGGGGTTAGGAAAGACTTCTAGATAGCATAAACACCATCTACATCTTCAGCTACAGCTTTTGCTATTTATACATGGTACATCTGTAACTTTCCTTCTTTGGTGGAGAGACAGGACACTGCTAAACCACAAATGCACAAGCTCTTAAATAAGCAGATGTTGTACATACCAAGGGGCCTCGAGTTCCTCTTGCACCTTTGGGACCAGTTTTTCCAGGTTGACCAGAATCACCAGCAGGACCAATTTCTCCAGGAGGGCCAAGCTGCCCTTTTTCTCCCTGTTGGTGTTATTTTATTAAAAATAATTAGAGATTGATACTATATTTCAAATGCAATTTATGCCTAATGAAAGTGTATAACAGCATTATTTCAGAGGAATATTACATTTACATGTTTACTGTAGTTCTTAGAAAGTCTGAATCCAGATCTCTAGGAAAATAAAAATCTACAAAAATCTGTCTTTCTTTTTTGTTTAGCCAGAGCTGAACTTTTTTTTCTTTTTATAGCATCAGATGCTGTTCTGAGTTGCACATCCTGGTTCAAATTTATATTCCTAAGGTCCCAAATGCTATCAACCACAAAATAATGATTACAATTGCTACTGTCTAACAATTAAAAAAAATTGCTTGAGAAGTGGAATAAAACAGGTATGGACTTAGGTTGAATATCTTACCATTAGGCTGCAGTAAGAAATCAACATATAAAACCTACTGATGTCTTTCAGGGTGCTGACTGGCATTCATCTGCGTCAAGGAACTAAGTGGAATTATTTTGTAATATAAATTCAAGTTTTAGACAAAAGGAACGGGATTGGGAAGATGAAAAGTAGTACCTTCTTTCCCAAACGGCCCCTCTGACCTGGGTTTCCCGGTCTTCCTTCAGGACCCTGTAGATTTATGAGGGAGGCAAAAATAAATGATTGAGAAAGGTTCTGGAAACATGTTTAAACTGTGCTCCAAACTGGATAACTAAACAGGCTTTTGTTATACAGAGAGGTGGGAGGAAAAATCTCATTAACTGTTGCTATGAGGAAGCTAGCATGGATGTTTCAGGTTACAGAAGAAATAAATGGGCAAATATAAGGGATCACTTATCAAACCAGTGAAAATGAACTGGACATTAAAAAAAAAAAAAAGACACTAAAACACAATAAATCTTGCCCAGATAGAAAGCATTATTTCAGGAATAAAGTTGCTTCTGGATTTAGAGAAATGCAATGCAACGGTTACTACTTAAGAAAACCTTGGGGTTGTCAAGTGCTGAGAGCAGGGTCCCAGCAAAATCTGCTGCGGAGGAGACCTTGCTCAGTGCATGGTGGGTCCCTTCCACTGCCTGCCCCATGGTGGTTGTGTAAGTCGTGTGCTGTCTGTAGATGAGGACTGCCATGGAGCTACAACCTTTCTGGGTCACTTCAAAAAATGTCCAGTGAAAAGGACTGGAAGTGTCCAGAGGAAATTGGTCTCAATTTATCCAATAGCTCTATGGAGGCAAGGAGGTAATTTAGCTTTAGTTTTGGGAAAGGTGACGTACACATACAATATTTCTGAAGATACTGTGGTAATGAGCCAGGGTAAATAGAGTTCAAACAGAACAGTGAAGCTCATTTGTTGCTTCATTAGCTTCTGGTTAAGGAAAATATAATGTTGCTCTCACCCCCAGTAAAACTACCAAAAAGGAAATTGATTTCCTTGTTTAGACCAGGATGTTGTGATCTGTCCACATGTCTAGAATGAGGTCAAGCCAAAATTGTGATAGAAACACCCCAGATGCTGGGGAGAATGAATGGAGAATGAGGCAGCTCTGCAGCTACATTTGGAATGCATGGAACAAAAACGTGAAAAATACGCTGCTAACCACATCCTCCCAAACTTTGAATCACCAGACCTGCCTGTCTCACTGAGGCACAGCAGTGTTGCCGATGTTGTTTACTCTATACAAGTATAATTACATTCAATGCAGATATGTCAGGGCTGAGCTATTTTATGGTAATTTTAATGTACAAAACATTCCTGCTTCTCCAGAATTGTCAATCCAAAAAAAGAAAAAAAAGTCATGCTGATATTATTGTGCCAGAAACATCTATTTTTCTGCAGTTCACCCTAAGCTGTGACAGTTGAAAAGTGCATTTTCTTCCTCCAGTGGAAGAGTTGTTTGCTGTGAAGAGCCTAGGACTAGAGAAAGCAGATTGTAATTCTGAGGCTGAGGATAGAGAGGACAGCGCTCACAGCTGGTGACAGCTGGCCCTCCAAACTGCTGTTTTCTCATACTCCATCATCACATAAGAGCTACAGCAAAGACAGCCAGGGGATTGTGAATGAATTTTGGGTGAGGGAATCTGATGTCTGACTTGAGGCTACATACTTGCTTTAGAAGCTGTACTCTAAACGATTAGTTTACATTAAGTAGTTGCATAAAACTTCAGCAAAATAGATTAGATAAATGGATTGTAGTTGCTAGGCACAATGCCAGAACAAACAGCAAACTGATCTAACAGTGTTAACTGTGGATCCCCAGGTTCATTTGCTGTTTGACACTTCTATGTGCACGCTGCCATTTCTTTCCATCTCTCATCTCTAGCAATTGGTGATCCTCCTGTGATATGTCTATTTAATTCCTTTCATAGGAGCACCAAAATCTAGTTAGTTAAGGAATAAGTGTTTCTTAAGAACAAAAAGGGATTTCATTATCCCATTCTTCCTCCTTTTTTTTCTTCTTTTTTTTTTTTCTTCTTTTTTTCCCCCTCTTTAATTTATTATATATACCTCATTGCAGGTAAGCAAGGTAAGAAGAGAAGGCTCAGCAAAGCACAGAAGTATCAACTGAAGAAGGGCTGCCTGGCATGATAGTCCCTCTCTTCTGGAAGTCAGCTTCTGTATGAGTTGGGCAGCATTCATAATAATGTCTTTACATCACCTTGACAGCAGTGTAGAAAGACCACTGCTAGGAAAGACAGACCATCCTCCCATGGCAACTGATCACAAATCAGCAGTAGATGTTGTTTAGATTATGTGATACCCGTTACGATGTGATAATTATTTTAAGTAACTTTTGAACTGCTCCCTGAATCTTAACAAAGAAGGCCCTATAATCCATACCAACACTTTAAGAAATACTGTGCTGTTGATGTCTGTGCTGCAGTAATGTTGTAAATAAACACACCTCGATGTTAAATACATCACTTCTTCTAGATAAGTTAATTTTAGTCGCTGCTGTTGTTGGTTAAGGTATATAAAGTTAAGCATATATTTGGTGAAGATTTTAGCATAGAATATTCAATTGGAGCCAACACCTTTGTGCTCAAAGTTCTGGAGCTTCATTATTTACAGTGCTCAAAATGGCAATTCTTTGCCCTAAAGAACTTCTAATCTAAACTAAAAACTAAACAGCCCTGGGATAGTAAGCAAACCCATTAGCGGGGAAAGATACAAAGCAATGACAGCACTATTTGTGATTGTATATGCATCCAGACAGATTCTTTGGGCATTTTTTTAAATTTAGAGAATGATTTAATTCTGTGAAATTACCCAGTCTCCAAATTAAGGTGAAGATAGAACCTAACAACAGAAGGTTGTCTGAAGAGACCTCAGGTGAGAAAATCCAGGCTGTGTGTTGTATGTGTTGAGGCAAGAAGCATAAGGAATTAGTGTCTGCTAAGAAGTCTGAGATTTAAAATGGGAAAAACATTCGTCTCTCCGAAATCCCAAATCTCCAAACTTCATAGGGTAGACAAGCTAGTTTAAAAATGGTAATCTCTCAGTGAAAAAAAAAAGAAAACAAAAATCAGTAAGCAAAATTTTTAAAAATTACTAAAAAGCAAATGAAAAAAAAGCCCACTTGATATTGAAAACACTTACAGGAATACCCATTATGCCAGGTTCACCAGGGGGTCCAGCATTTCCTGGTGTTCCCATCTCTCCTTTTTCACCAGCTTCTCCATGAAGTCCCTGTTCTCCAGGCTCTCCCTAAAGCAACACAAAAAATCTTTCATCAAGTTACAGCTCCAAAAGTTATTCTTGAGAAAAGAGAATTCTAAATCTTCAAGTTCAACCAAAGAAAACAAACAAAAATGAAAAACAGAAAACCACCACAACAAACAAAAACAGCCCCCCCCCCCCCCCCACAAAAAAAAAAACCACCAAAAAACAAAACAAAAATCTACCATACTAGAACTAATGGAAGTCTTTTCAGTCCAGGATCCAAGCTAAGGTAAAGCCTTTTCTACAGCTGATTCACAAACTCTTTCAACAGTCAGGTTTTGCCTCATCCATCTCCTACTATTGTGAGGGCATAACATCCCCTGTCCTTGCACCTGTCATATTCCCTGGCGCAGTATTGATCTGATGCAGAGAGTGAAACATTGGACTTGCTCTGTCTGGCACGATATTCACAAGTGAAATAAGCTGCACTGAGTTCTTCACTTTCAGTTCCTCTGCCTAGCCATACAGTTTCACAGAGCAGGTCTGTGTCATTTAGGCTTATAATACACAGGGCTTTCCATGGTAAAATGACGTGCATTCAAATGGGCTCTGCTGAGTTTGCGTAGTAGAGAGTGGGGAAAAACAGAAGGATATCTGGGCCTGTAAATTAATAACTGCTTTACATCTGCTAAAAAAAAAAAAAAGAACCTACCTTTGGGCCATCTCTTCCCTGAACACCATCTTCTCCTGGAGGTCCTGGTTCACCCTTACAAAAAGAAACAGTTAAAAAGAAAATTGTTGCCACTAACTGAACTTCTCCTGACTTCTTTCTGCCTCGGCTTTACAAACTCTTATTATTTTGGACTTTCTGGGTCATGGACAACTTTTATGGCACTGTGGTAGTTTATTTTGCCTTAATTTTCCACTTATTTACTGTGACAGTAACAGCCCTGTGAACCCGGAGCACCAAAAACCATAAAAAACAATCAGCATTAGAAAAATGAGACATGGCTATGCTGGTTTAGCAATGAATATTTAGCCATTGGCACCAAGATTGCTCAGTTTTGGAGTACAGAACATGTAATTACAGTAACTTCAAAAATACACCTATTCTGTCCTAGATTTCTATGCTTCTGTGGTAACTACTGTGTTGGTATGTTCAGTGATTCAGTCTAGGACCACAGAAAACCTCATTTACCATCAGTAACCACACCATGACATTTTAGAATGTTTGCCTTTCTCGATGCCTGATCTTGAAAGACAGCAGCACCTCACAACTTTTGATGCAGATAGTAGAAAAGCAAATGTGACCTGCCCTCTACTAATAACGTGGTATTTCAGTTATAGAAGTATGGTAAGTATGGAACTTCCATGTGGTCTAATATGAGAAATTACTCTTCATCAGCAGCAGAGGTAATTGTAGAATGCAGCTTGCTGGAGATTTCGGCCAGGAGGAAAAGATAACAGCAAGGAGCTAATGGGACATTAGAGCAGCTTAGGGGGAAGGCTTAAGTTTAGAAGGATACAATTTATGCTCTTTTACAAATGACCTGGATAAAAATCTCTCTCTAGCACTTGAAAAGACTTTTTCATCCTTCAAAGGTTAGACAACTATCTGGGTCACATGAAAAAGATAAGAAAGACATACAGAAGGAATAAGCAGATATACAAGTGCTTGCTCAAATCAAGTGCTGATTGAACTAATTCAGCACAGCACCAGAAGCAAAGCACTTGCATGAGGTGGTGATACATAGAGGTACCCTGCTCTCTTTCAGCAACAAAGTTCCATTATTTTGCCTAACTGCTACATAGAATTACTGCCATCTTAACAGTTGGGCTGGACATCTTTTGATTTAGCTTCCTGCTGAAAACTGTCACTTCTCAGTGGCACCTAAAAATATTTCAGCATTATAACCCATGCTCTTTTTAACTTGCCACAGCATTGCAGATGTTCTTTTAAATGATATATTAAAATGCTTATTAAATTATTTTCATAAATGAAAATTTTCTGACATATTTGTAATGTATTTTCTTTTTTGGAGGAACATTCACACTGACAGCTCACCCTTAAGCCTTGTTTGCCAGCTTCTCCAGCCTTCCCAGCAGGTCCAGTGTCTCCCTAAAACGTCACAAGAAAATTGAGTCAGTGGATGGCAAGGGACAATATTTCTAGCAATGATGAAGTTTAGAGATAATGCAGTCATTACGACAATACTTCTTAATGGCTCACATCCTTTATCACTCTCTGTTTGCTTAATGAGTCAAATTGCTCAGATTTGCTTATATGGAAACTAAAAAAGTTTAAATAGTCCAAAAGGATATTTTCAGCACTTACCTTTGTGCCTGGTTCTCCCTGCAGTCCAGGTTCTCCTTCTGGGCCAGGAGGTCCCTGCATGGTACAGGAGCTACTGTTACACGTGGTTGTTAGTAATTTTGCAACTACCAAATAATACAGCCAAAATACAAGCATAAATATGAAATGAAACACTTGGAAAACTGCATGTCTGAAAAATTTAAATAAAAAAAACACAGTTGTTTGGTCTTCCTGGAGAGTGACAGAAGGAAAGTTCGGGGGAGTTTAGAACTGTACTGTTGATGAATAGATTGTGAGGACACAGCAGCACCACTAAGCTTGCAACTTTCACCATAAATTACTAGCAAGCTGGGTAATAATCTACCTTTTCAAATCTTACTGACAACTCTGTCACTGTTTTGGCTTGGATCCAAGTAGATACAGTCTTTGGAAAACAAATATAGAGGTTTTCAAATTACTTCTTCTAGAATTTACATTTAAACCTTTTTAAAAAATATATTTTCAACAGGCAGTCAGAAAATTGGGTTCTGGGTGACTGCGAAAGTGCACTTCTCTGAATAAGCCAAATCCTTCATGTCTCAAGTGACCTCACCCTTCAGCTACTTTATTGCAAATGTAGCTAATACATTCTGTCATATTTCTTTCAAAGAGTTATTAAAAACAAAGCAAAAAATAGAAGCAAAAATTAGCAAGAAGATTGGCTGCAGCTGCTTTTCTTCATCTACTATTTGCAAAGACTTATCATTAATATCGTTCCAGTTGCAAACTCCCAGTCTTGGATAAGCTGTCTAAATGCAAGGAGGATATTTCTTGTTTCTTTTGAATGCTGATTGCTATAGATGTCATGACCGCATGCCCGACAACAGCTCACAACAGAAAGAGGTACTTATTTTGGAAAGCCTATCAGTAAGAGAGGCTCTCAGCAGCTCATGGCATTTAAATCAACTGCAGGTAATAAAATAATTTGTGAACACATTGTCCAGGCATATTCTATTGCTTGAGTGTTTCCAGTTAGAATACAGATAATTAAAAACTCACCTCAAAACCCACATCTCCAATTGCACCAGCATCCCCTGGTTGTCCTCTTGGACCCTGGCATTAAATAGGATTTTGGATGCATTATTCAATTAACATTAAATTATATTTTAGAGCCTTGACTTTGAACCTCCTAAACTATCAACTGGTGTAAAGAAATGTATTTCACTGTTTCCTCCTGAACCTCAGTGTATGTAAGTACCATGACTGCATACAGTACTGAAGCCCTTATTGCCAGCCTTGACACGCTAGAATAACAGATTTCCTAGAATAACACAGATGTCTCTCCTTATAGACTAAAAGTAAACTATTATCTGAACTAAGCTCTCCTCTTGATTAACTGAGACTTTGTTTAATTAAGAATTGTTAGACTGTCTGGTTTGGTTTGTGGAAAAGCCTACAGTCTGGTACAGAATTAACTGGAAGCAAATACTGTGGATTTAGCAAAATTTAGACAGAACAGTCACGGGAGGTGTAATGGAGTAAATGTTGGGGCCTTTTTGATAACATCAGTAACTATGCTATAAGCACTTTCTTACAAGGCATACTTATAAGTAACAAGTTGATTGCAATTACACACCTACGGATTGCTTCCTAAGACAACATTCTCAATCTCTATGCACCTAAGATTATTTATTGCTGGTCACTGAATGAGATTTGTGTTCTTGGGGAGCAGAGCTTGCCAGTAAGAGCTTACAGCTGACTCCATAGCCACCATGAATGTATGTCAAGACAAATCAACCACCTACATCTACCCAGTCTGAACTCTGAGAAATTTCATTGCCATTTATCCCTTTTGGACTCATTGTGTTTACAGAGATGCTATTTTCAAAACATGTCCTTTATTTGTTACTTAACCTAAAGAAGAGATGCTGCTACACTTATTTGTGGTAGAAGTCTTTTAAGAAAATATTTACTCTTTCTTCTTTCACTTCCTCCTTGGACTATGCATGTGGTTTTGCTTCTCCTAATAGCTGGCAGTGATAGAACACAAATCTGTTCTTGCCTTATAGCACCAATGTAAACTGCATATAAATAAGAAGACTTCAACAGATGCGTAAATTTTAACTTATACCTTTACTTAAGTGTAAAAAACAATGGAAACTGCAGTTAATTTCCTGTTAAGAATACATTTCAACTACACTGAGTCCATTGGTTTTGATTTACAGTGACTCCATGGCATGATGCAAGTGTCCCAAATCTTAAGTTTGTCTCAGGAGTCAAGCTGTAATATCCCCATAGAGCTAAGCCTGCTGGATTGGTAACACATCTTTCCCTTGTGACTTTCAGGGAAATTCAGAAGGCAAATACAGAGCAAAATAGGGATGCCTTTTAACCATTAACAGCACATAGCCTGCCAACAAGAATTTTACTAAATTGTCTGAGAAGTAGGTAAAGTTGCTGTGTAATTCAGATTGAGTCTGCTACTACAAATAGTTCTAAGTACCTAAGTTTCTCTGCTCCTCCATTTATAATTTGCATTTTTTTCTGCTCAGTGACAGGGCAAAAGAAACTGTGTGAGCAGCTATCTCTTATGTAGTGACCAGCTGTTGGCAAAATTGAGCTGCTCACAAACGCAGTGAAACAAAAGAGTCACGCATTTCATTTTGTAGTGTCTTCTGTCATTTTCATAGTTTCTTTCTAGCTCCACAGACCATTTTCCAAATACATTTTTCTTCCCTAGCACTTGAGATAAAAATTCCACTCAAAAGATTAACTTATTTTCATTCTGACACTGCGTGTATAGATGCTATATTGATGAGCACTACAGAAACGTAGGTTGCTCAAGAGTAGAACTCTTAGATTTAGTAAGGCTAAAAGTCATTCATTCATATGAAAATTCAGGCTTGAAGGGAATAGCAGGAATTTTACATATAAAATTTTACGTAGAAATAATATTTAATAATAATATAAAGCATATTATTTCTAACAATTTCTAACAACAGTTCACTTTCAAAATTTAAATTACCTGTATGTCCTTTACTATACAAAACATTACAGAAAAAACAAAACCACAGTTTTTGACCTCTTTTACATTTCAGCACTACAGAATGGCAGACTTCTCCCACGTCCCCTCCTCTAAGAAAGTGCGCAGTCTTTCACTGTATTTATACAACCTGACTTATCCCCAGAGATGGTGATGCAATAGTATTCCTATCACGGATACACATTTCAGTACTTTGTATAAATTTGCTGCAGAACCTGCACAATTGTCTGTTACAACATTAACCATGTAAAAGTGAGTATGACTTTGAAATAATAATGATCAGAACAGGAATCCATTCAAAAGTGGAATGTCTGAAGTATATTAGAACAGTCTTTTTGTTATTGAAACTTTAATCTGCCAAATACAGACCGGTCCTCAAGTGGTCCTTGAGTTCCTGAACAACAATCCTAAGATATCTGAAAACAACACCACTAATACCTGGATTGGTACACACATTTAATAAATCTGTGATGTAGATGTCTACCCCAATGCAGAGCAGAGCCACCTAGCATTGCAATCCAAATTTTGCCATGCTCTCCTATATTGTATATGCCTTACTATAGCGCTTCTCAGCCTGATTAACATGGCTCTATGTGCAAGTTACACCAAAGCAAGAGAGTCGGACTCAAGTCCTGTAGTTACACAACAATTACCCCACAGTCCCTACACATGCACTGTTGACAACACCAAATCTTGGTAAAACAGAGTTTGAGTTGCTAGGGAATTCAGTACAATACTTGGAAAAAAATTTTAAGCAGGCATAAAAATCAACTTACTGTCTCTCCCATTGGTCCTCTGTCTCCTATGGTTCCAGGAGGCCCAGGCAAACCCTCAAAGATTAAAATAAAATGAAGGAAAATAAAAAAAAATCAGTTGGAAGCAGGCTGTTTTACATTCTATGCAAAACCACTTCTTTCTCTCATTTCTGCTCACTCAATTACTTGCTTGTAATATTTAAGCAGCCTCATTTCTGAATGACATGCATCTCCACATCACTAGCCCTTGTGGCAAGTGAGGAAGTCCCAAACAAATCTCTCCACTATTTCTTTTACATAGGGAAGGGTCTTGGCTGACCCACCATTTACCAGACCTGCAGTGCTCTCCTTTGCCTCGGGTAATGCTGGTCTGCGCAAACTGGGCCTACCCACAACCGTGTGAGTGTTCTGTCCTGCAAATGGTATTTGAGATTACCAGTAAGGTTCACACCCCCAACTTCCTTTCTGTTTAACCTGGCTCACAGCATATCTCACATCCCCTTCTAAAAACTTCATCTGCGGGAGTACTAGTGCAGTATCTTGTACTTTGCAACAAGTGTACTAATTCCCATCATTTCAACCCAACGAGATTTTACTCCATTCTTCAATTTGTATAAACACAAATCTCAGTGAAGGAAGAGAGAAGGAAAACTCATTGTCAAAGCTGAGAGGCAGCAGGCTTACAAATCTGACCAGAAGAGGCAAGAGAAGTGCAGTGGCAAACAGCATTCTGAGTCTTAGCTTCAGCCCAGAATCACAAACATTACTGCTTTTCTTCTGTTTTTTTGGCTTCCTTCCTTCTCAAATATCCCCTACCATTTGGATTTATTGGTAACCTTCTTTGTAGAAGACAGAAAATAGAATCATAGAATTGCACAATTTGGAAAAGTCCTTAAAGATTATCAGCTCCAACCACTACCTATCTTAGATATCCATTGAAAAAAAGCTCTAGATGTGGAATTTTCTCCTATACAAGTGGTATACTTATTATATATTTTTCTATGTTTATCTCAACATTGATTAGTACCCATCTAGTTTAAAATGTCAAGTAATTTTCTATGTCACAGTCACTGCTTCCCTTAAAACTACAATAAAATCACTTGCAAAGCACCTTCTAGCCCCTCCACACTACACACAGCTGCTATTCTGCTGCACTTTGCAATCATACTATAGTCTGTGGACTGTCAACTGTGAAAGCACTGGTCTGTTAGCACACTGCCATGTTCACACTTACTCTCAGTTCTGTCTTTGATTCTTTGTACAAAAAAATGCAAACTCCTATGTTAGTTTTCAAGCTGCTCTAAAATAATAAAAAAGTATGATATATATAAATGATGATATTTTGCGTTTTGGAGGAAGTACTAGAGTATTTAATACTCACAAGTGCTCCTTGATCTCCTCTTTGACCTGGATTTCCAGCTTTACCCTGGTCAAAGAGATATTTTTAAAGACATTGCCCTCTAATAATTTTGAAGAACAGGTCAGAAACGGGTAGTAAATACATTAAGGCTTAATACAAAGACTGGCTCCAATACTTACAATGAGCCCAGGAGTGCCTTTCTTTCCTGGATCTCCTCTTTCTCCCTAATAAAGAACAACACATGGGTTCTATTGGCATTTGGTACATAAGCTGCATAAGGGCAATATATATTCAATTAAATATATATAAATGTATTATATATATATATATATAATAATTTCTGCTGGATAAGCGCAGAAATGGCAAATTTAGGCTTAGATGGGCTTCTATTACAGTTAAGGAGTACCTGGAGAAAGCAGAAATTTGCAAGTCTCCTCCTCGACTAAATGAAAATTTATTATGGCTTCCAACATGTTGACTTTCTGGGGATGGCATGGTGTATTGCCTATCACAGTTTATCCATGTTTGTACTGTGCTGAGCAACGGAAACACTCACCTTAATACCTTGTGTACCCGGCTCTCCAAGAGGACCATCTATTCCTCTAGGCCCCTGAATATTGAACAAGTGATTAGGAACATTAATTGTGCATTATTTTATATCAATATGTGCAACATAAGCTCCAGGAGATGAAAATCTATTTTGTTGACTGTAACACTGAAAATTCACAGGATGAAAAGCAATTTTCCTTGCATGTTAAGTATAAAATAAAGCATCTAAGAATAAAATTATTTTCTGGCTTGCTGTAATGTAAATTTCAGAATAAAGATATATATGTTTTTAACTATATAAATAAGATGCCTAGGAACTTCACTGGACCTGGTTTGCAGTGAGATATTTTCTGTTCTTTTTCATCCACTTTGCATGTGTGCAAGGCATATTTAGAAGTACCTACATGACTACTGGTTATATAAGGCACTTGCTTTTGGACCTCAGTTGTACATACAAAAAATCCTGCTTGCTTGTAAGACTTTAAAACAGGCAGATAAGGTTCTTTCATTAGTAAACCAACCTGAGGCAAGATTAAAACCAATTTATTACCTTGCATCATGAACTGCTGTATTATCAAACTAAATTATCTACTTTAAACTGATATTCTACAACCAAAACATGAACAGTGATAGCCTATTTTGTTATGCTTGTTATGCTATGGTACTTCAACATAGCAAGTATTTATTGCCAAAATGGTCAGACACAATTATTTAAGATTAGCAATCTTAATCCATTAGTTCAGAAGCAAACAAACAAAAAATCCTTAAAATATGTAATAAGCAAAGTGGAGAAAAAACTGTTTATTCATCCTGACATTGGAGGGTATTTCCATAATTCTAAACGCTCTTTGGGTACAGAAACAAAATCAAAACTAGTTAAATACAAACTAAAACCAACAACTGCTTTAAAGCAAGAGCTAGATGAAAATAACAGAGCTGGGTTCTTTACAAGTATGCAGTGGGAGAATGGAATGACAGCTTTTCTGGTGGTTTCCTAGCTGTGCTGTGCTGCTATCAAGCAGAGAGAATACATACATTACTAAGGCACTGCCTTGCTGAAAATGATTTGCATTTTCAGAGTGCATTTCTGAGTTACAGGGAATCTTATTTCTTGGGTCATGATTTTTAGTGCAGGGCATTCAATCACATCTGATTACAAAGTGTTTTAATAAGTAATAAGATAGGGATGCAAAAAGGCTTTGTTGGAAGCATATCTGACTTTATTCACTTCCTTCTCAAAAAAAATGTTTGTGACATCCCTGCCCCTACTGAACTTTTTGAGATAAAACATAACAAAATTCTGTCTGTTAGCTTGGCTATTGATGCACAAAGCCCCTGTCAGAACAGATGAGCAGCCACCCGCTCTTCTCTGAAGCTACAGCAAAACCAAAGGCTAACGGGTACCTCGGAAACAACACGCATTCAGGTTCTGTTAGGCTTTGCTCTTGAAATGGAAATATCTCAGGAAAAGTCCTTTCCTGTGGGGCTGATACATAATTGCATCCTCTGGCCAAGCCAAACTATCCCATGAGAAGCTTATCCATCAGCTTTTCAGCACTGCTGCTTCTGGCCAGCATGAGCTGTGCACAGGAGCCACAGGGCGAGGAAAGGGAACAGGATAGGAGTTGTTAGAATCCTAGCAGGGTATTAAGAACCTTACTTTGGTTTTGCTCGTGAAGTCAATCTAATGATACAGGAAGACTTTCTCACAAATTAAATGTAACAGTTGAGTTCAATGGAGATTATGGTACACACAAAAAGCAGTATCAGTCTCTGACATTCTAGTTTTCTTTTCCATACATTAATGCATAAGAACTAAAAACTTGGCAGCAGTAGCGCAACTGTCACAGTATTGTTCCCAATATATCCTTCAAGACTACTCTTTCTCTTGACCATAAGAGAGATCCCTTCTCCTTGACACAGCTATTTCCAGTCTCCAGAGTATAATTCTGACACTAAAAAATATACCAAATGGTGTTCTCCTGTACTTTCAAAAGATCAAATGGTATATAAGAAAAAGAAAAATGAGTCACAAAATGACCAAACTGTACATGATTTTCAAGTCTTGACCATGAGCTGAGAAAGCACTGTGCTCAGTGGCATATCTTTCCAAAACCCCCAGTGTGCTCCACAGGCTCCCAGACAGCCTCCCTTCTGCTGGCCAGAACTCCCCAGTGTGCTGGAGACTGAGCAGCTGGATGTTCTCAGCCAAAAGTATTCTGCTGGGAAACTTCAGATGTGAACCGTTGCTGAAAGATCCATAATTTATGGGATGAAGGAATCCCACTCTGTGACAGTGCAGAAGTAGAGGTCAGTGCTCCCAAGGGTTTCTGTAGATTCCAGCTGTGAAGATGGGACTATTTCTTGTTTCAGTACACAATAAAAGGAATTTTCCATACGCTTCTATTTAACTTCTGCATGTGACCGTGGTATGCATTTTTCCAAGTCCTGCCACACAGTGCTTTGGGTTCTTAGACTTGTCATTCTGAATCCAGTGATGACAAATCCCAGATTTCAGGGGCCTCCAAATATTTTCCTTATGTATTTTGGGTTTGATATTTTGATTTTGAGAGTAGAAAATATTCTCAACAGCTTCACTGGGAGTTTGTTCACAGAGCATAAAGACTTGGGTCTGCTCCAAGACACTTTTCCATGAAGCATTCCTAGTCACGTTGGATGTAGGCAAAGGCACAAACCACAACTCTGTACCATGACTTCCACAGAACTTGGGATGTTTGGGATTTATTTTGAGTGATCTTTAATTATAAGCAATGTACTCCATGGTGTGGTGCCAAAATCATAAAGAGACACCCTCAAAAATTCTTGTCTCAGTTGGCAGAAGATGTGACATTCCTTAAATAAAATACCTCCTACCTTCAAAACAGAATCTAAATTAAATCTGCTGCTGGGAAGGAGGAGAGCCTGGAGCACTCACATTCAAGCAGCATCTTGATCCCAATCCCAGCTCTGGTGATGTTGGCAGATGGACTATCAGAGGAAAGGATCAGAAGGGAGGTTTCAAGGGGAATGCTGTGTCCACTGGAATTAAAACACAATACCTGAAAGAAGTCTAGTCCCAGTTTCAGAGGCTAATTACTTTTCAGCTGGCCTTTGAACTCACTGCATCCCATAGGTGACCAGTTGAGCAAACTCCAGTAGACATATGGCCCAAAGAATTCTCAGACATCAGCTTTGTACAGTGAAAACTGGGTTTGCATAATACATACTCTTCTGCTTGCTGCTGACTTGCAAGTAATAATTCAGTAAAACACTTCAGCATGCATTTCGCTTTGAGTCACGCTTCCACTGAAATGATAGAGAGGTAAATGCACTCATCTGGTTTATTGAATCAGGCTACTGAAAGTGGTGCCAAGCTTCTGCTTATTTTCAGTCTCACAATTGCCTTGTGTTTCTATTTTGATATACATTTTCAAATCTGTCTGTGAAGTAAATGGGATATTTGTCTTATTTCTCATCTAAGCTAAAACAGAGAACCTCACTCCTGTCAGAAGGCTACCAACACAGGTTCCTGGGAGCCCCTAGGGCCTCCCTGTATCAAGTCTATTTGTAAAAACACCTTCTGAACACTTCAGAAGCTACTTTTCTAAAAGCCAATGGCTGGGGTTGGACTCTGCTGCTAACATAACTTCTAATAATTCGTCGGACTCCATGTTTCTGAAAGGGAGGGTGGGTTATCAGCCTCTGCAGCTCATTAAGGTTTCTCTTTGAATTTTGTCAGATATATTACATAAACAATTACATCCGCATTCTGAAAAACTGGCCTCAATTAACTCATTTTTTCTGGGCACTGACTAGTACCCTACTAGTACACTTGCACCCTACATCTCACATGTTCACATGCTAATTTTCTGAACTTAATTTTCTTTTTGTGCAGGTAAAATTACCAAGCTAATACAGTCTCTTCTGACTTTGCTATTTCCTCACTGAGCCACTGGGGATTTTTATTTTACATTCAAAAACAAATGATGTATTGATAAAGAAAACTGTTCCTAAAACACCCAAGCAGATCAAAGTGGTCATAAATGTAACACTTTCACATTTGTCTATAGAAGATAAGGCTGGTAGTCATATTTTCTCTGGTCCTGCTCTCAGCTGAAATCAAAAGCAAATCCTCATTTAACTGAAACGCGAGGGGAAATGAAGATTCCTATTTTTTCCTAGATAAAAATATAATTATCATCTGTTTGATTTCACTGCAAATAGTTGGAATCCAGAGTTCAGAGGAAGCAACAGTACATGGGCTCCACATCAAATTTATATTGGCAACACCCTGCTCTAAGTACCACGAGAAAGCAGAATTACTTACCCTTCTGCCCTTAGGCCCCTGTGGCCCTGGTGGTCCCCTTGATCCAGAAGGTCCCTACATGCCAAATAAACTAATTTTTTTCTTTGACATATAGATTTATAAAAATTACAAGGTTCATATACAATGAGTAACAACCAGTGCAACAAAAACAAATTAGCAATTTCCAGTCATAGTTCAAATTAAATTAATTATGTTAGTATAATTTCACTAGTAAAATCTGAATAGTAGTCTTTAAGTAATCTTATTCTGAACAAGAAAGCATGATCTGTTGGGTTACATTAATTCTGTCCAACGTTCAAAAAATTCCTCAAAGGATACTCTTAATTTAGTGACATTATGTTAAAGCCTGTGTACTGTTGATCCACAGTGAAATTATAACATTTGTATACAGCAAATCATAAAGTCATTTTTTAAATTAATAATCAAACTAAACGTATAATAACATATGTAAATTGTGTTAAGAATCAATGAATAAAATTGTTGTGCACTAATAAAACATCCTTAAAAAGCCTTATGTCCCTACTTGTCTCAACTGAGTAATTTTTAAATGGGTGAGTAAGTGCTATAATTACTTTTCCTGTCTCTCATGGATTATCTTGCTACAGAGCAAGAACACCGTGTCTGACTGGACAAATTTTCATGACAGTTTTACAGGTTCCAGTACCAGTTAGAAAACATTCGTAACTTCAGCAGAGCAAAAAGGCAATTTAGAAAATGGTATATTTTATGTCAAATTAAAGCACTATTTTATACCTACAGGTAATCCTTCTGGCCCCACTGTCCCAGGGCCTCCTGGAGGTCCTAGGTAACCCTAGAATTGAAGTAAGTATATAAAAAAGACACAATTTTATCAAAATTATTATTAAAACAACAATAATAAATCCAGCTAGTTGCTTGAAAAATTGGAGGTAAACTAATAAAATGCCAACTGATGCATTAATTGTTGTATCCTGACTTAGAACAAACACTGCAGTCAGGAAACAAGTCTTCTCAGTAGGGTGACACCCAGGGGCTGTCCACAACTGCTGTGCAGTAGATTGAAGAGCTCACACTGGTTACCAGTCTGACTACTAGTACAACTTAGCTACACCAGTCTACATAACAAATCATCTGATCTACTTCCCTTCTTTTATTTATCTCTTCTTTCAATTCAGTGTGTTTTATTTTTTTTATGCAAGTCTCCCGAAAGCCGTTTGATAAAACTTCTGTTATTTTGCTGCTTCATACAGCGGATCAGTTTGCAACATCAGCTCAACAGCAGTCAAAATGTTGCTAATGAAGTTTCCTAGGAACACCTTATTATAAACACTACTATTTTCCATAAAGTTTGCACAGTCAGAAGGCTTAGAATTCATTACAGTTTTGGAAGGTAAAGTGCTTTTGTAATAAACATAAATATGGATTCAACCTTACTTATGACTTACCATCACACCTTTCTCTCCAGGAGGACCTATTGGTCCTTGACTGCCTCGTTCTCCCTTTAATGAAAAATTAAAAAGAAAATAAAAGTGAGTGTTCTTTCCCTGATATATTCCTTGTCTACTATTCCTACACCTGCTCTAACAACAGAAGAGTGATGCAAGAGGACTTTTATTAGAGGTGTCATTCACAATTTACAAGGTACTTACTGCTAAAAGGGGAATGCATAACACCTCTGCTTTAGGATCTTTCCTTTTCTTAGAAGTCTGCAGAAGAGATCTGGTACTTCACCAGTTTTTCTGAACTGCTACTAGAAGATCTCTCTGCTGCATGCACCATATTTATAATTATGGTTTAAATTTATAATCCTCACCTCAGTAAACAATTTTTTTTCCCTCTCTCCCTCATTTCTTCAGCATGTTTTGGGAAAAGAACAGATCTAAGAGGAAGGCAGCCCTGCATCAGCTGCAGAAGCAATGGGAATGTGCAGCATAGAGAAGGTCTCGTTCTTGTCCTACATACTTTCCCATCTTTTATTCGTATAACATCCAGCCCAACCATCAGCTTGGCTGTAAATAATCTTCACTGCACAGACTGCACATTTATTGTGGACAGTACACATGACAGATAATGCAGTACTTTTTTACGTACTTTGAAGACATATTTCTTTAAAATAAATGTGCTCAAAGTTTGTCATTTAAGTCCACACACGTTTACATTGTAGTATTCAATCCAGAAAAGAGGAAGACAAGTTCTACAGAAACAGCACAGTAATGAAAATAATTATTGTACTGTGAAGAAGATTGCTTCCAATTGCTGATAGATTAATTATTCTTCTATTGTCTCTTCCCCTCACTCCTTCTTAAACTAGCAGCAGTATCCCAAGGTAATCTTTGTTGAAGTGGAGTATAGTTACGAACAAAAAGTATCCTTTGACACTGAATTCATAGATATTATGATTAAAGCAATATGAGAGAAAATATGATTTTAGTTTTAACAAGCAGTGCTTTCCATTGATAAATTTCTGTTCATTCTAATAAGTTGCTAAGACTTTCCTAATAAGATCCCTTTAAATAGCAGCCACCGGTCTGGATGAAATAATTCAGCTCTGCAGGGCAGAAACACAAATGTTGCTGGATCATTCTGACAAACAATTATGCTTTTATTATAATTGAAGCTGACATGCAGTGCTGTAATAATTTCCTGTTTTTCAGTTTTAAAATATTTCATCTAAATAAAACCATGTCAAATATACTTAAGCAAATTACACAGTTCTAGTCACATTGTCTGCCAAGCTTCACTTTCATACACAACTGTTGTTATACGGTAGATAAAACGAACAATGTTGTCTTTTTTACTCGGTTAATGCATACTGTCATATTTATCATTCTATTCCATCTGTTAATGATGTAGCAGTGCTTAACCAATGACTGCTGCATAAAACAAGCATCATTTATGACAGTTTTATGAATCAATAGCAGTAGATAGTAAGGTGTCCTAAAGTGACATATCAAATCTGTAAGCAGCAGATTCCTGGTAGATCAGCAAATTCATTGCCAATTCCAATCAAGAACACCAGACACATACTGCTAATAACAGCATTTGGGTTTTTGTTTATTGCATCCCCATACACTGAAATACAGGAGAAACTTAAACTTTATCGATGGACAGCAAAACATCTCTCACTATTATTTTGTCTCCCCAACAGCTTTTAAAGATGATTTTTGCTGCTGAGTGTTAGATATGTTATTTATACCTTTTCACCAAGGCTTCCAGATGGCCCAGTTTCTCCAGGTAAGCCAGCTGATCCCTGGATAAGAAGTATGAGGAATTATTAGTGCAGTGTCCATACCAGTTCATAGCTGGCAGCTCCACAGTGCCCAGCAGCAGTATAGCACAACTCTCAATTCCTGAGAGCCTCTGCTCTATTTGTATAAGTGGTCTCGTGGGCAGTGAGAACTGCACAAGCTAACTGAGCTTAAAGTCGATGCAAGGGGATTGTTGCAGCTAGACAAACCAATAGTAAATAGCTACTGTTACAAATTGTGTTAATTCAATCATCGTACTGTGCTATCACACAGAGGCTACCCATGATCCTAACATTGCAGTGCTAGAAGCTTTACAAACACACAGCTTGCTAACAATACAATCTGACCACAAATTTCAAAGGGAAATTCAGATGAACAAAGTAAAAGTCAGTCAAAGTAAACATGACACTGGATCGGGTGATGTCCGTTATCCCCCTAGGTGTTATAGCCCAAACAAACTGAAAATCAGGGGGATCAAAGTCTTCTAGTCCTTTTTAAAAGTGAAGTAAATCTCTCCTAAGGCTCTCCCACAAATTTCCCCTGTGCAGGACAAGTACCACCATATGAAATGGAAAGCAAGATACTAAGTATTTTTTTTCAAACGTTATTCCCTGTACCTGCAAAACCTCAAACTAAAAAACAGAAAATCAGCTGAGAAAAAAATATGAAATGCTGAGCTTCAAGAAGAAGAGGCACCCAGAATACCCTGCATATAACGGCACATGAAAGATGGCAGAAACATGAAAGCTTTCAGAAGCAGAATAAAGCATGAATGCACCGAGCCTGCAGTGCTTTGAAAAGCACTGTGTAAATAAAATGGCAACAGGCATATTGGCATTAGAGTCTCTACATATGTTGCAGCACCAGCTTAACTAACACTAACCTGGCATTTAAGAAAGAATTAAAAAAAAAAAAAGAAAGAAAAACATTTCTCCTGCACTCTGTAGGTAGTTACATTCTCTTCATAAACCTAGTAGAAGTTTGTTCCATAAATATCATTTCATGTCAGAAAGACAATATTCCACCTTGACATTTCTGTCATTGAAAAACAAGACAAAACTTTTAAAAAGACTTTTACTTATGTAATTTCAGTACAGTTAAGGCCCAATTACTTTAGCATAACATATGCAAAGTAAGACCTTATGATTTCTTTTTATTTCCTTTTTTTTCCTTGAACTGCTAGCTAGTCTGGAAATCTCATAGCTTATATATACTAGCTAGCCTGGTGATGCTGGCACTGAGGCAATGCTTGGAGATCAGTGGCATGATCAAGAGACTTTGTAACAAACTCTGAGAAACAGAGCTACCACTGCTGTCAGTATGACTTGTGGCCAACTGCAGGCCTCAATGCCAGGCAGAAATCTGCGAGACAAAGAATTCCCTGTACTCTTGATCATCAAGATGAGGGCTGTGGAGGTATGATTTCAAAAGGCTGAAGACTAATCACTTCCATTTTCTCATTTCAGAAAGAGAAGACCTAATCACAGCCAAGACGGAGCTGAGATCTGCGGTCCCTCCACAGAGGCTCCTGACATCCTAGTCAATGTCACGCTGTACAGAGAGCTGAAGACATTGGTCAGAAAATTGTGCCCTGCACCAATGGTGATGCATTAACTGACCAAGTCCTTTCTTCAGGTCAGAAGTATTGTCTTTCTGAGTAAGTAGCTCTAAAGTGAAAGACAAGGAATTATGAGGAAACAGCAATGGAGAACGTATTGTGTTACCCAACACATCAGGCTTGCCCTACAAAACCTTCGAGTGAGAGGGCTTCTAAATAGAAAGTTTCCTAGATACTATTCCTCAAAATAAAGTAATCAAAAAAATTTATGGTAGAAAAACCAGTTCTGGCAGTACAAAAGTAGAAAAAGAAACAGTGTATGAATGGAAGCATCTATGTCTGGAAAGCAAAACAATACTTGAGATAACAAGAATTGAAGCAAAAGAAATGGCAAAGGCAACACGGACTTCAAGAGGAATTAAAGAGAGAGTTTGTAACAGATTAGCTAAACCTTCATTCACCTCTCCTTTGAAAACAGAGGACAAGTAACTGAGATAATATTAGGGGCAAATACCAGTAGGGCAAGAGAAAAAAAAAAGAGTTCTAGAAATATTATTTTACTTTTTAAAACAATTAGTAACATACAGTGAAGGGAAAGTACAATCAGAAAACAAACAACTTGTCTTATTAATACCTTAGGCACAAGATATTTTCCCAAAGGACCTTCTTGAAGTCCATGTGACTCCTTAAATTTCATTTTAGGATTGGTTTGCCATAGAGATCAGCCACTGAGACTTGACAGAGGTTTCTCTCCCTCTTATGTAAGAAAATCATTACACTCTGAAGTCCATTTGTCAAGTCAGTGCTATTCAGTATCCCTTCAATCTTTTGGGGACCAGTGGTGGATTACAAAAGCCAAATCAAGAGTATTAGGCAATAGAAAAGAAGCATAAAAAGCCAAGCTCTGAAATATTAAAAAAAACTCATCATAGTTTTAAACCTTATTATTAAAGTCATAAACTTTCATTTGCAAGGATTTATGTAAAACTCTACAGTGACAATAACAGCATTTTAGAAATCTTCTTGACAGGAGTATTTTTGTGGGAAATGAATCAAAGACCAGATCTCACAAGTAATACATGCCTAAGACAGACAAAACATCTTGCCAGCACATATGCTCCATGTTAGAAACTGGCCTGTAGTGGAATAATTGAAAACACACTGTGTACTTAATGCAAACTCAAGTTTGAAGTAATCAATTGAAAAGCATGGTAGTGAGGAATGAACACTCAGCTGGTTCCAAAAGTGCCTTTGGAAGTAGTTGCCTGTCAGGTTGTATGCTAACATATTCCTGTGTTAAGTGAAAATCTTTCCAACTTTATTTCATTAAGAATTCAGCATTTTCAAATGTCTCCATTCACCATTCTTTCAATTGCATCACACATCTTGCCACATTAACTTTCTCCTTTGAAATTTTTGGGGCATTTTCAATTAAGTTTCATTAAAATTTGTACTTATTCTGTACATTCTACTTTCCTCCAAATCACAGTCACCATCTATGCCTGCTCACTTTGATGCTTCTTATAGGCCCATCAGCTTCATACTTCATGAAGACAGGGGGTTGAACTCAATGACCTCCGCATGTCCCTTCCAACCCTACAATTCTGCAATGGACTCCATATAGTTTGACACATTTAAAAATAAACAAACAAAAAAAGAAACCCTAAGTAAGCAAATATTAAGGTTTAATATTTGATTTATTTGGTGATCCTTGAACACTCACATCAACTATCTCTGTTATAAAGAGGAGCAAGAACAAAGGATGAGAGGGGGAAGAAGAGTGGATGTTCCAACAGTCAGGTTCTGTTATTTCATAGCCAGCAGATACACAGAATACTTCTACATCTCGCATTATAATAACAATTTAAAATTGAAGCTTGAAGAAAGAAGTAATAACCTAAGCTCAATTTTGCCAGCCAGACTTTATGGTACTTACAGGTACTTTTAAAAACAAATCCACTTGGACTGTGGAACCATATGCACTACTTCTGGATCTGTACTTGTACTCTTGTGCCAGATGTTACAGAGGTTAGTTCTGGACACAAATTAGGATGAAAGCACAATACAGTGCTTATGCTATCTGCTATTCAGGCTTCAAATCATCTGTAGTAGAAAAAAACACAGTTGACCTGTCAGTAGCCATGGAAAGTTGATACTTACTCATACTTCCCAGGCAGAAGTTTTACAGAAAGATAGGAGGTGGAATTCAGCAGGGAGAACTGCAAGGCAGCGCATTAGAATGGTTATTAACTACAACAGCATCTAAAATTAAGAACTGAGAAAGATAAAACTTACAACTCAGAAGAAGTAGTATTTCCTTTCTACTCAGCAGTTTGAACAGTTCGGGCAGTAAGCTGGAGACGAAGGTGCCTAGGTAAATTGGAAATGAACTACAGGATAGTAAGAAGGTGACCTAAATTAACTAGAAAAAATGAAAGGCTAAGTGAGTTGGGACAATTTAGCCTGAAAAGGAGAGAATGAAGGAAGGACACAGTAATAGCTATCATTTGTAAAATGCTGTTTCAAGAGGAAGCAGATCAGATTACTGAATTGGAGGAACTTCAAAATAAGAAGAGAGAAGTCCTAGACTGCTTGCAGGTCGTGGAGCCCCTCATCCTTGGAGATTTTTAATAACTGGTTAGCCAATTAATCGTTAGGAGTGATATGGAGATAACATATTCTGCCTAGACACATAGCTACATGTCACCTCAAGGTCACCCAGAGCTCTGTGATTTTATTGAGGGCAGACAAAACGAATCTGCAAAATACATCTCAGGCTGAATGCAGACTTTCAAATCACTTAACTGGAAAAGAATTGCTCATTCACCAACTTGAACATATTTTGGAAGACCCCTGTGACTACCTACAATATCCACCCATTATGAAGAAAAAAATAAAACAACAAGAAACACAACAAAACACCAGAAGAAACTTGGGCAAATATTTTAACGGAGGAATTTCTTTAAGTACTAAGATTCTGAAAGACCACAAAGCTAAACCAGATATACTACAGCTTGAAAGAATACCAAAATTCATCATAAAGTTACTAAAATAAATTAATCATTCACTCTCAAGTGAATATGGAAATGAAAATAAAAGCAGCAAGAGAACACAAGCTTACTGCTTCACCAGTTTTTCCAATGTTTCCTTGGTCTCCTTGTTCTCCCTGTTAAATGGGGAAAACAGATGAGGTAGTTCATTAGAAAAGTAATTTCTTTCATATGTGTATATTCAAGCTCTGTTTTCCTAACAGACTCCTTGTTTTCTAATCTACTGCAGCCAATTATAACTTTAGAAACTAAAATTATGCAACTGGTGAAAAATAAATAAATGTCGTCAGTTGATTTTATTTCTGTAAAAAATATGAAGCATTATCCTACAATATTTATGAATTTTCCACAAAAATGAAAGCTGTATATTTGTATATGGCTCACTGACCACTGTAAGTAAATAGTAGGCAAATAGTATGAATGGATGATGTAATTTTCTTTTAAATCTTCCTGTTAACAAATATGATTGCTTTGATTATTTCAGAATTGATTCAGAAGCAAAATATTACCTGCACTCTCTATCAGTAACTTTAACTGTGTTACAAAATATTTTATTAGGAAAACTGCCATTTGAGTTCTATTTTAACTCATACTTTTTCTCCTTCCAGAAATCCCATATTTTAAACTAGGAGAACTTTGTTCTCCTTCATAATGCTGCACGTCATGTAGCATTTTCCTACATATTTTGGAAGTGAAAGCTCAGGGTATATGTGCTATGACAACCCCAGCATCCTGATGAACAGTGATTTGGGATCTGTTAGCTCAGATGCATGCATAACTCTCATCCTTTCAGCTACACATCATTCTATATTGCACTGGATACATGTACACAGCTGATACTCCAAACACAGTTATTTCATACTTAAAAGCAGCATTTACCTTTAAACCTTCTAGTCCAGGCTCACCCACATAACCTTTCTGTCCTGGTTTTCCCTAAAATAAACAGAATGAATTAGTATATCAACTTCACCCTAGTTTCTTTGGTTATCAAACTACATATATTCAAAAAGAACAGTTTAGTGATATTTAGTACCTGCATTTGAATCCAGTGCACTTATAAACTAAAGTCAGATATTCTTGACTTCCCATACAATTTAAACTATGACCTACAGATTTGGTTATTTGAACAGCACAGCCCTGCCTAGACAAATTTTGCCCATCTGCTCCAAGGGAAAGGTCTTGGTCCAAAAGTAAAGGTTAAGTGAGCTGGGGCTGGATCTTGAGATAGTCAGTAAAGAGATCATGCAGGTCTGACAATTGGAAAAGGAAAATTCAAAATTGTAATGATCCTGTATCAAGATGTGAATTTCTAAGCTAACAGATGTTAAACCACAGGCTTTCTGCAGGCTGATAACTGCAATTAGACTCTCCATAATGAGATCCCTTCCATATGGTTGTCCTGAAACAGGAGTGATCAAAGAGATCCCAAAGAAGTTCCTTCAGAAAAGAATGTGACATTTCTAAATGGCTCTTTTGCTTTGGCTTTTCTGTGCCTGTACATCCTAAAGATCAGAATGCGTGTTTGCTTCTGGGCATTCAAGAAATTCTTTATTGTTTTAATTATATTATCAAAACTGTACAATCCTAGTCTTCTCATTAATCATCTTTCTCTTGTGTTTTTTCCCTCTCTCTCTGCCTGAGTGATTTCATTTTGTTCTGAAAGTTCGAACAAATCTCACTGAGTTAGGAATAGGCTTTTGTTTTGATAAATGGATTAGAACAGGGCACAATCAGGAATGCAGGGAGAAGAGTCTGTGAATACAAGTTCTGAGAGACCCAGAGCAGGCAAGTCATGCCTTTCCAAAATGGTTAGAACAAGCTATGCACTTCTGCAGGTTACTACATTGTGTTTTACTCATTTGCTCTGAAGAATGATAAGGTTCTTATGGTGAGCAGAACGTAATGTAGGAATATCTTAAATAGAATTCATAGAAAGAATACTAGTGACCACCATTAATGACCTTGATGGCTTTCGTCCTATCAGAGCTAAATTGCAGTTACAGCTCATAAAGCTTTCCTGGCTGTACCATCCCAGTTACTTGTGAGCAATGATGGACCCACAACAGATGCAAGCTGATCAGAAAGCAGCACAAGAGGATTGCAATTGTAAAGCAAAGTGTGCACAGGTTTGGCTTTCATCAGAAATGCAATATGACTGTAAATTACATATGGAGGAAAAGCCATGACGAAAGATCAGACTAGCAATGGCTGCTTTTCTACTTGTTAACCCTTAGCAAAATCATTCTTCCAGGGCAGTGTAATCCCAAAGGAAACATGCATTTCCTAAATTATTAACTGAAAGTTCTGTCCTTCCCTTTCAGGAAACAGCAACCACCTGTGCTTTTCACTTCACAGTATGTTGATACAGGCTTGGATATTTTAATATGTGTATCTTATTATCACTCCATTCCCATTCCTCTACAAGGTTCTCACATGCCTTCAACTTTCAGGAAGCAATGAGCCACTAACAGGAAATACTGTGCCTTTGAGAGCACTTTCCTCAGTCTCCAGGAGAACTGCTCATCTAATGACAATATATAAATACCAGCTTCTGTTTTAAGCATGTATTTCAGAAAAAAAAAAAAAAAAAAACACCTCATAATGCCTTTTTAGCATTCTGGTTTGACTTCAAAGGCATTTTCTGCTCCAGCAATGAAGATACAAAAAAAATTATGAACACATGCTTGCACTGAGCTGAGCTACAACAGATAGTTACAGTGTTCATTTTCAGATAGCCTTTGAGAAAGAATCGACAGATGGAATTTAATAAGCATGGTCACTTATTTAATGTTGTATGTAACGTATTTTCACAGGACAAATAATTACTAAAGAAAACATAGCTTTATTTATTTATTTTTTAAAATAATGATTCATTTAAGAGAACGTAATTATTTAACACTGGAGTAGAATTGGTGAGAAGGTTTGGAATGACATGAATGAAAATCAAATGAAATGAAATCAAATCCTGTGACCAAATTCAGCTCAAAATCCATCTGTTTTAGACATGAAAATTCTTTTCCAACCTGAGCCTTGGAGCACAGGTTCCAGTTCACCACCTGTTTCAGCAGGGAATGATCTGTTTTGCTGGCAACATTTGTTAGGTGGGTCCCAGAGGTTTTTTGTGTCATGCACATTTTTATTTATTATTGCTTTTTTCAAAAGTGAACACTAGGAATGAACAGGTTGGGTAGGGAGAGCAAAAGGGGGGAGAAACTATTGCTGTTTGCTTAGTGCACACCTAAATTTGATTTTGGGGCAGAATATTTTTTCTACCTGAAATCCTTAAAGTAGAGGAGATGTATTCTAGAAGAACTAGAAATTGCCTCTGTTATTGTACAGTAGAAAGCTAGAGTAGTTTCTGTAAGGAAAAAGTAGATGTAGTACTTGCAGACACAGTTTGGTGGGCATTACTGTTGGGTAAGAGAGAAGTAACCTAGTGACTATGACTATAGGTTTGTAGGACAGGAGAGCAAGAGGGTGTAGTAAGAAAGGCAGGCAAGACTTTCAGGCAGAAAGGTGAGACAATTAGGAAAACTGCCTGTAAAACAAGCAGAGCACAGAAGTAGTTTGCCAGAAAGAAGAACCCCCAGCACTTGGAGGCTGCAAAAACAAGTTAGAGGTAACTCCCAGAAGGGCAGAGCTGACAGCTGGTGGTGCCTTGGGGCCCTGAGTAAAGCTCTGTTGATTCTTACTCTGTCAGGGTCCCTCTCAGAGACCTCCCCTGCCCTTGGATACTTATTTAGTATACTGAAGACAAATACAATAACACAGTTTCAATAGCATTTACTTTCAAATGTGTTTGAAACTCCCTTCAAGGATGTTGGAAATAAAGCCTATGTGCAATTGCAATGAAGCAAGCATAACTTAAAAAGACGGATGTGTCCAAGAGCACTACACAAGATCCAACAACTCCATGTCTGCAATTCCCACCTTCCAGTACGTGCAGAGTGCGCTCCTAGCAGGAAGGCAGACAGAGGCTGAGCAGTAGGAGCAGTGCCGAGGAACACTGAGAACAAGGTGCCTGGGGCTGTGGAGCTGTGGAACCCAGGTGAGAACATCCGGGCCCTGGGATGAGAGGAAGAACAGGCAGGGCTCCACACCAAGGAAAATTCCCATATATCCTACCTCTCATTCCAAAGGGAACATTAGCCAGCAAGCTACTCAGAGATGCCTGGAGACAGCAACCCTGGGGCCACCACAGATCCACAACTTCTCTCAGCAAAATGTTGTGAGAAAGAAACCAAGGAGACATAAAGTACACCAATGGCGTACTCATTTCCAAGTCAACTTCAATCAAACTGATCCATATGAAAATATTTCTGCTTGCTGGTTTCCTTCTTGGGTCTCTCTGCCACCTGCTAATAGTGGCTGGTGCACCGCACATTGATGCAGACAACGTGACAACAGGCAACTAAAGATCCATGAGTCACATGCTGCAGCAGCACCTTTCCCATTGCCACTGTATGACATGGGAGATGCTATCCAGTCATGGTGCATTGCCCAAGGGGGGAAATTAAAAGTATGGGGCAGCCAAAATAAAAATTTCCTTCAGGCACTCAGCAGGAGATCAGGAACTGAATATCAAATTGAGCGATTTGAATTTGTTCAATATTTCCTCAGTTGAAAAGTACTATTTTCATTTCATTATTTTTACTTTTACTTATTCCATGTGGCAAACATGCTTTTAAATATTATATCTAGCAGAAAGAGGATTCTCAATTTTGATGAGCTAAGGAATAGGAAAAACAACATAGGAATCTCTAGAAGTGGGGAGCAGCAGGAAAGATTTCAGCTTTGAATTTTTCTAAAAGTAAGCTTCAAGTCCCCAAAATGCTTAGAGGTTAGTAATTTTCCTTCCACCACCTAAGTGGTGAAGTGAAAACATCAGTCCAAACAGCATTGTGATAATACAACAGTACTTCTCTAAGCAACTACCAACCACATCTGCTAGAGAATGATTTCTTAGAGTATTTGTCATTTACATAGCTCCCTGAAAGCTAGGTTTCACGCTCAGTTCTTCCCCAGTTTCAGTATTCAGTCTATTTCATTCAGGACTCAGAACTGCACAGTGCTTTTATCTGTGCCAAAGCAACACCATAAGTTTGAAATTGTCTCCTGTTCCTTTTCACAGGCTTTACTTTGTGCACTATGGTTGTGGTTTCCTTTCAAAACCTGGATTTGGAAAGATGTTCCTCTTCCCATCTCTGCTAAACCACTTATTCATTTATTATTTTAAAACAGTCTTTTTTTTCTTTTCCACAGTAAATGTCCTTTCAAACTAGCACTTCTGCTGAACAATATTCTGCAACAACAAAATTACTTACTCTTGGGCCAACTATGCCAATAGGTCCAGCTGGTCCTACTTCTCCCTAAAAAGAAAAAGTAAAAAAGAAAATATTCAGAAGTTCAGTAATCTTGATGCCAAGAAAAAACAGAACCTGCAGACAACTCTTCTTGCTTATTATATCATCTTACATTTGCTTCATATGTGTGTATACATGTACTTAAATCAGTCAGAAACACTGAGAGACTGAACTGATTTCAGTTAATTAGCCAGAGGGCCATGCACTACGTCACTATCAGAGACAGCCAGAAAGACCTCTGTACTCTTCATAATCCCTCCATTACGGCGATATTTTCACAGTTCTGACACACAGCAATGATGGTTCAACCTCTCTGTCTGCCCTATGGTTATTCTCTTCCAGCAACATTTGACACTTCATAACCATGAGAACAGCAGGAACATTCCTGCTTTTTTCTTTCATGTGGGTAATAGTGCAGTCACCAAAGTTAGCCAAACCATTTTGGCAGGGCTTATCCTTTATTTCTTGGGAATGGAGGAAAACCAGGGGATCAGGCTTGTTGAGTGCGAAGGTGAAGAAATGACAGTGTCTGTGCCAAAAAGTGCACTGATAGAACTATATATAATAGAGAATAGCAGTGTTAACTCTTCATGGTTCATTCATTCATTGTACAGTTGCAAAGAACATATTTGTACCAATGCTTTGTCAGGAGCTCATGCCGTTATCATTTAGTTTTTTGATTCTCTCAAAGTGTAAGATTTTATCCAGCTTCTGGAAGAAGAAGTACACAAGCTTTACAGTTCTGAATAGAACAAACCAAAGGAATTAAGAAATGCTATCTACAGCTTCCTGGCTTGTAATTAAATGGAACATTTTGGCATGGCTAGATTTTAGTCACCCAGTATCCGCCATGAAAGCTCGTAATTTAGAATCATAGAATCCTCAGAGTTGAAAGGGAACTTTAAAGGTCACCTAGCCCAACTCCCCTGCAATGAACTGAGACATAATTTAAGCAAGATTTATAAATTAAGCAGACTAAAACTAAAGGTCTATTCCCAAATTCATTGATTCAATGATTTATAACAACTACTTTTGGCCTAAGATATATGAGTTTTTGTTTATATTGTGATGAATTTAGAGTGCCGAATAAACCTTTAAGAAGAAAAGCTGCCTACCTTCACTTCAATTAATTGGAGCCTTATTGTTTATTTAAGTATATGCAAGACATTTTCATTAAATTCGGGTTTGCTTTCTATCTCTATGCACAACTCTGCCCTGTCTCCCCAGCTTAACAAAGAGAACCATGTCAGATGCAGGACCCAGATCTTGAGATTTTACTGAAACCACTGAATAAACTTCACTGAATAAATTTAAAGGATACACAACCATGTAACACCTCTTTGCAACCCCAGTCAAAAAGAAAAACAAAAAAAAAAGAAATCTTGCAGAGTAACACCATAAATACCTAATCGCTCTTCTCTAATCTTCCTCCTCTTCACACTGCCTTTTAAACAATTTGCTGACTGAATAGTTTTTCCATCTTACCTCAACTCCTTTGGGTCCCTGTGGCCCTGAAGATCCCCTGTCACCCAGAAGTCCCTAAAAAAACAAACAAAATCAGCAAAATCTTACATCAGCTAACAACAACTATGGTATAATTTGTCACATCTAAAAAGTCTGGACACAAACACAAAGCTGGATAGGCATATCTCATTAAATACTCTTGTTCATTAGGAAGCCAAGAGAAAATGAAGCAGAATTTTAATATCATACTTTGACTATGTAGATTTTTTTTTCTAAATTATTTTTAAGTTTTTGAAATGGAAATAAAATACTGGAGCTTGAAGAAGAACCATCTCTCTTCTGAGAACAAAGCGTGCCATCACTAAGGTTAAAGATTAAAGCAGAACAAAATAAATCTTACAGACATTTGATTAGATAGTATTTAGCACTTGATGGAAACATTGCAATGAAAACAAACTAGAAAGTGAATTCTAGCTACTAGCTTGCCTGTCCAAAACTACTTGTGATTTTCATCCTTTGCTTTACTAGAAAAGTTCCAAGTGTACGCCTTATTAATTGCTTACTAATGAAGCTGAAGCCTAGACTGAAGGTGCGTGTATTCGTCCAGTAACAGTTAACACTCCAGCTAAAACAGAAAATAAAATGTAATAGGCTAATTCAAGACCCATAGGTCACCACCAGTTTAGGGAAGTCTGAGATGGAGAATGTGTGTTTAGGAGCTCTACATAAGCAGTATTCTTGCATAGTAAGACAAGAAATTGTTGCATAATAACAAAGCACATTAAGAGAAATGATTTTCAGTACAGTGCAATTATACCATGAAAATGTCAGCAGCACTGCCACTGTATGAGACTTCACACTGCACTTAAATGGATGTGGAAAAAAAGTCCCAGACTATAAGGGTGGTATTAGGACTAAAGGAAATTTCTGTCTCCTTTTTGATGTTTCAGACAACAAACAGAAATTAAAGGTGGTCATTAGACACATGCCAAAGAGCCTAGAAAAAAAATCAGGTAGTTTGCAAATGGGGTATCCTGTATATCATACCCATGATATCTATCTATATATAATGTACATACACAGACAACTTGTTAGATGACCACCTCCTGACAACTGGTGGAACTCCTAACAGCTGTTTTTATTAAATGTTACCCAATTATCCAAGTAAATGAGCAGAAGACAGACATTCTCAACTACTTCCACAGTACAACACGAATTACTGGAAAAAACTACAGCTGTAGTCATCATACTCAGACTTTTCCTCTCACTGTTCTCAGTTACAGAGCATAAATACTTACAAGAATAACATAGGAAGCAAATTAATTCAGAACTTCTTTAGAACTGTTTTTTTTTTTTGCCTTTTTTTTGCTTTTTTTTTTTTTAAATAAGCAATGGATCAAGATCAAACACCTTCTAAAATATTGTTTCCAAGCTGAGCAATGTACTATAGAGCAAATTACATAATAAAGCCTTTGAACATTATTTTCGGTAGGTTAGATTTGCTGATTACTGCAATAATTCAGGGAAAATCTGTAATCCAGTTCTACTGGTATTTAGAAATGACTGATCATACTCATAGAGCTTAAACTTTCCAACAAGGGACCAAAGTTCTCCCTTGCCAGCTACTAAGATATAAAGTTTACCTTTCCTCTTGGCTTTTAAAATGGGTATTGCTTCTGAGGAAGTAGAAACAAAAACATGCAGAAAAGCACAACACAGTAAAAACACATCTAAAAATAAATAGTTGGAGGAATATTAAAACAAAAAAACAACACAAAACAACAGTCAACACAAGACAGCTGGAAATCTTGACAGCCAAACATTTCCATTGTGCAGCCTTTCTCCCATAGCACCATAGAAGAGGAGACAACAAAGGAGTCATTTAGGAATTTTTCCAGTTTGTTAATCTTCCATCTCAAATGTAAGCCATCAAATCTTCCTGATTATAGCAGGCTGTCTAAGCTTCTTGTCTTTAAGAGCAGATGTGTTGGAGACCACCAAATCCTGTTCAGCCATGTAATTTCTCCATTACTGGAATGCATACTCTGAAATAAATGTTATTGGCTATCTTTTAGAATTTTTTAAAATTGATATTTGGGTGGAAAAGAAATAGAGTGGTAATGTATATGTTAAATATCCAGTGTAACACTTGGAATCATGCAATCTCAGTTAATGGAGAAACTGGCCAGTAGGGATAGGATTTCAGAATTCATGCATCTGCTTGGAGGATCAGATTTGATCTGTATGTCAAGAGCTGTTGTATTCCTCTTGTCATGTTGCCCCTAAATCCTGTATAGTCTTTTGTCACTATGAAGTAGCTTGATAATTCACCATTCTCAGAAACATTGGAGCAATTACCACCCAATGGTCTGATAATCATTCATATAAGTAAGGCCATTAACATTATACAAACAAATAAGCAAACAAATCAAAATGAAAAAAAGTTCATGCCTGCCTCTGGAAATGTATTTTAACTTCTCCCTTTTGCTGCATCAAACGATGTTTTTTCAGACTTCCCTCTAAATTCTTTCTGGGTTATTTTGGCACAGAGTTTCTGACACAGATGAAAGACATGAGATGCGGAAAAGATTGGTTCTGGCTTTGGTGAGTGCATTACTTGTGATGTTCGTTCTAAAGGCATGAGAATTTTGTCATGAAGTGTTTGTTACCAATTTCCAGGTAAAATAAAATAAAACTATATCCTTAAACCATTTGCAGTTTCCTGTACTATGTTATCTTAAGCAATCTGCCACAGAATTTCATGACTCTGCTGATAAGAAATATTCTCATTTCAACCTGTTTATTCACAAACAACTTTAGGATTTTGTCCTTGAAGCAAACAGTTCATGCCCTTGGTCCTTCATAGTTCTTTGGTCTTCCCACAATTTCTGTCCTTTGCTATACTTACAATGCTCGAAAAGGCCCTTCATTTTGGGATGATAAATAAACTGTCTTTCAGAATAGCCATTCAATTAATCTTTTCTGTATCTACTCCCATTTGATTGTGTCCTCCTGGAGTACAAATCCCCAGAACTCTGTGTACTAAAAGTCTTCTTGTGCTTTGTACAGTAGCGTTAACATGACACCCTCCCTCATGTATTCTAGAATTTCACTTTGGTTTTAACAACCTTATCATGCTTTCCTTTCAAGGAGATCTGGCAGTGTCTTTTCTATCACTGCCAGCTACAAAGCTCTATGTTTACAGTAGGATTTATTGTTTTAATCCCAGCACACATCAGTCTGAGGAAACACGAGTGCAGTGAACTGGTACAAAGTGCAGTTTTTAAGATTATCTGAAAGTGCTCAACTTTGTTTGATATATAAATTTAATTACAGCATAGTTGTGCAATTTATTGATAAAAATATTACCTAAGGATAGTCCAAGAACACTGAGTGAGAGTCTCCACTGGTTCTTTCAACAATAAACAAACCAAACAAATATTTCCCTTGGGGTTAATTTCTGATGCACCTGCATTTCTATTAGCTGTACTCATCTCCGTCTTACTCTTTATAAACAAGAACTTCCCATACGTGTTTTTATCCAAACCTTCACTTAAACCTCTCTGTATGAATCATTGCTAAACTTAGTCTAAAAATATTAGTCTATATAACTCTAATTATTTAAACTGGTACATTACTTCCATCTTCTTTCTGTGTATCTTTAGCTAGTATTACTTTCAAAATTTGTTAAAAAGTCTGTAATAGACAAGTGAGATGATAAAAGTCTGCATGCCTTTGACAAGCACCTGTACTTCCTAGCTACATAGTGCTTTCTCCAAATTTTCTTGTATTCATCTTGCCATTCAAAGTCTCTGTGTAACACAGTTACTCTTCTAACCATGCAGACACCAGCAAACATCAGATTAACTTCTTACAAACACCTGAGGCAAAGTATTTGCATTTTGACTGAAAGATTTTCTTCTCTTAACACTAATTTCCATCTCTCAGACCTTTTCCTCACCAATTTATACTGATTAACTGTAAGCGTGAATAATTTTTCATAGTCTTACCTTGGGACCTTCAGGACCATTTAATCCAGGTACTCCAATATCTCCTGGAAAACCCTAAATAAATCAGACAGACAAATGATTTATAGCCTAGGAATGTTTCCAACATGCATATTTTGTTTCTGTCCATTCATTTAACAAATCTGAATCATAGAAAAAAGAACTAAATTTGTTTTACCATTTCCAATATGTCAAAACCCATTAAGCACCCTCTAAGGGCTTGGATAACTGACAGATTTCAGACAGTTTTCATTAAAATAATTTTAGCAGATGTCAGTATGCATTTCAATTCTCTTAACATGAGACTTTTTAACGACTATACAGTATTTATTATTAAACCATATGACTGGTCTTGATACACAAAATACTCACAAAATAGCCAACACCAGGTCTTGTAGTCACAAATTCAACTTAAAAAAAAATGTTTTAAAATAAGCTTTTACAGAAGCTGGAGTTATTTAATCCTTGGCCTCACTTTAAGGACAAGATCACTGCAAGATTAAGAATATGGTAAAAAGCCTTTTGCCTCCAAATCAGCAGGAGCTAATCCAGGTCTGGCTGGCAGTAAATGAAGGTCACTGGTATGCAGTGCTATTTGGAATAAGCTTTTGTGAAACACTGTTTGGTGCAGGTTCAGCTGTTGGTAAAGAAAGCCTGTATACTTGAAATGAATCAAATAAGAGGATATCTTTAAAGATTCAAGAGCCACTTTTTAGGCTCTCTAACTATGAAAGAGGCCCAAAAATTGTCTCTCTAGTGGATAACAGCTAGCCATACTTTATTCTTCCAGAACAACTGAACATCAAATAAAGATCATAATAATTTCTAATGGTTATTCATAATTGGCTAAAATCACACAGAAAAAAATATATATCTCTCTCTCAAAAGAGAAAATACTAAACAAACAAACGAAATCAAGTTTACCAGGTAAAGAAAAAAAACACAGAAAAGCAATAAGTAGGGAAATAAAATACATCCCTTCACCCTCAACTAGAACAGCAGAGTTGCCACATCATCATAAGCAATATTTAGTGCATCACTAGTTCTGTTTGCAGGTATCTCCTCCATTTTCTTTTTATGACTTGTTCTTAGCAGTATAGAGTAAGAGTTTTAAGAAAAGGTGTTGACAGGATAAAAATATTTTAGGTGCTTTATATGTTAAATCAAAGACAAACATACAAAACTTGGATACAATTGCATTTTCTTAAAAAAAAAAAAGGACCTTAGTATTAGCTGTTGAATACTAATAAGTCATAAAGAAAACACACTAAACACTGAAAAAAAAAACTGAGCTGAGAATACAGAGGAACTGGAACAGCCCTAAGACGCAGCATTTCACAAAGCATCGTGTTGGTCATTTCTTTTTTGCCATGAAGCTACTGATAGACCTGCGCAACAACTCCTCCATGCCTCTAGGTGGCACTTTGATGTGACAAAGGCACTCCGATAACTAATTTTCATCTTTGAATCACTCAAAATTTCTATGCAGTTTGTAAGAGGTTTTTTTGTTTGTTTGTTGTTGTTTTTTCAAATAAAAAACACTGGGCAGCCATATCTCCTGAAAAACACTGAAGAGTTAGTTCATGCTTATCTGAAATACACCTTTCCATAATTTAAGTTTGCTGATTTACAGACATTACATAGCTACACAGAAGCTGGGAGATCAACGTGCATTTTCCAGGCTTTCTGTACAGGCTACTAAGAACAAAACCTCAGTTGATACTACGACATCTAAGGGAGGTTGCAGAATAGACTCTGGTCTTGCCATCAGCCAGAAAACTGAAAGCTGGCAGGCTACAAATTATTTTCAAAATCTTGCTGCAGAGGTGGCCGTTTGCCAGCAAAGCACTTACGATTTCACTCAGTTTAATCATACTAGAGAGTGCCAGAAAATAACTACAGTAATTACCTGTCTGAAAGTAAAGGTAGTTTAATCTCACTGTGGAAGTTGCTTTTGGTGCTGAACAATTTAAATATAAAATAAATTCTGGAAATAGATGAAATTAACATTTATTGTTTTCATTTACCTACAAAATACTTAATTAAAAACAATCCAAGGCTGCTACTATTTATGGCTTGTGTTTTTGTAGTGAAGTCAGTTCTCATAGAGATGAAGAAACTGCAAAGACTATTGCTTTTCTTTTGCTTGTTTTCTCATTCTGTTGCTAAATAGAAACAGAATATCAAACATTTGGAAGTCACATCCCCTTACCACTAGAAATTCTCTTGCATTTGCAGAATCCCACTCATTCCAAGCAGTTTTTACATGCCACTTGTCAGCATTGCACCCTCCAGCTCCCCAGCATCTCTCAGTGGGTTGGGGATGTGGTGCAAGAACAACAGAGAGCAAAAATCTCTCTTCAGCTGACAAATGCTCCTGTTTGGGAAAGACTTTATCTAACATCATGCAATATTTCATTTGAATGAATATTTAGAATAAATTTTCAGAAGGAAATTGGCTGGGTGTTGTTACTGATCTTCAGCAAGCAGCTTCAACAGAGCTTTAGTACTACTTATTAACAAATTACCAAAGATAGATTTCTGCTTAAACCACAATCTCTCTGAACTGAGAAAGTAAGAGCTGAAATTTTGCATTCTCAAATAAATACTTTTTCTTCTTCTGAAAGGACGTGCTATCCAGAAAGACAATTCAAAAAATCACTTTTTTTTTTTTTCCTTAAAAAAGCGTAATGTGAGCATTTTTAAAGGGCAGAGACAAAACTTTTATTTTCCCTTGCAAACCTTCAATTCTGATGTTGGAAAGGATGAAGGAAGGAATCCAGAATACAAATTACAAACGTACAATTGCAATTTCTCAGAGAGCAGAAAAAACTAGCAATCCTGTATTACAGTAGATATTACAGGGAAGCTTCATAATGTGTTATTGCTAAGATATCAGCATGGTGATGCTGCTGGCTTGTGTATTTGCCAGTTGAACAATGCAGATGTGTTCAGTCATGCTCACTGAGACACTAGAAAATTATTTTCTTCTGAGACACAAAGTGTACTGCATCTAGTGGAGTCTATTTCATAGATTGTGCAAGGCCCTATGTAGGCCCTCCCAGATACCTCCTCCACAGACCAGTTTGGCTGCTTTGTGACCAAGAACATGGCTGATGATTCATAGCAGCACTGGCCACCAATCAACATATTAAGGATGGAGTCTTGCTGCATTCTGGAAGTCTACAATGCAAAATGGGAAGAGCTTAGGCAAGAATTTCAGTGCAGTTCTGCTATCTGCCAACATTAAAACAGCAGAGACATTAGGGAAGATGATGCTGCAGACTGTAGCAAGTTTCCATGCTATCACCTGCATGTCCATACAGATCCCTCCACATCTAGACCTAGGCCATGTGCCATAAGTAAGAACTTTCAAATTCATTTCTTGCAAGATGAACAGGAAAACTCAAGAGGAAAATGAGTGCTGGTGTTTAAAAACAGATTGAAGACTTTTCCCCCCTCCCCACTCTAGGCAGATTCAGAACTTGAGTAAATACATTGCCCTGGCAAAGCAGTGCAAATCAAGTTTGATTTGTTTGTACATCCTTCATTTCTAGAGTGAGGGTATCCCAAGACAAACCCGCCTGAAAAAGGGAAGTCTCCAAGATGATAAATGCATAACACTGTGAAACAGAAGACTGTTACTACTGCTTTCATGACATTGCCTGTACAACTCAGAACAGTGATAGGATAAAACATGCACTAAAAATAAACTTAATTTCTCCTTTGAAATGAACAACTCAAAGTAACCAGTGATTCATTTAGAAAACACTCAAATGTATCTTTCTCCTTCACAAGCTACTGTGTTCTGCATAAAGCAAAGCAGCTGAATCCCATATGAGAATTTTCTTGAAAGAAGTTAAAATCTTCAGATGAAAATAATGCACAGAAGAACAAAGATCTATTGAAGACAGTGACTAACCCTCTCTGCTCCAGATGAAACCCATTTATAATACTCAGAGCATATCTGAAGGAAACTATCACCATTCTTGAGGGATAATTCATTGTGATTTGTAGAACAAAATTTATTTATAAAGTATTCTGAATACACGCAGAAGCCTGTTAAAAATTTGACCAATTTCATTCCCATCAGGAATGACCACTGCACACTTCACTGTATACAGTATGTAAAAAACCAAGACCCTGGGAGAAGGAGCAAAGCCTGATGGGCTTGACCTGTTGGTTGCCTGTTTTTTGGAATCAGCAGCATGAGTAGAAATATGACACCAGGACTGGCTTGTAGAAAACCTGTACTTAATTAGGCTTATTGAGCCGCTGGCAACAAAAGCTGGATTTTTTTTTTTTTTTATAAGAGCAAGTAATAGAGAAGGTAAGATACTATCTAGAGTTCTGAAAGAAAAAGAAATACCAACTTATAGAACTTCTGGAACTTGAGTTTTTCAAGATCCTGATATACTTAACTCCCTGCTGTGTTTTCTATTTCAGAATATGGTGACTGTGTTTTTATGTCTGCACATGAGACAGGCAGAACTTTTACTTATATGGATCAATGTTGTGTTACCAAAGCAAGGAGAGACATCACTTTGTAGTCTTAAACACTTTGCCATTTCGCAGATGGGCATCCAGAGGAAAATACTGAGGTGCTCACATTCACTAAACATGAAGCATTTAATTCGCCTTAAAATGGCTGGAGTAATTTCGCACACCTGAGCAAAAGAAAATGTTGTCTCCTGTACAGTCCACAGTATTTTTCCTTACATACCTTGGTATAAATGTCCAAAAGTACCCAAATGAACAATTCCTGACAGAATCGGTTTCTCTGTACAATTCGGTAATACTGCAGTATTACACACAGTTCTCAGGCAGCTGCTAAGCCAAATTCAAGTGCTTGGCAATGCTTCCCATGTCACTGGTGCTTGTTCTTTGCATTCCTTCCAAATTAAGGTTTTTTTTGTAGAGATCAACAAGCGGTGAGGCTTGGAGAATCTCATTTGTAAACATGCTGTAGAACTCAAGTGTTTGAGGCAACACATGAGTCCCATTCAAGGTGTGAGCTCTTAAAACTGATTCAGCTAAGTACTAATCCTAATCATATCAGTGAATGTTTGTTCTTGTTTTAATCAAGCATTGCATAAATTAATATTTTGTATAAAAGAATAAGAGCTAGAATTTTTGTTTCTTTGTGGAGCAAAACAATTCATTGGAAACAAGTGAGTAAAAAGTGTTCTCTGATTCAACTAAGACAACAGTCTTAGAGGTAAATACATTTGCTTCACAGACCTCAGTAATTTAGAGCATTCAGTTTATCGAGCAATTTCTTACCTCAGGACCTGGGGGACCCAGTGGTCCTTGGGATCCAGGATCTCCAATTTTTCCCTTAGAAAAAGGGAAACAAATTTTTGATTATTAAAAACAACCAAACAACAATAACAAAATAAAAAAATCCAAACAACAACAACGCCAGAAGGTTGGTATTAAGATTTTAAAAATATTTATCTAAGGAAAAATCTATGAGAGTGGTGAGATGACTTCTCAGTTAAATAGAAAAATCCATACCTTCTTCTCCTTGCATCTAACTAAGAGTAGTAGTTCTTGTTGAAGTCACAAGAAAAATACCAAATTAGTTTTAGACAAATAAAAGTGGAAGCTTTGGGCTGGTCCATGTTGTATGAAGCAAAGCTTGAAATATGTAGCAGCATTTTTCAAAAGCTGGAAATAAGTTTTAGAGAGAATGGCTTATAAACTTATCTCTATAGCTTACCAGTCATTTATGGCCAAGAAAGTTAATGGCTGTTTTGTGATTAACATTAAATTAACATTAATGTTAATAAATTAACATTACAAATTTAATTGAAAAGTATTAATATTATAATTTGCTCAACAGGAAAATTGGACCCATTCCAAATGTAATAGTGACTTTAAGTTACATCTTCTCTTCCATATTTTTAAACATTTGCTGCTGCTGCCATAGCTGGGTGTTACTCAAGTTTGACTTGAATTTTTTTTTTAATGTTTATTGTAAGTGACTTTAATGTAAATGCATTCTACACATTTCAACATAATGTTAATTGCAAGACTGACATCCCTCTGTTTAGCAGAAGTCAAGACGCTGATTGCAATTGCTCAGGAAAATGCTTAATGCACACATTCATTTTCAATTGCAAATAGGCCTGTTTCCCCATAGAAAATTAAACAAACTTCCATAAGTATTTTGCAGAATCAGGGTTAGTATTATAAATTCTCATATATATATAATATTCTTAATTTAATAAAATAAATACAATTAATTTAATAAAATAAATACACAAATTATATATATATATACACACACACACACACATGTGTGTATACATATATATAAAGTCTAACAGTCTATGACAAAATCTGAGACTGGTGTGATTTGTTCTTTTAAACTATTAGCTAATGACTTTCAATTCTCCACAGAAAGGAGGGTGTTAGCAGTGCTAAGAACAGATGAGAAAAATCCAGGTAACCCTTTGCTGCCTTAACTTTTACAATCCCAGCAGAAGCATTAGCACTATACAGGAGCTTTAAAGCTGCTACCAATCACTAAATACTTGAATTCATGACTACTCCCATCCCTGTGAAAAATGACTGACCATTATTAAGAGGACTTCCCATGCTCTCTCCAAATTCACCTAGCCCAAACATTCATCTTGGACGCTCCCAAAGCTGTCAGTGGATTTGTTTTTAATATTACTGACATATATCCTCCCAGTAAAATGAGTATCACAGAATGACTAACATTATAAGCACTTCCATATTAATGTCAGACATCTACTGAACTCCACAATACTATCTGACACACAAAAGCAGTTTAGACCTTCTTTGTACTTCTTGATGTAGGTAGCTTCTAGAAGACTGTATGCAGCAGGAACACAAAGTACAAAGTAGTTTCCAATACAGTAACATGTAGCGATACATTGAGAGCAAAAAAATTATCTTTAATCTCACTTGGGGTCCTGGTTTTCCCCTGATTCCTGGAGGTCCTGGTAAACCAGGAGCACCCTGAAAAAAAAAAAAAAAAAGCAAGCCACTAAATGCAAACAAAAACATGTTGTGTTACACTGAAAATATAGATTGCTACATTTCGCCATCCAAAACCATCCAAAAAACCTGTGGGATCAGAAATGACTTCTAACATTCAACAAGAGGTCTCAGGGGATGGCCTAGGAAGGCCAGACCACATGTGCTGCTAACCACAGCTGACCCATGTGAGGTGTAGAGGAACCTTAAGGTTCAAGGGAAAATCCCTCTTGCAACACTTAGCAGGTCTCGGGTTACACCAAAGTTATTTTCTTATTTGATGCATCTCTTAACAAATAAAAACCAGAACTCTGCCCATGCCTTTTACTTGTCCTTTTTCACAGCTTTCCTTAATTAAGTTTTAATTAGAGTTTCTTAAAAAAAAAAAGTGTTATTTCAGCAACATACAGTAACTACTATTATGCATTTTTTTCTATGAAGCTGAAATAGCATTTTAAGACTTGGAAACAAACAACAACAACAACAAAAGGCTGAAAATAGACAATTCTGTAAAAAATAATAAACAAAAAAAAAGAACACAACCAAAGGTTACCTTGTCTCCAGGGTACCCCTGATCTCCTGGATCTCCTGCAAGGCCGTGCTCACCCTAAACAACACATTTTGTATAGATACATTTATGGTTTAGAATTAGATAAGGATAAAGATTGATTCAACATTTAGCACTAAAAAGTAACAGATCTGTGAATGACAATGAAGCGGGCAATAGCATGGCATACTCTTTTATGTTCCATAGTAAATGCTTTGTCCAAAAGTTTGTCTATGGTATCAGGTCTGGGTCTGAAGTACTTTTAAAAAAAATTAAAGCTGAAAGAGATAACAAACCAAAAGCAGAACCAGAAAAATTTGTGAAGCAGGTTATTTTACTCAAGGTATGACGAAAGAAGTTTGAAAGAACTACATCTCTGAGATAATGGAAATATTTAAATCACCTTATCACCTTTCATTCCAGGCTGTCCCATATTCCCTGGAAGACCCTATTAAAATGAAGGAAACAAAAATCCAGTGTATGCCTGTTATTTGGAAGGCAGTATAGAGACCTGGCTGCAGGAATGTTCAGCACCATACCATGGGCCCTGGAATTCCTGATGGTCCACTCAGCCCTGCTGGCCCCATGTCTCCCTGTGGGACAGCAAAAAAAGGGGATATATTGAACACTTGACAAAGTGAAGCTACCTAGAGAATGATAACAACTGTATCATTTTCTGCACCACAAAGAGAAAACGAAACCTTTTTCAGGCTAAAATTTGGTTGAAAAGTATTCATATTATAAGCCCTTTATGGTTCCCATCCACTTCAGCAGAAATACCAGCAACCAAAAACCCCTCTTTTTCCTGTAGGATATGTGTCAGAGAGTAGACAATGGTGCACTGTGCAATGCCTGCCTTGTACTGCATCCACGCATTCAGCAAGTGGCTATCACTTTTAGGATTACATCGCAACAGTACTGAGTAAACACTGAATTTGGCTTAAAGTAATTATTCTACTTTCAGTTGGGACAACTTCTGAGGTTCTTCATCTCTCAGTTAGTTCTGTAAATTAAAACAGAGATTTGATTCCCCAACATATAAACAATGCTAACATAAAATCTGATGAGCAACCAACTACTTCTGTTCTCATGTACCTTCTAACCTTTTCTGCATACTTCCTTTCTGGCATTTAAATCTATAGTTTCATTACAAAAAAAAAAAGGACCAGAATTTTTTTTTTTTTAGCCTCTCAAAAAAGACAGAATAGTCTGAAATTAAAAATAAAAATAAAAAAATCAATGTTTCCTAATATTAGGAATTTTTTAAAAAAGAAAAAAAGTCATTTTAAAAGAAAGGCTACCACTGATAACTGTGCTTGCAAATTCTCTCAAAGTTGTTGTCATACCCAATACTCATGGCTGGGCAAATCTTGAGAGACTGAGAACTGGCATATTGCCTGAACAAGAGACACAAGAAAACAGAGGCCAGGGTGCACAAATCCATTTGGAGAGTAAGCACAATATGGGAACAGGGCTGCACCTTACAAACCATCTGTGGTGATGCAGATCTCAGGGGTCTTGGTGAAATTCTGCTGCAGTTCAAAGATCACTATAGTCCCTTGTAAAGAAACTCTGCTACAAAGGAAAGCTTTTCCATTCATCTTCCTGACAGGGACAGTGGTCATCAGAGCAGCTAGTGATGTAGTGCTAGCTATAGGTATGTAGCTGTATGATGTAGTATTATGCACAGATAGTGCATAATAGCACATTTTCCCAATCATGTCCATACACTTGTAGTATCCACACAGGAATCATGCCATTAATATTGAAATCCTCCTTAGCTGCATCCTAATCTTATTTCAAAAATTCAAAATCAGACTTCCTGATGCCTCGGAAACTTCCAAAGCTATTCAGAAATCTGTAACAAATATTGCTACACTATTTTCCTGAGCTGCAAAATCTTACCGTATCAGTAAGCAAACATAGAGTTAACTCCCGCTGAGCAGCATTTCTAACATGTCTTGGCTCAGTGAAAGAGAATACCTTTAAAAACACTCCAAGATATCTATATGATCTATTAAACTGTCAGAAGAATACATGATGACCCTATCTTTCTGAGCTGTATTTGCACTTCGCAAGTACGTGTCTGTACATATTTTTATTCATACATTTGTCATCCCAAGCAATAAACTCTGTTGAAAATAGTTCATTTGCAAAACCATTTCTGCCTCTTAAAATGTCTGTTTTTCAGTGCAGACATGTACAGCTCATCTCCAAGCACAGGTGTAAGAATCAAAGGTGCTCTCTGCTCCAAAGACCCTTAATTCCTTGAGGTCAAATGGAGCAGCATCAGATGATGTAAAGTTCTCAGCACATCATGGTATGGGTGTGTCAAACTAATTCCAACAAAAGATGTGATCATGAGCACGTGCCCTGCAAAGTGCTTTTCCAAATTGTCACACAGCAAAACTCAAAAACTACAAACAAGAAGAACTAGCTTAGTAATTGCATGTGATAAGGAAAAATATGTCTGTTCCTGTTCTTTACCTTTGGTGTTTTGAGTACAAGTTCCATAAAGCAGAAGGGCACATAATCAGTGCTTTTACATAGGCAGAACAGTGCGAAGGGGCGCACATATGTAAATGGAAGCTGGCAGGCCATTCAATGGCAGAATATGTACTGACCTCATTGCTAGTCAAAATATGCCGTCACTTTTTTTTTTGTCATTATAGTTATATTTTTCTGAAGCTTAAAAATAGTTAATACTTCAGCTGGTGATTGACTATAATTTATTTCACAGAAAAGTATTGATACTCAAACGTAGTACAAATGACTGCAACTCAGCACTATGGTAAGTAGAGAGCTTTGACCTTGTATACATTTGTGTTCATGAATTTTAGAAAGGAATAAACTGACGACTAAGTTTAAGACAAAATAATCAATAACAGCATCTTTACAGAAACAATATATGACAGGTTTCAAAAAAAAATCTCAAGTCCATTATATAATTATCAAAATCCTTCAGATAAAATTCCAAAGAACACTGTGTAAGAAAGAAAAGCAAACTATAATTCAAACCAAATTCGCAAGAGTGCAGCTTCTAATCTCATGAATGGGCAAATTGGCTCAAATATGTCAGCTGGCAAGATTGCAACAAATCATGAATGCATGATAAAGACTGGAAGCCACAGTGGTTCCTTCACCAAGCTTGTGCACCTTCACCTTACAATGCCATAACAATCCCAATCAAGTAGGAAGAGACTTCTTGATAGCAATATTTTTTTTGTTTTAATTGTGTTGTTAAGAAGATGGTGAGCTGAGCCGTCGTACTTCAAAGATGAAATTAGATGACCATCAGTGTAAATTAATAAAATTATCAAGAATGTTTCTCAAGTTATAAAATAAAGATGACAAAGGAAAACAACAATCTACATTGAACACAATCATGGCTTTCTTAACTTGTGTATAAACATGCTATTTGCTGTTGTGTTACAAACTATGAATGTTGCAGAGTAGCTGGCCTTGATTGAGCCAACACTGAAAATCAAACAGGTTCTTTACCAGTAAACAGTGGAAATACCTGAATAATTCTACATGGTAGAAGAGTATCACACTCAGTCCCACTTCCTCTACAACGTAGTCATATCACAGATCTTCTCTTGTGCAACTGAATTTATATAAATGCAGTTTGAAAATTCACAATGGGCAGCACAGCATTCTCTAAAAATATACCAGAAACCTAAACATGAAACTGCACTCAAAAAGTTATTTTTCATGAAGTTTGGAAGCCATGTACAGGAATGAATGAGGACTGTGGACATCCTTAAAAAAGGATGCCAGAAAGCATTGCACACTTTCAAAAAAGTAATACTGCATTTAGGAATAGAAATGGGATTATTTCAAACAAAATATCTAGACACATCAGATTAGAAATAAGGACACAAAAATTGAACTAAATATAGTAGTGCATCATACCCAGCAATACTATAGTAATTTTATACTGCAATTTCAAATCATCACTATCTAATCCAATCTGTTTAACCAACTGTCAGAATATGTGGATTATTGTATTTATTTTTATTATTTTACAAATACAAAAGACAAAAGTTCTAATGAAGCCACATCAAAATTATAATAAGCATGTACTCACTCTTAGTCCTGGAAATCCAGGAGGACCAGCACCACCAACAATTCCCTACAAAGGCAACAAATTTTAGATTTTAATAAATGTTTATGCAATCTTAATGATCTGAAAATAAAATAATTTGGGATTTATATAGAGGGGTCCTAAAAATGACAGATTTTCATTTATAAAATGTCAGACTACAAAATTAGATCACACGGTATTTGTATCATGAAATTATTCCTGCATTACCAAGGAATATACATTTTTTTTTACCTTGATATTTCAAGTGGAAAGAAGAAAAAATTTTGGGGTGCAAAAGCAAACACCAGGAAAGTTTACATAGCTTCCTTTAAAACATGAATGGAACAACGGCTCAGCGTGTTGAAAGACCTTTGGGAAGTATTCTCTTGATGGCAAAATATTTCTTGATATAAACTATATATTTGCATTTTCTTTAATAAGAAATTCAGTAGTGCTGTGCTACCATCTGTGTTGTGTTGAAGTTTATCTCAACTGAGGCCAAAATTCTCAACATTGCAGAAAACAGAGCACCCAAGTCCATCAGCATGGCAGCCCTTGCAGCTGCAACTCTGTTTTCTTGCCTGAACAAGCCCTGCAGGGAGAGTCTGGGGGAAGAAGTGGAAGAAGTATTGCTGCCTGTTTAAGACAGCAACAAAATCAGTTGTCTTGATAAATTAGAAGGAACTTGTCTGCAAATATTTTTGTTTCAACAGGCTTCTTGGTAATAGGTAAGTCTACTGTTGGATCCAGTTTTTTCTGAGTTTGTTTCTGTTAAAGCACTATTCCTCCTCAGGTCTTGTGAAAAGACATCTCTGCCCTGTCAGGAAAAGAGGGAGACTTAGGAGTACAAGGAGGGAGGGAAGAACTCACCTCTTCATAGCATTGACAAGCTGCAGGTCACGCAGCCCCTCAGAGTGCTCTCTGTGTTGCTATTGCCTGACATTCTCATAAGGGGAATTTTGCCTCAGTGACCAGAAACATAAAATACTTTTTTTCCCCACTGTTCCAAAACGCTGGCACACTGCAGTAGCAAAATTTCTAAAATAAATTCCTAATAGGAAAAGGCAGGCCATCAGCAAGAACCCTTGCCCATTTACTGATGCTGGTCCACATAAGAACGGCCTTTAAAGACAAACTGATTGCAGTTTCCAAAGCAGCATCCAGCAATAAGAGCTGATTTAAATCAGCTGCTCTTTTGCCCAGCACTGTCTGGCTGTTTGTATGGCCCAAATCTTTTTCACTGGTTTCTCATATCAAATGAAACTTGAGATTTGAGTCTGCTGCCAGGGTTTCCCTACAAATGCAGTGTGACAGCAATCTCCTTTGAGAGTGGCCAGTGAAATAATTTGACTGTGCTGCAGTTTGAATACCACTTTAAGCCTGTGCACACTGCCAAGGACAAAGCTGTTATCACACTAATTGTAACACAGTAAATGACATACTTGTATCCAAAATGACATAATTATATTCAATAGCAATTCAAAAGACAAAATTAACCATCAAGTCCAGAAACATATGAAAGCTGCAGCTTTGGCACACGGGCAAACTCCCAATTGCTAAGGTGACCCTAGAATAATCATTTAATTAGCAATACGAAAACTTATTTAATGCAAGAATTTTGGAAGACAAAAACATTCATTAGTAATGCAATGAGGTCAGTAAGACATTTGATTCTCTGGGAGGTGCATGCTCTCGGTAGCTATCAGGTTATTTTCTCTCTCCTTTAAAAGAACTACTTATTACAAAAGTATCTTGAACTTTTCACTTAAAATTAACAGTCCAGTATTTCTCTGTGAACTTCTGTATCTTGCTTTTCAAGCATAAATCTTTCTGTTTGGGAGGGGAGTTTATACTGAGCATTATGCAATTTACCATGTAAATCAACATAACATGATACTTACAGGATTCCCATCTGGCCCTGGGGGACCTCTGTCTCCAAAGTCACCAGGAAAACCCTAATGCAGAATAGAGAATGCTTGTTCTTTAGTATCCTAGACACAAAAGAAGGTCTAAATACCAAATTCCTATATGTATTAAAAATCGAGATATCAGCAAAAGAGTTTAGAAAGAGAGGAGAAGGAACTAGAAAAGCTGAAAGTTTCAACTACAAAGATCAAATGGTACTTTGTTGTCTTCTAAAATCATAACCAAAAGAGATACAACTACAAAATGTAAGAGTAGAGAAAAATTAGATGACAGTGCCTTGAGAGCAACATTAAACGTGATTATTTCAGTTGTTTGGAATCTCTTTTCTGATCTAGTACTTCAAATTCAAGATTATTTTTTCTCTTGTATCCTACCATATTCATTAAAATATTTGTCTTTCCTTCCTTCCTCATTCTTCCATTAACATGAATGGCTGCAGACTGGGTGCAGTATACATTTGTTAGAAATCAGCTTTTTCACCCTTGTAGCACAGCACTATCCTTAACCAATGTGTACACTTGTCATAGTCTGCACCTAGAGACTGAAACTAAAAGTCAAACCAGACATATTAGCATCTCATTCAATCAGTTTTGATTCCAGAGACTCAATTATTAAGACAAGCATTATGAAACACAAGAATGCAGAAGAATTCTGACTAGCTAATCAACTGTTAGAGTTTTAAAAAATATTTTAATTTCTTGCTTGAGAAGCAAAATGTTATGGAAATACACCACCATCCTTGCTTAACCCTACGTGCTGCCTCCTCAGGTTTTGCAGACTATTTTACTTCTTTCTGATGGAATGCAAAAACATGACAAAAGTCAGGAAGGGGCCTGATTATCTACAGTCATCATAATCCTATTCTCAACCACTTCTTCTAATGAATGCTGTTAAAACCACACTAGTTACTGAAAAAGAAAGGAATATCCAACATAGGGAAAAAGTCAGAAAAGTCTAACATGGAAATATACTACTACTACCAGGAAATGGTAGCAGTATTTCATTACATCAGTGTTACCTTCTAACAGTACTATAAAGCATATGAAGGATGACTATCCATATTGTTAATATAAAACAAATGGGACTGGTTTTCTACAGCTATAATGGATTAGACATTTAAATTCTTGCTATAATTTACAAGGTCTGTTCTGTCATATTGGCTGTTGCCTGTAACTAATCCCATACAGAAGAAAACTACGTAAAAACATACTTAAATGTGGTCAAACTATGTACGTAAAAGCACTATGTATCATACTTACAGTACAGACAATGCATTAAAACTACAGGAGACCCAGCCAGACTTCATATTGCAAGCATATAATAGAAAGAAATATGATACATATGCTTTCATTATGAAGTATTTTCTTTAAAGCATAGCATATACACAATATAAAAATAAGTTCTCCCTGTACAGTCATTGCTTACCGAATGTTGTTCTACTTCAAATATGCCAAGGATATTACAAATTTGAATAACTAGTCACTAAACCTGCTAACTGGTAATATTTTGAATTTTACAGGTAGGATCCTTTGTTGAATATCACACATGACAGCTGTCAGGCTCTTGAGGTGATAAACTAAAAGGGAACAAATGCAACTTTTTGTTTTTTTGTAATGTATTTTATTAGTGAAACATCACAGCCTCTTCTTTTCCTTATACTTTATATCACTTTCTACAAGTGATAATCGTACTGCGGTAGTCAACTCAGGGATGCTATGACAAAAAAAACTGTCATCACAGCTATCACTGGGGCTAAAATAACTGACATTTTCTAAGATTACAATCCAGCAAATTCTTTGATCAAGGCTTGGTCCCGATATGAGTAGTCTTTAATCAAGTAAGTAGTTTATAGGAAGGATGTGGAATGAACCTTAGGATTGAGGAAAAAGAGAACATTACAAAGGAATCAATACCAGATGAACATAGTTAGGAACACTGTGCAGAGGTGCATGGGGTGCTGTCACCTCTGTCAAACCATTTTGAGTTGGTTTACACAATTTTAACTCCTCATCAGAGCATTGTTTAGCACTGATAGAAGCTCTGCTTTTGCAATTGAAAAACATAACTGCTTCCTACAGCATACACATCACCAGCTTTCAAAAATGGAAAAAAACTATATAGTGGTGATCAGAAGTCTCTGTGAAGCTTGTCACTGAGAATGAAATACACAATGCTTTTGGTTTACCATGTTATTGCCTCCTCTTCCTTTTCCATACTGAGCACAAGCTGTGCTTTCCATCCATGCTCGCTTTCTTCTTAAATGCAGCATGGGACTCAGTGGTACAGCTACCCAGTCCACGTCAATTACCATGATATATTGACAGCACTGACAGCTCACTCAGCAGTCATATACACCATAAAATAGCAATTGAATCAAACAAGCAAATTAAATGTTGCCATAAGGACAGAAGCACCCAGTTCTACTAGCTGAATAATTAAAAACCAGAATCTTACTTTGTTTTTATACTTTGTCAGTTTGATATCAGCTTCAGAAAGAACAGTATCAACTTAATGGCACTTCTCTCTGCATGCCTTTCTTTACACTAAAAAGAACTCCGCTGAAGGGTAGTGAGTTTTTTGGCTGGTATAAAACAACATATAAAACAAAATGTAATAAACAGAACCTTCTGTAATTTTCATCACATACACCTAGGGCCATATGGTGGTAATCACACCACTCCTGCTGAGCATGCTTGTTCAACATGGAAGATGGAGGTCATCTGAACAGCCAAGCACAGCTGAGTGCAGGGCTGGAGAATGGCATCGCAGTTTCCAATAAAAGACCATAAGCAATTTAAAATTGAAAACTCCTGGACAGCTTCAAAGACCTAAAATAATAAGGTTGCAAAAGAAAACAAAGGACTTGGCAGTGCAAATATACCACAGGAAATATGTGAACTTTGATAATGTGCATTTGGCAGATTGGTGTTTACTCTCAGCTGTAGAAACATACGTTAACTAGAGGACAGCTTTGATTTACCATTGTCCAAAAATATCATGGATTAGAAGCATTGATTTCCCTTCAAAACAACAACAAAATCAGACCTCACAAAACTTCCATCATATCTGTATCAATTTTATCAAATATCTTTATGTCTTCCTGCCCTTTTTTAATGCTGAGAGAGCTGATATCAGTACTCAGCGATGAGGCTCGTCAGGTTAAGCATCATTCACTTCAAAATAGAATTACTGCTTGGAATTTGCAGTATCTCAAAGCAATAAGTGGAAACAGTAAGAAGAAAAAATTTTTTTTCAACTGAATAAAGCTATGAAGTGAATTACAGGTATATTTACACTGGCAGTAGAAATTATAATAAGTATTAGAAGCTTTACCTGTCTCCCTTTAGGCCCTCTTTTTCCACGGAAGCCTGGAATGCCCTGAGAAAGAAATTATCCATCATAACTAGTTTTATTCTTTTTCTTTTTTTAATTATTTTTTATTTTCTTCATCAGCATAAATTCAAGTACTTAAGGCTGCCTTTGACTGCAAAAGACAGCCTGAGAAGAAGCACAATTAAAAAAAAAAAAAATCAACTGAAACAGTTTTACTGTGGACATTGTGAGACAACTGACAACTGCTTCAATGAAAAATAGTCATGGATCTCAGTGGTCCTAAGAACAATTCAAATAATAATTTGTTGTGACGTATTCATATAATTTCCTAAACCTCAGTTTTGCTTTTAGGCAAACTCAAGTAGTTTGACCTCGTGCATTTTTCACCATTTTAACATGTATAATCACCTAAACATTAATGCTTCCTTGATGTTCCATCATACCTACCCTTTCTCCTTCAGATCCTCTTTGTCCTGCCACACCTGGAGGTCCAATGAAACCCTAAATAAACAAGAACAATTAATGGTTACAAGATTGCTTTCCACCAGAACTGCTTATCCATCAGTGTTGGTAAACTGTGGATTAAAGATGTATGGATTAAACCCAGGCTTGTTTGAAATTACTACTGAAACTCAACTGACATCAACATGGCCAGGATTTACTCTCCAACTAACAGCAAAAATAATTCCCTATTATATAGATACATAATAAATTAACAAAGAAGTATGGACAAAGTGCTCCAGTAAGTTAGGCTTATAGGGACTTTATTATAATACATAAAACATGAAAAAGCCTATGAAATTAGACCTCTCTGAAATGCAGCAGAGATGTTACTTATTTTCAGTAACTTTGTCTGACTTTCGCAATATGCAAGCGTGCTAGAAAGTTTATCTTGTCATAAGCAGAATGTCCTCCTTAAAGGGCAGTCACAGTGTGTTTCTCTCCCAGTTTTCTCTAAGTATGTCAGAAGCAGATACTCTTGTACAGTTGTGGGGAGATAGAAAAATGCTGTTGGAATGGTGATTTACCCCCAAAAAACTACAAGTGAAAATGCATTAAAAGATTCACACTGAGATTGAAACAATTAATAGTTAAGAAAACAAAAATCCCTTGTTTTCATCCTTCTCTCCAGCTGTCTGAGTATAATGTAATTCTTAAATTTCTTTTGTGCCACCTCCATGACACAGCCACGTATCTCAGCAGACTACGCCATTTTTGTTGCAAGCTGTCTGTAGAGTTCAAATAAAGAGCTTAGTCTTGAGACCTTACAGGTGTTATTCCCTCAAATTACTTATAGAGCTAAACGCTGTTCATTTTTGCCTTGTGTCAGCAATCGGTAACTTTTCAGGAAGTGACTGAAATCCCTTAATGCCTCATTGGCTGAGGGGAGAATGAGGCAAAATGCAGTAAGAATTTGAGCAAAAAAAATATGAAGAAACAAAGAGATAAAATCCCTGAGGGTGCAATATCTGTTGGCACTTGATCCTGACAAACTCATTTTTCCCATCACTGTAATGAAAACTGACATCAAAACAAAACACACACACAAAAAAAACCCGAATGAGCCAACAAACCAGACTCGTATCTAAAAAGCTATTGCAGGTAAATCTCATTTAGTAATCTCATTTAAAAAAAACAGATAAGAACAAATCTAGAGTAAGCTTTAATAGACGCATGAGAACACAGCAAACTACTCAGTGCACCTGTACAACATAAGGTCTTATACAATGTTTATGTGACAAGTGTTTCCCTTCATCAACCTCTGTACCTATTGCAGATTGCAATTGCCAGATACATCTACCTTCTTGACAGCTTCCATCCTGGAAGTAATGCTTCAGGCAGAAAGTGTCCACTTCTCATTCCCAGCCCTCACATCCCCACATTCATTATGGTTTTACTTTACTTGCCTGTATGCATTCCGAATGAGAGGAAGAGCAATAACAGGAGATTACTCACCATAGCAAAAAAATGTAATATTATTTTGAAATAAACGCTGATTTCTCACTTGTGAATCGGGCATATAACTGTCAGGAGTGAGTACAGCTCCTCAACCACTTTATTACATACATTGAGTGTGAAAAAAGACACATGTGCCAAAATGCTTGATATGCTTGCTTACCCTTGCACCTTTAGGGCCTGGGTTACCTTCTGGTCCATCTAAGCCCTATTAAAAAAAACAAACAAACAAATACACAAGTTGTAATTGTCAACACACGTTTCATTTAAAAAAGAAAATATATATATATTTGTCAACTATGTCAAAATGATCACAACTGATGAGGATATTATCAACTGGTGCACTGGGACCATGTTCAGAAAGGTCTCTCATTAATTCATAGCTGAATCTCAGACAATGCTTGAAGTTTCCTTTACATTACAATTATTTCTGCTTGGAGTAAACTTTTTTCAGACCTAGTGATCTGGCTTTATGGTGACAAAATTTCACAGGGCTTTTCATAAGCTTTTACATTTGGACACAATTCAATTTATTTTCAAGCTAATGTCGTAACAGTGTATGTAGTCCAAATGTTCTAAGTATTTTATGTGATTCAACACAAACCTGTTATCATCCATTACTGTGTAAAATATTGTAATGGAATATTTAAATACGTAGTCATTACAAACCTAACCCAATAAACCAGTACTGGTCAAATTTCACTCTTTAAGACAACAAAAAAACATGAAGTTAATAACTGAATTTGGCTTGCATACCTTTATATAGGGAAAACAATGAATATTTCTACTTTGTCTTATTTGTACTACTGGAATGAGGAATCTGTTACATTATAAAATAAGTCAGTATTTATGTAAGTGACCATATTTGTAAAAAGCTCTTTTATCGTTTGTTGGTTCTTCTTCTTAATTAATATTTCTTCCCATCTCGTAAAATATTCTGTTTCCCTAAAAGGCTGAAGAAATAGTTTCAGCAATGAAGTAAATACACTAGGGCAAATCAGGAGGAACTATACAGCAATAGGGAGTCTCCTATTCCTTCTGAATTTAAAATATGAAGTCGAAACACAGAACCACAAGGGGTTCTGTGAACTACAACATTAAGATATTAGGTACAGTGACTTGTGTGCACTGGAAAGGTATAGTATTATGACTATTGCATAGGGTGTGAGCCAATACATTATATTCTTAGTGGTTTCAGAAGAGTTAGATGTGGTACTTTTGAAAAGAACAAATAAAAAGAACCAAACTACCAAGACATTAGCATAGTTACTGCACCTGCCTGCCAGGGTAACCAACTGCCCCAACATTGCCAGCCATTCCTGGAACTCCCTAAACAGAGAAGAAAGAAAAAAAAAAAAAGCAAAAAAACAAAACAAGACAAACAAACAAAACAGAAAACAAGCTTAATGTCAGGTTTAAAGTTGTACATATCATTATATGTAAGTAACTCCATCAACATCAGTTACACATCCCTAAAAAAACATTACAAGAGTAGTGTAAGACTTTGTGGAAAAAAAAACAGTGTACCACTTACTTTCATAACAAAAATATATATGCAACTCATGGAAGTAGTTGAGGAAGACTGCAGGAGACAGGTTCTTACAGCTGTAAGTAACTGCACTGGTCATAGCTATATTTTAACAAATTTGTGCTAAAAGTTTCATTAAAGAAGAATCCTTTTGCCCTTATGAAGTCACCTTTCCACCTTCTTCCTCCCAGTCAAACCCAAAAGTCAATTTTTTTCGTTGTTTTACTACTCAACATCTGCACAGCTTACTGTTTTTTTGAAAAATATGCTTTCCTGAAATGATACCACCAGCTGTGGTCCCATCACAAAGACATGAGAAGCTCCACCTAGGTCTGTTCACTTAACTTCCTTCTATGAAAGCTAAGTCCATAAACTGGATGATATCCTAGCGTCAACTTCCCACCCACCATCATATGCAGTGTTACTATAGCAATGGATCAGAACACCCTCTCTGAGCTCTTCACAGCTGATTTATGGGAAACAGCAGCAACAGGTACCAGAATTCAAAAATGCAGGGACTTTCCCTGGAGGAAAGGCAAGGCTGGGTACAGGCTTGGGTATCCTGATCTAGCTGTGGTGTCCCTGGTCATTGCAGGGGAATTGGACTAGATGGTCTTCATAGATCTGCAAGGATTCTATGATTCTATGAAAAACAGATTGCCGTATTTTTTGTTTCAACGTTCTGCCACCTGTTTTCAACTGGAAGCGATTCATCTTCTAACAGACGTTCTGCTGTGGAACTAGTATCTACTGTCTTCTATTTTGACTCAGAGGGAACTTACAAAAACGCGTAAGAAAAAGCTCAAAATGTAGTGGAAGCCTCCTTTTTAAATTCTGCTACCAGCTATTCAAGGAGCTCAACAATTCACAAATTCAGAGGAATATCTACCTTTGCTCTAAAAGCTTCTAAAAACTATAGGCATGGTTAAGTGCTACAGATGACTACTGATCTAACTTATCATCTTCTCCAGCCAAGTCTGAAAAAGGCAGCACTAAGAACTACTTGTAAATCTAAATGCTTCCCACCAAATTGCACTCTTAAAGGAGAAGTTAGAGTATTTTCTAAACAATAACAAAGGAAAACATTTACAGTAGTAGTATGAGAACACGGAGGTATCACACAGTCGCACATTGCCAATTCTCACATTCTTGAATTGAACTGAACTTCGAAAGGAACTCATGCTTGATTGCACAAATAACGAGCAGAGTTATTTTTCAATGCAAGTTGCACTTTTTTCCCTCCATGGAAACTGATCTTTTACTTTTCCCCACCAACTCCTTTAAAGTTTGAGATACTATTCTTCTTAAATTAACAATGAATTTTTCTTTCACTGGCTCTCACTGCAGCCATCTACTACAGCCATCATGGTAAAATGTCTGTGGGTCTATAACAAAAATCATCACTCACTGAGAAAAGATTTGTGAAAAGAGCATATTAAAGTTATGCATGATACTTATGTATTTTTTATCACCTTTCTGGTATCTATCATCTGTTATTGTTGTCATTTCTCTCTGACTGTTGCCCAAAAGGGAACTCATGGTTCCACTTATTCTGCTGCTAGGCGCCTTGCTCTTGCTAACACAACATATTCAGCAATTAGTTGTTGCAAAAAGGTTGCTTCTTGAACTAGATGGAGGTGAGAAAAGGCACTGAATAAGCACTTCATTTGCAACATTCTAGAAGATTAAAAACACATTAAATTAGTGGATTGTTTGAGAAAATCTAAACAGCAGCTCTAAAATTTCACAAGGATTTCTGCCAAGCTAGCTGATAGCTGAAGATAAATAAGTCAGTCTTTTCTGTTTCATCTAGGCCATTCTTCACCACGCTGATCATTATGCAATCCGAATCGTTAGGCAGTTGGTAATTTACACTGATTGCTTGTACTGAGTATTTATATTGGATTATGCATTCTTCCACCATGAAATGCTCATCTAAAGAGTACAGTCAACTATGTTTTCACTACTTACCTGCTCACCCCGTGGCCCTTGAAGTCCCATGAAACCTTTATGACCCTGCGGGTAGAGAAACAGATAGGGATAAATAGTTAAAAAGACCCAAACTGACTTTTTCTTCCCAATCCAATTTCCCATTATCAAGAAAAAAAACATTATCCAAACTTGTTTATATCGTCTCAGACATCCTCAGGAAAGGACTACCTTGCAGGACACAGTATTTCTTTTTAAAAAAATCATTTAGAATAAATTCTAGCCCTTACAGAATTTCCTATCAGTGAAGAGAATAGCCTGCTTCTCATCCCAGAAATCTTTCTTGTGGTGCTGGAATCACGAAACTGTCAAACTTTAATCATTTCAACTATTATTTAGCTCTTAAAGGAAAAAAAAAAAAAGAATTAAAAATACACCTAGTACGTGCTAACCACCTCAGTACACTTGAAATAGAAACCTTCTTGGTCTTTACGCTCACCTAAGTGAACCCAAGAAAGCTGACCTGTAAGAGTGCATGATCATGCATAGGCCAAGTATCTCTCCTCCACATTTCTTTCAGAGGTACTGGAAATAAAAAAGTTCCCCAAAACTGCAGCATAAAACAAACAAACAAACAAACCAGAATACTTCTTATTCTGCATAGAAATCTATCACAAAACTGTTTTTTAAGATGTTGATTGAGTGGTAGGAGTGTCTTGGATGACGAGGAATATCCAGCTGTGTTGGGCTACGATATTCTTAGCCAGTACAGTTTTAAAGTGATGCAACAGACCCACTGTAAGGAATTCTGCAACTGATTTCAGAGAGCCAGGTGTCCTCACATTTTGGATAAGCTTCTGTTGAACCAAAACTGTGCTGCTGTATTGAATTAGTCATTATATACAAAATTACAGGACAGAATAACTTCACTCAGTGATAATTTTAGGTAATAGAAGAAAATTACATGTTAGGCAATTTTTCTGTTACAGGATTGTTTTAATAATTTTGTTCCAAAAGAGATGTATTCATTAAGAAACCCAAAGGCCTCATCTTCTCTAAACTCAAAGCAGGTGTGCCCTTTCATTTTGCTAATCACACATGGGATATCACTGCTTTGCAAAATTATAAGGCGCTGTGGTTTCAATCCTGACCTGTAACTTGAGGCAAGTAATTTTGATATGTTATCTCACATCTGAGAAAGCAGCTCAGCACTGCTGTTGGAAAAAAAAATAAAAATAATCTGTAATCGATATCCTGGATAAACCTGTTAATCTGATTGTGGATAAACAAATTGCTACAAAATATTCTGATTTATTACAGTAATCTAAGAGCAAGTATTCTTATCAAACTGATAAAGCAGAACTAAAGATGCCAGTATAAGTCAGTAACATATTTAGAATTTGTACTTGTGCCTCAGAAGGCCATACATTTTGTTACAGCCCCATTATGTATTTCAGAATTTCATTCTCTTCTTCTGATGAAGTGACCAACTAAAATAGGTGTCGCTGGAAGACATATTTCAAAAATCAATAATTTCAGTACAAGGGAAGTGATGCTATGCATGCAATCACTCACAGAGAAGTCTGTCACAATCTCATTTTAACGTGGGAGGGTTTAAGCAGAAAAGACAGCTGCATGGACAAACTCAAATGAAGGAAGACAAGAAACTATGGGATGAAGAAGGGCTGACCTGTGTGTATCTGTCTACACAAAAGCATCTTCTGCCTGAGGAAAATTGCAGTAAACTCCTACTTTAGAGTACATATCCTTATTCAGAGTTAGCACAGTCTTAATTCACTCATTCACACTTAATTCACTCATTCAAAGTCATTTAAACATTTGAAAATGAAGATAAGGATCCAGAGTAAGTGATGTCTGCACACAGGAGAACCATTCTTATGCCGACAAATCTCCACCCCAGTTACATGGCTGTCAGAGGCAACTACCTGCCTATCTGCAGAGGTAAAGCAGGCCCTTCTTGTGGAGGGAAGAAAATGAGGGGATTTCCATCCTTGCAAAGTCTCTGGACTACTATAAGGAAAGTTTTTCAAGGGCTGGTTTTAAGATTACACTATCAGAGATGGCTCAAGATAAGATTTGTGCTCTGGAAACAGTATTCTCTGAAAACTTACTCTTAAGTTTCCAGCCACCATTTCTCTGCTTCGAAGATGCCTGAAAATCAAGCTCTTAAACCACTCATGAGCATGCAATTCTCTGCGCTTGTTCTAGAACAAATTCAGAACCCTCTCCACAGCAACAAAATCCTTACCCTGAACAGAGCAAAGCTTGGCTTGGTTTTGCAGCTTGTGTTACAGGAAAGAAAAATATGTCATGTTTATATGCAGACACAAAGATACATACTCTGACATGTGCTGTTTAATGAAGAAGGTCTATCAAAATTATCTGTTCACGAAGTCCTGACTGTTAACATACTTTTGTTTTACTATCTCACAACAAAAAAACAAATAACTATAGTCTCAGCTTCACAGAAAGAAATACATCAATTTCTAGTTACAATCCAAAGCAGCAGTTTATCCACACTTTCATAATGCACTGATGGCTTCAAAAACTTTTTTTATTTTTTATAAAATAAATCTTTTTAAGAAACATTTCTAACATGATCTACTGAACTTATTCAGAAAAGAACCAGAAGCATACAGCTTCTCAAAAATTATTCAGATCAAAGAGAAAATAATTTACAAGTTTGCCTCAAATTTCCGCAACATATTTTTATATAAGCTCTGAGCAACATTGGACAAAGTCCAGAAGCAGAAAAATTTTGAGTAGAAAACTTGTTAAAAAAAATACATAATCCACAGGCACAGCCGAGGCAGCCCTGTCCAGTGGAGGGCAGCAGGCATTGTGGTACAGCTCCATGGCCACCATCACTGCAGTTAGTGTGGAATGGATATCGGGTTTGCGGAACAAAAAGCAAACCCTGGACTTAAGTGTTTCTGGAAGACACCAACAAAAATCAGTATGAAAAAAGTAATTTTCATGAAAATAACATAGACTTCTATTACATTATTAAAAGAAAGTCTGGAAGAATGGTAGACATTTGCTATCAATTACTTTTAAGAAACTGCTTAAGTCAACATGAACCATCAGTGCAAAAATCAAATAATTTTTGACACTATTAATTCTCATATAAGATTTTCTTATATTCCTTTCTTTAAGTGGAAGAGGAGGAAGAGTAAGCAGATCAGAAATAAGTTATTTACTCAACACTATGTCAATTACCCAATAACACTGGGCTACAGAACAAAAATGGAAGTATTTGTTTTTATCCTGCAGTTTATTCTTGTATCTAAATGACTTCACAGCTATTTCTACTTGCATTCCTTTGAAAACGACTTCCTAGATCACAATAAATTGACAGAAAATTACCGGTCTGACAGCATGTTTACCCATTTATATGTATTGAAAAGTGATGCAACTAATTCTGAATTTGTCATTAAAATACCAAGCATGAAAGACTTTTTATTGTTTACAGGTTCAGTGCTGTTCAAAACCTGGTGTTTCTTGCAATGTGGGTCAGGCAGCCATTAACTTAAATGTGGTTCTCATTAGCGTCTGATGTTTACAACATGAAAACAACGCGTAAAGTTTCCAGTGATCAAGTGATCCCAGTTCTTCACTGAGTCTTTACCCTCAGATAAGGAGTGAATTCTTGTGGCAGGAAGAAAGCATGATGGCCATGAGATTTTTGTTTCCTTGCCCCTAAATATCAGTCTCGTAATCCAGAACAAGTGACAGCTGCTTCCCATATAAAGAGCTTTAAAACAAAAACTACTTTGTTTTCTAACTATAAATCTGATGAAAGAAGAAAGCATAATACTTAGGGAATCTCATGGTTGCCCAAGTTCAAGTGAGTAACAAAAGCTATCAGTGTTCAGACTTATTGATTAGCTCTCACAACAGGGGATGCAAATTCTTGTTGCAGCTACACATTTGCCCAATTCGAGAACTGAGACCTCATGTGTTTGGCCAAGTAAGTTTCCACACTCCTCTTGGCATTTCTTCAGTGATAGCTTCTTTTCTGGTCACACATTCACTGTTTCTGTCAATTCTAGTAATTAATCAGTAGATGATATACACATATATTTTTTATTCTCAAGACAATGTCAAATTAAGATGCCTTATAACACTGAACACAAGTTCTGTTGCAATAACATTTCATCTTTAATTCCTTAACAAGCAAGCCTTTAAGTATTACTTCTCCTTTATATCAAGGTAAGACTATGAATACCAGAGCCCGTCTATCTAACTTTATTCCATCCCTTTGATGGACACTTTACAACTGCCTTTAATATTACATACTACTAAATTCCATGGTTTTATCTGTTTTCCGTTCTTTTTATTACACTTGCAAAACAGAAGTTTATTAAAGGACAGTATGTAACAGCACTTTTTCCCCAGCTTTCTTGCTCATTTTTGCCAGTTTTTCTATAATACCGCCTAACCAGAGCAGATACTGGATATGACAGATATTCTCCCCTTCCACATAAACTGCACTTACTCCCTCACTGTTAAGTTTTTTTATTATTATTATTATCTTTTTTTTAAGATTGTCTCATTTTCTCTAGTGATATCTTTCCGCTTCCTTTTCCAAAACTCTTCGCCTTCTGCCTTCCTGTACATAGGACTGCTCTAATTTTTATGGATTTATTAATGCAAAATATAATATCTGACTTTTTCCACACTAAAAAAAAAAACACAAAAAACAGTAGCACACAGAATTGGAACTTATTTCACTTGGCTTCTATTTAGCAATTTAGGCACATGTTTGGAAAAGTAGTAAATAATGCAGAAGTACTACCAGCAAAAGAACATGTGATCCCACAGAGTTTTTTGTATACTGCAAAGTACACAAGGTAGGAAGAATAAGCAAAAGACTGAAAATTAAATACAATCAGTCTTAAAATGGCTGTAACTTGCAGGCAAACCTACACAACCAGGAGGGGCATGCCACTCCCGCCATAATTTGTTTGCTTAGTTTTTCAGAGAAAGTTTTGCACTGATGGACTTCTGACCTTATACATTTGACAGTAGCAGCAAAGCTCATACATTTTCTATTCTTTCTACTTTCCGGTGGCTGTAGTATTGAGCCAGGAAGGGCTATGTGAAATAGGAAACAGGAACTTACCTTCTGGCCTTTGATCCCTGGTGGTCCTGAAAAGCCTATTGGGCCCGGATCACCCTGTACAACGACAGTTAGAATCAATGTTGCACTGGACCACATAGGTGGACCATAGGGTCACCAGCATGTAGAAAGTCATATCTTCTCTTGAACATTTGGTGCAAAAGAGATGATGGTGATGATTATTATTTTTAGATCAGGCACAGGTTATTTTTTCTTAAATTAAAAAAAAACTTGAGAAGTACATATTTCTTCAAGTGCTTCCAACTGGTAATAGGGCTTTATTTAAGAACTCAAAACAGTGAGAACTATAAAAATGCCTAATCTGATATGTTGATTACAGATGCAAGCTACATATATGTAGGCATAGCTCATACTTTTATGTGGGTGAGCTTTAGACTGTTCAATACTATATCCATGGCAGTTTGGGGCCTGCCAATGAATATACCTTGAGTTTCAAGGGGACAGGTATAGCTCATGACACTGGTTAAGCTACCAGAAGTACAAGATAGCTAGTTTCAAATAATGTTGCTATTTCTGCAAAAGCAGCATTAAGTTTCTTATCAGTGCATCAACTGAAATATTTTGGATTCTGCTCAATAGTTCTTTAACACTGAAAACACATATTTAAGAATGTTAGGGCTTGATAAAAACAGAGAAGTCTTATTTTACATGTGCAACAGCAGGTAGTAAACAACAGTTTTTAGCTAATGATTGACACATTATGGATAGACCGAGTCCTGGACTTCCATCTCTTTTTACTCAGCATAAACATTCCATAACTGAACCACCAGCAAATACTCCTAATAAAATTTTGCATAAATACAAATCATTCTAAGAATGAGAACACATTAGAATACCATTAAATGTTTAGCTTATCACTAGCTTATCACTTTCATTTAAAAGCTTTATACGTAAGCAGCAGTAGATTTGTTATCTAAAAATAGTCACAAGCTAAAAGCCCACGATTTCTATGAAGAATACTAAATATCTATATATTTTATATATATAATTATTTTGCAGAGAGTGAACAACTGCTAACTTGGCTACAAAAGCCTTCCACATAGGAGCTAGGTAAAAGAGTCTCAAACCGAAGGACAAATCTTAGCATCAAGAGTCTGACTAACTACAGTAAAAACTGACTAGCTGCAATACTGTAAAGAATAATGAGTGCATTTGTTAGATTTTGTCTGTCTGTACTAATGCACAGTACTAAAGAAAACAGGAATCAGCACTTTGTCATTCCCCCAAACAAAATAAAATACATAACTTATGTTTCATCTTTGAGTAGTACTGCCTATTTACCTGTGGTTCATTACATCACCTGTATCTCCAGTGATCAGTCTTACAGAAGTTACAAAACACATCAGAAGTACAATGTACACAAAGCATTGTCTTGTTATAACTCGTGTGACCATTAAACAAGACTTCAATATTTTTCAATAATTGTTACCTTTTCTCCACGTTTTGCCTGTCCTGGGGAGAATCCTGGGTCTCCTTTAGGGCCCTATTGCAGAGAAATTGAGCTTATTAATATCAACAGGGAAGAGACTTTTAAAATTATATATGAGGAAGCATATGTTTTTACTGTTGTAGCAAGAGAAAGGGAAATACATATACGTTATCTATATCACCAAAAAACGTTACCCGACAAAAACTTGCAGTGAATCATGGCAAAATACAATAAATCACACTAAAAGGAAATCTGTTCTCTAAATTCCATGTCACAACATTTGATTAGATGTTTTCATTTGCAAATTGTCTAGGGATACAGATATGTTAGTATGCCTGTATTCACAATTATAACTGAATATAAATCCCGTTTCGTACTTTACCAACAAAATTTCCAAAACTAACACAAAATGGATATCAGCAGAGAATGCCAGTATTCCGATTTCCAAATGCAATCATATTTTCATTCCTTTGCACAGTAGGCCTGTTTATAACTGTTCACTTTTTTCAAAAGCTTAGCTTTCCTTATCACAAATGGCACATCCCAAAAAGGCTATGTAGTTATATCATTTTCCATTATAGTGATTGTTAAGTTTTTATCTCCATCCCAAATTTCTGGCTCTCCCAACAAGCACACTTTCAGCAACCACTTTTATTCTCATAGGCATCCCCAGGAGACTATCCATGACATTAATACATTCCTACACCAACGCTTACAAAAGGTTCTGCTGAAGCACTCCCACTAAGCAGAACTTGTAGAGTTAAGCTGGCGTGTCAGGCCACAAAGAACGCAGTTCTTCAGCATGGTAAGAAATATCTGAGTATTTTTCAGCAATTTGTTTGCATTTTGGAAGGCAAATTGTTACACTCCTTGAACAAATCCAGTTCGTCTTCTGCTTCCATTTTCCAATGCTGGCACATTAAACTAACAGTGGAAATGAAATTGTGAGCAGCTCTTGATTAGTTAAAATAATAATGAAAAAATAAACAGAAAACCAGGCCATTGTTATGCATCAGTTGTGGATGAACACTTAGCCTCAGGTCAAGAAGCAAAGATAAAAATAAAGCGCCTTCTTATTTAATATTTAATATATGTAACATTATAGTGTAATTAGAACAGTGATGAAATTTACGAGACAGATTTTCTTGAACTAATCCCTTTTCCAGAGAGCCAGAAATGCAGCCAAGTTTTATGAATACATTTTAATTACTTTAACATCCATAACAATCATTTACCAGGAATTAAATGCTGAGGATGCTCAGCTATTGGCGGAAACTGTTTGCATATGTTCAGAGACAGAATCTGGTACTCTGAGAAAATCAACTGAAACACTGAGAAGGACGTGAAGTAACATTGTTCCATGTCTCAAACAAGTGCAGAAGGATGCTTCAACACAAAATGGAAAAATGCATGAATTTCAAAGCTGCATTAAGTCAGTGACAGAATATTGTTGCAACTTATCTGCTATGTTTTGAGGTCCAGAGCGTGTTTAATTTCAGCTTATGTAGTCTGTGTAGGTCAGATGTTTGCTCATAGTCTGGATAGCTTCCGGATAGCTTCTACTTAAAGTTTCAGAAGGCACTTGCATTGAAAGGATAATTTATAATCTAACAAATTAAGAAGAGTGCTACCCATCTACTGAAATGTGTGTATGTGCATATACTCATAAGTATTTGTATATGTGTGTATGCATATACACACACACATATATCTACATATGCATATGCACATACATTTCAATTCATAAATTCATAGATGTGGCTACAGAGTCATTAAGGATTATGACCCCATGGAGAGGAAAAACACATTATAAAACAAATCCTAGCAGTAACTGGTTATAATAGTTTTCCTAACAATGTACATTATTACACAGCCAGCACAGATAATGTAACAATTAACTGTGAATCTCTGAGTTTAACTGTTCCTATAAAATCAGATACCAAATAAAGAGCACATACCAGATAATGTTACTCAGTTTTACAGTGTTTAACACTGAAAGCTTTATTAAATTTCTTTTCATGTCCTCAAGCAGTTTTTAACACCTGCCATGACAGGTCAGATTTCTGCCACAAGGAATTGGACTAAAACAAATCAAGGTTGTTGCTGTTTTTTCCTTACTTATCTATCAAAATGTTCAAACTAAATATGAGTCGAAGGCATTCTGCAATTACACAAATCTGTCAAGTCTATTTAAAGGGGCATTACGTGACAGAACTGAAAAGTTTTCTGGCTTCCAGGTCTAGTATTTTTTCTGCAGTTTTAAGTATCATATCAAGTGTGAATATCTGAAATATCAGAGTATTTAAATATGAAAGACTGGGCACCAACAGAAACAGGAATTTATAGAGAATGACTCAGTTTCCTTTTTCTGTTGTTGTTCTTAATCAAGGCAAAAGGTTGCATCAATTAAATGCTTCTTCTCCCTTAAATTCCATTTTATCTAAGAGGCTAGGCTGATTTACATGAACTCCTTTGGGAAGCACAGACTATTTGTTTCTGAGTCACCGTCCTGCACAGTTTCCTTATTCCTGGATAAACTGCTATTTTGCTTTGATTTTAAAATCTGCTTGATTGATTACATTTAATTAAAATTTGTTTACGTTAATATTCTTCATCTATAAACTGAAGACGACCAATTGCTTCTATTACAGGAAGTGATTCTATGGCTTCCAAAAAGCCATTAAGTTCACTTATTCACAAAGAAACAGGGATAAATTAACTCACCTTTGGACCTGGCAATCCTGGCAAGCCTGGATTACCATGGGGTCCTGGAATACCCTATAGAAACAAAGAGAGGGGGATTATTCAGCAATTCACTAAACTGTTCACAGTCGTTCACTGAATCATTTTACTGCATTACTGTTGCTTGTAGAAGTACTGGTTGAGACTTTCAAGAGATTCTCAAGAAATGAGCACAGCCTCCTAACAATCAAAAGTGAAGTATTCCCAAACCTTAGCAGGTATTCAGCATGTAGCTCTGCAGCTGCACAACTTGAAGGCACTGGATTAACACAGAGAAATCACATTGAGGCACTCAGTTATCAGTTACAAAATAAGGAACTGGAATAGTGTTCACTGACTGAAGGGAGGACGTAAAGCAAAGTATTCCACCTCCTCAAAACAAATCATTATAGATAGAATCCCTTCAGATTCTCTCATAGCCAAGCCAGTGTAAAAAATGGACTTGTTGCCAGAACAGTTTAACTGAAACCATTCCAGGAATAGAATGGCTAACCAGAACTGTCTCTACCTAGTAGCTGAAACACTACCCAGGATAAATGTCCATTATTGCAATATGCTGACTAATCCTCAATCATGATAAAGTGTGCATTAGGGAAAATATTTCTGCAGTGGCTGTCAGCAGGCATTCTCCTTCCAAACCCTAAAGGACGAAACCAGTGAAAAGCTAACCCTGGTAAATCAGCAGCAAAGCTTTTCCTGGATCCACTACAGCCAAAATTTCACACAAAATGAAAATCTCTCTCATAAACTCAATGTTCTTACAGAAGATAAACTCGGCATTACTCTTTCCTTCGCTGTGGCAACACAGAGCTGTGAAGGCATCCTGGTGAAATGGGAGGCACTGAGGGAATTTGGCCTCCTTGCTGATTAATTCTGAATTTCCTGAAAGTTTCTTCTGGAGAAATTTGGAACAAGCCAAGAAACAATCTTGAAACTCAGAACTGTGTGTCAGATGCAGACCTAGCTCTATCACACAAAAAAAGATTTTAATGGAAATCTGTAATCATTAATCAGGCACTGGTAGTGTCCAACCCACATTAACCTCTATCAGGACTGGGCTTGGACCTTGGAGGCGGCCCAGACACTACAACTCTGCACCTCACTGCTTCCCTGTGACACCTCCAGTCACATTTTCAGACTACAAAGGGCAGCTCACACAGTGGAAGACAGAAGTCACAGAGCAGATTGGTAAATGGGGAACTGAATTTTGCATTAACAGGGTTTTACATGTTTTTTTGTCTCTGCACTAACTGTACTTGCAGTATTGAGCTGTAAAGAGCTCTGGCATTTTAAAAAATATATTATTTGCTTAAAATACTTTCTCAGCTCTTAAATCTACTTTAAACTCTGTTCGTATCATAACTGCTGAGAAACATTCACCTTTGTCATTTCCTTACCACCCTATACAACACTATAAGACATATTTTCTGACGTAGCTTGTAGTTTTCAATATAAAAATCTGTGCTGTACAAACCACCAGCTTTTCTTTTGCAGGATAATATGGAAACAAAACAAAACAAGAAATTAAGTGAAGATGACAAGGATTTGAAAAAAATGTTTTCATTTTACACTTTTAAGTGTATCTCATCCAGTTCCTCTTCACCAACTGCCCTGAAGTGCCAGGTCAGTTCCTGTCCCTTGGAGGGCTGCACTTTCCTAGCCAGCCATACCAGGTTTTGAAAGCCAGCAAGGAAAAGAACGTTGAATGCAACATGGAGTGACAGCTTGTTTAAATGTGCCTCAGAGGCTGACTCAACACTACTCCCACGCATCTGCTGGGATTTTTGTATAATCTGCTCCCTTGCTTCCTGCTTGCCATTTGGCTAGCTGAGTGTGTTCCAGCCGCAACCACTTACATCCCCAAATACCACAGCCCAGCAAATCCTTACATTACCTATCACATCTTTTGTCAAGCTCCTGTAACACGAGAGTCTAAAATAGATTATTGGGAACAATTTTTTGTCTTGTAGTGGCTAACTTTGTATCCATTGCCTGCTTGCCTGCACAATGACATGCATTGCTCACTCCTCATTCCAAAACTAAATGAACTTGACCCTAGTTGCAGAGTTGCAGATGGCGACAGTGTGGAAAATACCAAAAAGTTAATATCACAAGCAATAAAACAACATAGGCATGCATGTCACAGAGCCCTGTGTGTATGTGCTCCTACATGAAATTGACTACACTGGAAGCTCACAGCAGAAGAAAAAGTTACTTTGCCATATTTTAACCTATCTACCAAATGTTAGGAATCACACTTTCATAATCAACAGGCACACAAATGAAGTTGAAAAAAAAAAAAAGCTAACTCCAGCTTAATTATCAGTGACCTGTGCGGAGCTACACAAGAACATAGCTGTTTTACTCACCCGAGGACCTCTTTTTCCTGATGGACCAGGCAGACCTGGAGGACCTGGAGGACCCTGGTGATAGAAAATCAAAACAACTGAGGCTAAAAAACCAACACAAGGACAGCACCACAAGTCTGAATAACACTGGTTCTTCTACCTGATGATTTCCTGCTTGCGGAAGCCTTGGCTGCTTGAAAAATGACTCAAGCTACAAGCATGTGTATTTTTAATTTTGCTCAATATCAGGTGTTCAGAAATTATTTTTGGCCTGAGGAATTGGAGCTAACAATCTAGATTAACGCAAATACACTTAAGCAAAATTCACAAATGAAGAGCAGCTCATCTCAAGAATTAGAAACAAGTTCAGTGTATTTCAAAACAAAGAGCAGAATAAGGTATTTTTAATAAATATGGAGGCATGCCAAACATTTTATGAAAGTCAGACAACTTATGACAAATGAGATAGCACTGCACAGAGAAAACAGACATGAATAGAAAAGACAGTAAGTATGCATAAATGATAGTACAGTTTCACCAGTTGCGAGCTTGGGATAGGAATAACTGGCAGTGTGCCCATTCTGTTTCACTTGCAAATAAATCATACCACTCACTTAAAAAAACAAAAAACAAAAAACCACAGATTCTTCTATTTTTGTGAATGCATTCCTAAATAGATAGTTTATAACCAGATGTATCTTTTGCAAACAGGTCAGATTATCTAATATTCTTAAAGTCACTCTTAATGTGTCACCATTTGGACAGCGGTTTTGACCATAGAAATCTTTCCTTTTCTCTATGTGGTCACTTCCAAAACCCCAGGATCTACTGCATCATACTCTAATATGAATATTAGTGAGACTCAGAACAAGTTCTGTACCAATTCGTATTAGATTCCATCTATCACGTTTAGAGTGCTGAAGAGGCATGAGGTATAATTAAAGATGAATTCAGCTCCCAGTTGGATGCCAGTATGAGTCCCAGCAAATAAACACTCCTACTGCAAGGGAAAGCAGGCATCAAGACAGAAGGAGGGCAGCTGATGATAGAAGGAAGGATTCAACTTGTTCTTTTACCCCCACATCCTCACACTCTCGTGTCTGCAGGTGCTGCATACCATCAGCTGAGAGGATAGGCAGAGCCTTTTGAATATCATGCTTCTCATCACCAAACAGCATTGCTAAAAGCTGGCTGGCATACCAGGGAAAAGCAGAAGGGCAACAGTGATGGAGAAGAGGGAGGAAAAGGGAGTAGAAAGGGTAGAGGAAAAAAAAACAAACAAAAAAAACACAAAACAACAGGAAAAGAGAACCTCTAGCACCTTTTGGGGGTCTGTTAGCAACAAATAAAAGACTTTATTAAGACAAAAGCTATATTTTTAAAAAACCTTAAAAATTTTCTTAGGGAAGTGATATTTTTGTTTAGAAAGAACATCGTTGGCAGAGAAGACAGTGCTGACTGCAAATTTTCAGGGGCCAAGCCAGTTACCTCCATTTGGCTAAAATACAGACTACTTCACGCAATTCTGGAAAAAAAAAACAACACATCCATATTCTGAGGAAAAACAACAACAAAAAATCCTTTCCTCTCCAATTAATCATAGTAATCTTCAAAGACCAATATCATAACTGGACAAAACTGAACTGATACAATCTTGCACAATCAAAGACAGAGTTTCAGTATTATGGACTCACGAAGATGCCACCCTGCTCAGTTACAAAAAGTCTGCTAGAAACACACTGGTATCCTTGAATAGTTACAGCTCTACTAGTTAAACAAACCAGGAAAACACTGGGAATTTTAAACTGCAAGATTGAAGTCTTCATTCATACGTCTAGCTGAATTCTGAAAACCCCTGACTGTTTCAAAACCCCTAGAACCTTGAAACATCAGGTTTAGGAGCAAGGCTCTGCAACACAGATAATCCTGAAAACAAATAATAGCCCTTTTTTTGCCCTTTTTTCTGGGCTGGTATTACACAGAGACAGTGAAACTAGGCTTGGGCAGAAAAAGCAGACATCTGGGTTCTGTGACGTGCTGCACACTGGCAGTTGTCACTGGGTGCCACCTGCCAGAAAGTTCACTTGGCAACCAAAGTGAAAACAATGACTTACACAACCTAGAAGACATTTTACAAGTTGTTTCCCCAAAGTTAGTATCATGGACATGATAGCTGTTTAAGGAGAGCTATGGGTATGCGGGGACAGTGCAGAAGATGACTCTCATTGTGCCAATCAAGCAGACAGACATGGAAAGCTCATGACAAGGTGTTCTTCTGAGGAGAGTTCCAAAACCTTGAGCTTCCACCCAGCTGGAATACGAAGTGAAGAGATGGACTTAGAGTAGAAAATTATAATGGGGCTACCAAGGGAGACGTTCCATTTTCCATAAAAATAGTTTTAACTAGTGCATGTTCTTTTGTGGGAAAATGTTCTTCTCTAACTCTTTTTCAGATCCTCTCTACACTTCCTTAACAAAAATTAACAATCAAATCCCACCGTTTGGGGGGGGGGGGGGGGGGAGCGTTCATGGGGGGAATATGAGCGTGTATTAATTGGCATCCCTCACCTTTGCTGATAAATTACTGAATGACAGCAGCAAGAATGTTCTTTCCTACATGGCTCCTTTCTTGTTTTGCCTTTTTTTTTTTTAAAGAACGTCTGCTCTTTTTGCAAAAAAATTACTTCATAATTACACTAATTCATGAGTAATTATCTCTCTCCATCAAAACCTCAAAAAGAAGCAAATCTAATGGAGGAGAAACTTTCTTCTACAAGGTATGAAAATAAATTCTATTCTCACAGTTAAGTCCTCAGAGATCCCAAGTAGAAGCAGTAAAAAGTTTGAACTGTGTGGCCAGGGATGAATAATGCGTTCCCAAGAGTTTCTAAAACCGAGTCAGCTGTTGTAATTTAAGTCTCTGGGTAACAACAATTAACAGTTAGATCAAGTTAATTCAACAGTCTCTCAAGATTTGGATTCTTCCTGTGATCCCTCCTTCATCCTTAAGTTTTTGTTTTCAATGTTTTCTTCTCTAGAAAGATTACTTTCTCTACAGAAAGCCCATTTGGCTCTCCACCTCTGCACATGGACTACTAAGCCAGATCATTGATTGAGGTTATAGAAGTTACCTAAAATAATAGTTTAGAAAATAAACAGTGGAAAATGCTTTGGTGACCTTATTCTATCCTACATAAAGGGTGTCCCAATTGCCTTGTGTCTAGATTTTCAACCATTCTGGAGAATAATAGCTGAAGAACTGTAGTTAATCACTTCTCAATTTTGGATGCTGAGTTGTTTGCTTTGTTTTGTTTTGTTTTTTAAAGCAACAAGCATTTTAGATTTGCACCATGCCAAAAAGAATAGAATCATAGAATCATGATAGGAAGCACTGCAGAAGAAAATTACCACACAGGTAGATTCTGATTCTGTCCCTCATGTCCCACCTAAAATTTCCCACTATTTTTTTCCACCCTCTCTGCAAATCTGTGAACTGCCTTTATTAAGTCTTCCTTTTGTGGACTGCAATGTTTGTCTTCATTTAAATTATTAAACCTGTTGTGTTATTTAAACTTCTTCTCAGAATTGTATTTTCAACAGTAGACACTACTAATGCACTCTTCTGCAACCTTTCTATCTGTTAAATTTTGTTGTTGTTGTTGTTGTTGTTGTTATTTTGGGTTTTGTTTTTTTGAATTTAAGAAAAAGGCTCAGCACCCAAAATTGAGGACTTTTCTTCAAACTGCTGCCTCAGAATAGCCAAACCAATAGAAAAAAATAACCAATCTCCAATATTTGAGACTCCTAACAATGAACACAATTTTGTAATGCTAGTACTTTTCTCCAGCGTGCTATAACATATATATATAACATATATCACCCCATCTGACTAATTTACTAATCCCTCCTCCATCCTCTATTTCTAATTCCAATTTTTGTAATATTGCACAAAATATAATGCTGTCAGTCTGGAGCCATCTGGAATTCATATTTTGTTACTCAAAATTCTACCTATTAGCAAGTTTGTTTCTCTTTTTAAAGCATACTGATTATAAAGCAGCCAGGATTCTAACAAGCATGAATGTCCACCTACCTTTTTCTCTTGCTTCATTTGCATTTCATTTGATGTGAGAAGAGAAGCACACTTATCTTCCCAAATACCCCATAACAAGCAGTCACTTGTGTAGGATTAGCCTACTTTCCTGAGAGCTGTTGAAGTCTTGCTCTCTCTGTCAAGAACTACAACAGCCAAAGCAATGTCATCAACATCAGAGGAATATATATAGCTTTGGGTGATGGATTAAATCTTCTCAGGACTGTTATGCAGAAAAACAGGGAAACTGTTTCAGGTGAATTAAAACAAATGTTACTTGGAGGTTTTTTTTTGGTTTTTTTTTTTTTGTAACAAAAATCTTAAGATTTCATCTAAATTATCAGACAGTGAGATAGAGATTTCTCAGCCTGGGCAGAATAATGTGAGGGTTACTCACAGAGTAAAGATATGTGAAGGTGATTAACTACTCAGTGTATACCCTTTGACTAGGGACAGCCACAGCAAGCAATTTTCTTCAACTGATAATCAGCTGAGAGCAAAATCTCAGATGATGCTGCCCTTACTACTGCTAATTTAGTGCTGCATTTAGGATTTTTAAACTCCTGCTCCTCATTCAGAATTCTCACTCTCACATCTCCTGGCTGTAATAAGAGCAACCCATCCAGGATCCAATTCCTTCTTATCCAGGCACTGCACTTCTATTTCCTCCTGACAGTATCTCTAGAGTGATGTCACCAACTGGACAGCCTATGGAAAGACACGTTTTGTCTTCTATCGCTGCTGGAGGACTGTATTCTTAACACAGAAATTTTTGCAAAAGAGAAAACTAAGTCCTAGCTCATTTCTCAGGGACATTAAAGCTCATGCAGTTAAGCAGACTGACCTGGCAGCAAGTAACCTAACTCTGTTTTTCAATCCTGACTAACACCTCCCTTTAGACAAGCAGGATCACATACAGTGCTACTGCAAACAGCCTTTGGACTTGTGTGACAATAAGTGTCAATTGGAAAGCTGAAAGAGTTTAAAAAAAGATTAATTAAAAAAAAATTATAGTGGCAGCACACTCTGCAATACAAAAGGAGTGGCTCATCAGGTGAATCAGGAGGAAATGTGGTCAGGAGACAACAATGTTCAACTTTAAACTTGCTTCATATTTTGATAGGGGATTCTGGTCATTGCAATTGCTAGGATTTTACTCAGTCATAGTGATTTTGAAGAATTAAGTGGAAGAATTAGATATGCTATCCATAAATGAAGGCCTGAATTCTGGAACCCTCTTTTGTAGCAATGGGTGAATTCCACAGCTGTGGGATCATAGAATTCAAGGGGCCTAATTATACAAGGCAAGAATCAGTTCTGGTAGATGATTAAAAGCTAAAACGTAGCTGAGGAGTCTAAGAACCACAAAAGCTAGTTCTTGCCTGTCAACTCCAATAGAACAAACATTATTTCTGTGCTGAAATCTTGAAAGAAGGTTCAAACCAACCACAACATAATGAGAGAAGAAAAAAAGAGAAGGGGCTTCATGCCTCATCAGGATTTCTTTTTGCTGCAGGGGAACTCTGCAAGTCCCTCACTGCTGCTTTTTTAGGCTCCCCACTGATAAGACTCTGTGGATACTTATTTATTAAAATGTTAGAGCCTTGAAGTTAAAACCTGGTTTATCAGTCTTCTCTCCAAGGATGTGCTAGACAGAAAAACCAAGAGCATCTCTGTAAGTCTGAGTTCAATGACAGCGACAGGCACAGTGCCACACAACCTCCATCAAACACAATTCTTTACAGAAATCTTCTGTGGAAGAGCCATACAGAGACCCTTTTCTTGCTTCAGCAAAAATCTCTGTGGCAACACAATGCTTTAGTTTGCCCATAGGCTCAGTGGGTGCTTTTGGTCCTTCCAGCTGAACTTGTGCCCACAAAGGTCTTGATCAGCCTCCTAGCTCTGCAACACATTACTTCTAAGACCTTGGGTATGTTATTGAAACTCTGACCCAGCAGTGCATTATATGCTGTAGCTGACTTGCAGAGGAAACAAGCTTCTGCATCCCAACCATAAGACAAACATACAAAATGATAGAGTACACATCTTTCATACATATTTTGAACTCTCCAGATCAGGTGGTATGAATCATTGTATGTGCAATGTCTGCATCTGGCAAAACCAGAGCATTAGCTTGCAGCTGCTTAATACGTACCAAAAAACAACAACAACAACATCAACACCAACAACAAAATCTCCAACATCAGCAGCTATTTCTGTACCACATAAGAAGTGGTGATTTCAGTCAGTTACAGTCAATAAATGTTTAAGTTATGTGCTATGAATCAAAAATTTCTGTTAGCAGCTGTTAAATATCATAAGCTGCAGAAATTAAAATTAACCTCAATTCACATTTATAACAGCTACATACGTAGCTGTACATTTATGTCCCCCTAAATAAAGGGCTTGAATATGAAAAAAGAAAAAGACTGTCTTCACACTCACACAAAAAAAAACCACAACAAAAACAACAAAACCTCCAAACAAGAGCAGCCCCTGACAAACGTAAATTACTTCTTAACACATTTTTCAACTGATTAACAACCTCTTAGCATCAAGATTCTATTTAGAGTAAAAAATAAACTTCTGCATAAATTTTCAGTTGCTGACTACCTGAAGAAAAAATTTTTTCAGTGCTGAAATTATACATGGATAATCAAACACATAATAGAAGCTGCTTGTCCCCTCCTACCAAGTTACTTTCCAGTAATAACCACATAAATACAAGAGAAAAACATGTAGAACGACCTTCTCCATACCATAGTTTGACAAATTTTAACTAGAGACTCAAACAGGAATATCGTATCTCCAAGACTAAACAGGAACTGCTGTTATTTCTTGCATGTAGTTTCACGTGCATTGACCCCAGGTTTATGTATGAAAATGTTTATGACCCTCAAACACACACAATAAGAAAGGACAAATTAGTGTTATTAAAACTGCAAATGCACAGCTGTGCTTATTTCGGAGATTTCTTAACCTGCTAAATGAAGAGATGCCACAGAAATTAGTTCTAAACATGCAGGTTTGCGTGATCCTGGAACTGTGAGTTAGGAATGGTTTGAAAGGATTAGATTCTACAAGTGGTCTGCTTCAACAATTACAAATTTTGATAGTATCACTCAACTGAGAAAACCATATCATTCTTCCAAACAGCCTGGTTGTTCTTTTCATGGAACGGTGCCTACATTTGTAGAGAGTATGAAATTACCCTATAATTTTATTAAGTGAGCAGCCTCCATAATTAGCAGTTACAAACATCTGGCTGCATTTCAGATTTAAAAAAAAACTTGGGTTGCCCACCACTTCACCAGAATTGACTGCTTACATATTCTGCTAGTCAATAAAAATACCCACTTCGGTCAAAATTATATGCCAGAGACACACTTATGGCAGACAAACTTTTGCACAGTACAAATGGGAGAAGCGGTAATTGCAGCCTGGTAAGTTTTGCCAAATTTATTTCAAAGCCTCTTTTAACTATATGTTGCTTCATTATAATAAAGAGTGTAATAAAGGCAACTTACAGGAGGTCCAGTCTCCCCCTTTAAACCTCTGTTACTTCCTATTTCAAACATTTTGCCTTGGTCTTCATAGTTGTAGTTATCAACATCAATATAATAAATGTTTTCTGTGTGATAAGTATTATTAGCATCAAATGGACCTTCTTCCTCCAAACCAAGCTGATTATCCAGAGAGAGGTCAGCAGTCAAACTGTACAAAGTTGTATTGAAGATTTGCTGCTTTTTGGTTGCTTCATCTAAATGCTGTTTTTCTTTGTCCATTCCCTTGTTTTTCAGTTTATTTTGTTTTACAGGGAAGATCAGAGAAAGCTCACTTTGTCTGTCTGCATCTTCTGTAGTAGTATGTGAAATATTTGGATATGAAGCCTTGTTTTTTTCAGTGCTGTCTCTTTCTTTGCTTGGATCCTTCTGGTGAAGGAGCAGACTGACCTCCTCCTGGAGTTCTGTTTCTGGCCACACTTCTAGCAGCAGAGGTTTAGACTCTGCAAATTCCGTTGTTGAGACATTTATTGACTCAAGGTACTCCAGTACGGAGTGAATCCGAGCAATGTTGGTAACAGGACCATTTGATGCTTCCTTCCTTCTGTAAGATCCATCTTCCCACTGTTTTTTCTCAACAATCTTTTTCTTCAAAGAAACATCTAGCACACCTGATGCATATGGTGTTCCTAGTAGAGATCGATATGTTTCAGCCTGGCGACACTGCTGTTTCACATATTTACAATAGTTTGCAGAGGCTTCTGCAGAGGGAATGATATCTAACTGGCATATAACTCCTTCAAAGCTGACAGAGTGAGAGTTCATCCTTCCCAGGGTAAATAAACCATCCAAATCAAATGCCTCCACTTCATAAAGCATTTCCCTACTATAGTACTTCTGTCCGCACTCAGCAAACATTGAGACAGTCTTGTCTCTAATTTCAATGGCAAACCAATGCCACTGTTCATTATGAACACTATAATTGAAGTATGCAGGCTGCTTCCCTCCAGTGTGCACCGCTACCTTTCTCGGTAGCAACTGGACACCAAACAGCAGTCTAGTTTTGTTCCTAATACTGAAAAGAAAAGCATTATTTACAGTGTAAGAATACAACCCAACCAATATGGTGAAGCGATGCCCTAGACTTGCTGGTATAACTTGAGCAACGGAGGCCTCAACATGTGCATCAGCAGTCAGCACAACTCCGGACACAGCCAGGCGAATCCCCCGGGGCAAAAGTGGCACTGCTGAGGGCAATGGCGTCACTGACGGTTGCTGGACTTCACTCACAAGGCCAAGCCGATGAAGAACATCTACTGCTGTAAAAAAGAAATGAAGGTACATTGTTCATTTCACTTATGAGCTCAAATTCAAATTCAAGCAAACAAATGTAAGGCACAACATATATCAGTCTTTCACATAAATCCAACAAATTTAATTAAAGCTTTCCTAATGGAAAAATATTTAATAATTTTTTAAAAAGCCCGTGTAATGCCCATTGGAGGTTAATTCATTCATAAAACTGAAACGTCCCCATTTGCTGTCATCAACTTTTAACAAGAGTTAATGAACATACTGTGTTCATTTGGCAATTCCTCCCTACTTACCCTTTAAAGCAAGAAGCAAAAAAAAAAAAACCCAAAATGCATGTTTTTCCTCTTTATCTGAAAAATATTAACATTTGAGGGAGGGTTGTTTTGTTCCCATGAAGGGACAAGCTATTTACTAACACAGCAAGCAAAGCTCAGAGCATTGTGAAAACTCCTTTCTTGCTGATCCTCAGAGCAGAACTGTACAGCAGCCAGCAGCCCAGACTAACATCGACATTGGCCCTGATCTAAGCACCAGTAGGACCAGACAAGCTTGAGGTCCTTTCCAACTTAAACTTCTCAATTTTTTTGTGCAAGGGGAAGCTGAACATCATACAGTTTTCATAGGCACTACCGCACAGAAGCACTTTTTTCTGTAACAACTGGCTGGACCTGAGCTGTGGCAAACTGCCAATATTAAAAATGACTATTATTATTTAATATTAATGACTAATATTATTTAATATTATTTTAATATTATTTAACCATCCCAGTGATGTAATAAGCCTAACAGGGAACAAGCTGCACTTCCAACAGCATTTAGCCAAGAGTAATACTTTTTAATTTTTATTTTTAACAGTTTTTTTTTTCCAACCACACAGCTAAGTGTTCTTTTTAAGCTAATAAAGCTACTAAATGGCATAACAAAAATGGGAGTAACAAAGAGAAGTTAAAGATTCATTGGTACTTTAAGAGACAAGAGCAACAAACGGATGTTCACTATTTCTGTGGAAAAAAGGTTTTCTTTCCCAGTCCTCCTTTTCTCTGTTTACTGAATGTGTTCACAGCAAACTTTAAGAACACACAGATGTTGGCTTAGTTTCAGTAGTAATTTATGAAAATTATGTAGTAAATTACGAAGAGAGTCTGAGACTTCCTTGAGAGTAGTTTATAAGTTGGAACCAAAAGCATCAACCTGAATGCACTGTGCGTCTTGAAAATTAATTACACACCTTTGTAGTGTTTTTAGCCATGTTAGAGAGCTGCAGGAGTGCCAAGATTGGCCTGGCAGCCAGCCCAGCCAGAACTACAGGGAAAGCACGTCTTTGCAGAAAGTCACACGTATGCCAATTTCCCAAGATGTTCTGCCTCAGAGCAATTAACTTACTAGGAGTATTTTAATCTGTCAAACTGATAACAGAGGTCAGGTTATAGTAGAAGCATTCTACTTAGCAGCTCTGCTAATGAACACCCGCACTTTCCCAGGACCCTGGTCCTAGATGGCTGGGTGTAGTTATGGAGGAGAAAGCTGCCATGCGTAGTCTTCTGGGCAATGCAGAAATCTCATGGGGCAAGCAACTCACCAATGGCTTCAGAGACAGTTCCAGCACTTCTGTGCACATGCTAAACCAGCTGATACACTACACCAGGGAAGCCATTCCAGCTTAACCTTGTACTTAATAGTCACAATTTTAATCTGAAGTATCAGGCAGATATTTGTAAATATTTATCATTAAATAGTTACACTTAAAAATAATAATATCAGGTGATCTTTGCCCAAAGTATTGTAACTGAAGAACAAAGCAACAAGTCTACCTTATGGACATAGAACAACTAATTTTAAAGTGATGTTAAGGAGTACTCTTCCTAAATCTCAAATGACAAATTTTGGCAGTTCTAATTTGTAAACACCACATTGTTTAAAAAATTATTTTAAAAAAGGAAAAGCACTCTTGAGTGTGAAGAGATGTAAAACACTTTCTCCACATCCTGCAAACTATGACAGGTCTCCAGAAGACTCAGCATGGAGAAATGCTGTGTGAAAAATAACAGCAGAAGATTAAGTACCAGCTAATTACTTGCTGACTTACTGCCTATTAACCCACCATCAAGCCAAAAGGCTGTTCCAAACTTTTTTGGCCAGTCACTTCATTTCTGGTCCAATTTTTTTTTTTTTTTTTAAAACTTTCAGAAGCTCTTGGCAGTACACAGGGTTTTGGGAGCAGGCAACCCTCTTAGCTCTTTCTCCCAGCTTGACAACCACAACTTTCTTTACCTATCAGTAGCCAGTTTTCTTTGTTTATCCATGTCTGCGCAACATCTGTCTTTACTTACTGTTCACCCAATCCATTAGTCCCCCAAACTGTAACAGCTCCTTTTCTTCAAAGAGAAGCTGTTTGGGTTTTTTGGTCTCAGTTGCCTTCTTTCCATCTTCTAGGATTACTTGTAAAATTCACAACATAATTGGATTGTGAAGAGAGGGAAAACTTAATAAAAGTTAAGACTTGGACAAACAAATATATATATATATATGAGAAAGCAATCCCAGAAAGAATGGTGAGGTGATGATAGTGTTCTGCATCACTCTTCTGTTTGGTCTCTGTTGTTCATTTTCCATACTCCCCCAGTCTCATTGTCTGAGGGCAGACTATTTGGGAGCACTCTCTCCATTTCAACAAACACACGATTTGTTTTCTCTTTACTGATATGGGTATAGAAAAGTAAAGATCATTCATTTGTCAGCTTCACCAGAACTCATGGCAATTACTCAGCACGTTGCCCATTTCCTAGGTGGTGGTGCATTTGCAGTTGGGTAAGTTACAACACAAGGTTGCAACTGATACTTTCCTAGACACCAAGGCTGGGCAACTGCCACAGCAAAGCTAGCCAGAGACAAACATTCTGCACATCCTCAAGCCAAACTTAAAGAACTATTCCTAAAAACCAAGGAACCAAGGCTGTGTATTTATATATATTTCACTGAACACAATTTATAGCACCAAATCACAATATATTAAGTGTAGCTTGTCAAGTAAAGCACACGCTAACTGCCTGATCAGCTCAGGAAAGAACATTAATTACTCTTTCTAGCGTCTTCGTATTTGACAGAATACTCCTTTTGAAATGTGAAGTACAAGAAAGTTTTGATACCAGCTTAAGTGTTAACATTGTTATAAATGAGCAGTCCATCCTGTTTGTGGACAAACTCTAAAGCACTGTGAATGGAGCAGTGCTACCTCAGTGCATAGTGTATAGACTGAAGGATATTCTTGAGCCATTCTGACTTCTTTCCTTTTCTTCCTTTCCCCAAGAATTTGTTTTTCTTGAGATTTTTTTTTATTTTTGAGAATATGACTTTGTTTACTTATGCTTTCTTCTCTAACAATTTTGAGTTCTATGATTCAACTACAAGATTTCCAAAGGAAAGATTCCTGGCATGTATACTTATTCATTTTCTTTTCAGGAGTCACATTTTTCCATCTCCTGAAGCTGGTGAGGTTCATGGTGAGCAACACGCAGAAATACATGTGGTTCCACACCTCTTCACAGTGACTGCTTATTTCTTCTGCCAGCGCCAACTTCTCTCCTTAAACCTTCCACAACTCTAACAACCATTTTAAGAATGACACAGTAACAACACAACTGCACAGATTATCTCCACAACCAACAGTACCAGACATGCTTTATGGTGATAGGTCTTTCAAAATTCTCTTCCTTAATGCTAACTACCCCCTGCTATAGCAAATGCCCTTAGGCTTCCCAAACCTACCCAAACCCTGAAGAGACCGGTCTCATCCCACCACCTCACCCCATTCCCACCAGTAGGGAAACAAGGCCTGTAAATCTGGAGGACCCCAACACTGGTGATCCAGCTGGCTTTGAGGCTTTCACAGCTGTTTCCTGACTATTAAAGATGCTATTGGATATTGGATCCAATATACGCCATTGAAAAAGTGGTTCCACAGGCTGTAGAATATGAGAATCAAAATAAATTACTTCCATACAAAGGGAAAAAAGAGGGGTGGAGAGATGAAGACAACTCCAGCTATCACTGCAGACTTGAGCCTGGCATCCCTCACCTGCTCCATTGGGAAAGTATGAACTGCCTCCTTAACTCAGCCTCTTCCCTCCCACCCCGCAGGCCCAGAGTGGGGAGGCCACACACATCTGCAGGTGCTGCCCTTGTCAGGTGAGCTTTTTCTTCCCTCAGCCCACCCTCCCCTAATCCCCATGCAAAACTTGGCTCAGCAGTTAGGCAAACTGGGAAACTCCCATCATCACAAAAGCATATGCCCATCTAGCTGAATGGGAAAAGTGAGCAAACATCTTAACAAGCAAACCATGAGCAGTTAATGGAAGGCAAAATGGAAGGAAGAGAAAATGCACCAATCTCACCATCACAAAAAACAACAAGAAATAAACAAGTAAACAAACAAAAAAAACACTTTGCCAAGCACAAGGAATAACAAAAAGGAAAAAAAAACAACACTGGTGAGAGCAGCAATGGGATGCTGGAGATGTAGCTACAGGGCTCTAGCAAAACATTATCAGGAATGCACCCTGACTTAATCACGAAACCCAGCTGTTTGCATTCAGCTGAATATTACATGAAGATTATAGTTGACCATATCAGCCAAGGACAAGCTATTTCTTGTTTCATCTGTACAACGAAGGAATATGGAAGAGAACTGATACTGCCACTCTCCTGGCCACTAAAGAGTAACTGGCATGTTAGCTTCTACCACTCTGGGATGCTAATATTCCCACAATGGTCTCATAATAAACATCTGGTTCAGCTGTAACAGTTGGCAGATTAAAAAAGACAAAAAACAAGACAACCTTATTTCCTTCCTAACATCTGCATCTGAATGCAAAACCAAAAGAATACACAATTTCACTTTCTTTCTTTAATGATGCCAGCCTAGACTAAGCCTTTATTATATGCACTGGTTTGCTTGTTTGTCCTCAGAAGTGCAAAGGTAACTCAGTCATAGCTTGCCACCCCCAAGGACACCCACTTGCACTGAAGACACAATCAAAGCCTTTTCTCCTTACAAGACTTCTCTTTTATGAAGAGACTGCTTAAATATGTAAGTAATTTCATGGACTGAAAATCTGAGTAATTTTTTGAAAGGTCATCTTTTCCACACTGGTTACTTTAAACTTCTGCTCTCGTTATATTGTAGCTGATATTTAAGTCACCATAAGGAACTGAACTGAACTAGTAACAACAGCCATTTACTCTTTCCATCTGGTAACAAAATAAACTGACATCTTTTTTCTATGAAAGTATTCTCACCTTGTTTGGGCGCTTTCACAGCACCCGCAGCTGTACATATTGCCATACAAAGAAGGAGGATCTTCCTTAAAAAGGAAAGAAAGAAAAGAGCATGTGAGAAAATATGTAGTTTCAGGACTCCAAAGAATTAGAAACTTCATTCACCACCCAAAGTCAATGGCAGGATACCACTGACTTCAGCAAGCCCTGGTTCAAAGCTTTCCAGCTGTCACGTCATACAGCTTTCCACCAATGCTGAGACAGTACTTTACAGAGAGAAGTATGACCTCATGTACAGTACATATACTTATTAATAAAAGCCATTGTAAAATAACTGCATCTGTTTTATATTTTCCTCGCATCGGCCTTCAAGTACAAGAGCTGCTGTGTAGTAGATTTTTTCCTGGAGGGGAAAAGAAATTTACTGTAAAGAAACTAAAAAACAAATGAAACAAATGACAAGCTAATGCCCATTAGATACCTCTGTGCCAATATACCTTCAGCCTTGTTGCCATACCACATCATTTACCATAAATGAAACTGTTGCATCACTTTTCTTCCTGCATGCTAATGGTTTTTTTTTGTCATGCTACAAATGAGATATTTATTTATTTATTTTTACTTTGAAGAGCATAACTAAAATCCCATCACGTTATGACTTAAAACTTCATGCTCTAATAGAATATTAAAGGGAAAACCAGCGTCACCAATTGAAAAAAACAAACACACACCAAATAATCAAGAAAGTGCAGGAAGAAAGGCCCGCAGATTTGTGCAGGAGCATAAGTTACAAACGGTAAAGGCAGACAAGTTTCTTCCTTTACCCTCTAGGCCTTTACCTTCAGCACAGAAGATAACTTATACAAAAGGCAGAAATTAGTAATGCTTCAATGACATTACATTATGCTATGGTTTACAAATATCTACAATATAATGAAGTATTAAGTGGAGATCTTAATATTTCTTCCAAGTGTTTGCAATCACAGCCCAAGGGCTCACACTACATTTTTTTCTTCAGCTTTGAATACCAGAATTCAAGTTCAGCGTACATTCACAAGAGAATACTCTATGATCTTTAAATCTAATTAGAAACTCAGTGAAAGAAAGTCTTAAATGTGGACATATAGTTTGCTAGCAAGAAATCCACACATTGCACTGCATTAGCCAAAATGAAACAACTTTTTTTTTTTTTTTTCCCCCCCCCCCCCCAATTTTCATGGACACAAAATGGATTCTCAATTAAAAATAAAACAAAACATTTTAAATAACTGAACTCCAAATTCAGGACACCTAGAGAACCCCATAGCTAAACAGCAAAGACAATCCCTTAACACAACAACAGCCTTTTCCACAAAATAGAGAGGGACAAGCTGTGTGTCAGACATTTGCCTCTGTCACCTCCCAGAAAATGTTGTAGAAAGGCAAGAATTTCTGATATGCTCCCAGGGATGTAAGTTATACAGATGTAACTGGATATAAAGAGACTTAAAGACAAATATCTGGCTTATACAGTGCTTTCCAGCTAATGTCAAGAACAGACAAGCAAGCAACTAAGAGAAAAAACAGGGATTGGAGACAACCATAGAGTTGGAGGTCCCCTAATACGTGAGAAAAGTTTTTCTTCCTTCTACCTTTTTCCACAACAAGCAGAAACTTTTTGTAAATGAAACCACGTGTAAACCTGAAGTGAAGCTGCACAATGCAGCTCTTGTGGCCAAAGATGGAAAAGGAAAACATAAAATTCTGTCTTCTAGAGACGGTGTATTCATTCAAACATTCCCTTCTTGGTCAAGACCACTATTATTAATATTAAAGGAAACAAAGCAGCCAGCTCTTGCATGCTATACTCACATGGTTAGTGACACTGGGCCACCAGGCTCCCCACTGTATAACACATACATGGCTTGATCCATATCTGCTGTGACTACAAGAATGTAACAAGCAACACGCTTGGGGAGACTTGCCCTACTGGGACACAGTAACAGAAAAAATTCAGAAATGACTGACTACACTGTTGGCTCCTTTTCCCCTTTTAACATCACACAATGAGCCTAAAGCTGACCCAGAAGTCCTTGGCAGTGTCCTGTCCTACAGTCTAGTAATGTCTTAAGCTTCCCCTAGCTTGGTATCCTCTCTTCTGGTTCAAATACATGCACAAGCTGATGACAACTACATAACAGTTTGGAGGTAGGAACTACCAAATGTAGTTGATCTATTCTACCACTTAAAATTGAGCTTATCTTTCTGATAATTCTTAACATCTTGCAGCTGCTTTCTTCTTCCTAGAGTGGAAGGTGACTGAGTTTTTATGGTAGTATCTTATTTTTCCCCATTCAGGATGACATACAGCTTTGGAAACTGATAAGCTTCAAAGCAAGTCTTCACAAACAGCAAGACAAAACTCCACCATTTGAAGACTATTCAGCAGCATATGAAGCTTGTGTTTGGTCAGCACTTAGCAGTGTCATGTAACAACATTCTCTATTCACTGTCAGCTTTCTCAACCTCAGCTTTGAAGGAAGGAATACCGCTAACTGGCTGTGGAGAAGGCCAGAAAACCTGACCCCAGAGACACAGAAGTGCGGCTAAACTTGAGTGCTGCATACAAATCTGCATCCACCAGTGATGATGGTTGAAATACCAGCACCTGCCCCACATGCAGTGCTGCATTAGATATGTTCTGAGCACAAAAGCCCTGCTTGTATCTGTCACAGAGGACATAAGAGCACTACATATATGTCTTCTAAGGTGCAGTGTCTTCTAAGGCAAATTTCCTCAGTGGTTGTTTCCATAGCACTCAGCTTCTAAATTATCTGAGCAAATGAAGCAAGCCTTCTCACACCACTCCAGCCAAGAGCCCTCTTGTAAATCTCATACAAGTGATTAAACATTGGGAAGAGACTGCAGTAAACCAGGACCTTCATAAAATCTTCTCTCTAGCCTGCTTGGGGCAGGCTACAGTTCAAGGCAGTGTGATCACTTGCCTCTGATGCTCAGTGTGAGATACAGCTCTCCCCCACCTCTGTATGGCACATTTCCCCACAGAGCTCAGCACCAGCAAAACCATGCACTGTAACTTGAGCATCTGGATATCCAGCTCCTTCACTTGTCAGGAGCAAGGGCAGGAGCAGCTCCCAGCTGAGGGGTATTAGCATAATTGCTACCTTTTCTTCTGTTGTTTGTTGTTATTGTTTGTTTGCTTGCTTTGTTTTTCTTCACCTCCCAGCCTGAAGATACAGTATCTGCTTTTCACAACACTCCTTCCAGCTGGGCAGCCCTAACCACATCACAATACCTCCCACAAAGGCTTTCTCAGAGCTACTAACAAGAAAAGTCTCTACATAAAGGAAAAAGGACAAGTGGCAGAGCTCATGCTCAGGACAGCCCCTCTGGTCTCTCAAAACACTCAAGAGAAATGCACTCAAATAAAGCTGTAAAGGGGGAAGGTGTTAACATGTCCTGCACCTAAAGCCCCAAAGCAGTTGAGAATCTGATTGTTGAAGAACTGAAGGACAGACATCTCTCTGCTGCCATGAGGGGACCAGGCAGCAGGCCAGCACTGCCTCTGGTTCGGAGAGGCCCATGGCTGGCATGGCTGAGGGAACATGCAGCCTGCACAGCCTCTCCCTGCTGACACATGCACACCCAAATGACGGAGAAACCCTGAGAACCTTGCTGCAGGCTCACAGCATAAAGAAAGGAAGAGACACAAGAGAAAGTGAGAGGAATAGTGCTTGCTATATCCTCCTGAGGAGCAGTGGCATGAGATGAGTCCCACAACAGCATGGTTTGGAGAAAGGCCCTGCTGCCATTGGGACAGCACATGGCACAAGGTGATAACTGCACATCCACAGCAGTCAAACTTGCTTGCATTTCTGAAAGCAAAAAAAAACAAACAACAAAGAAAGTAATTTTAGGGCCGATTATGATTACATCCCCATTCTTTGCTCTATCTTTGGTCTGAACAGGGAGCACTCAGTTTCTCCCTGAACCAAAGCAGGCAGCAGTCTGACCCAACAGCACTTCTTCAGAGGGGTGGTTTGGGTTGCAAGGGACAGACTGGACTGAGACATGCTGAGGAAACCTGATCCCTGAGCAAATAATTTGGTTTCTTAGCACAGGCAATCAACCAGGTTGCTTTCTCTCAGGTAAGTTAGGTAAACAAGATAAATAAATATAATAAATAGATAAACAGTTTGCTTTGAACATATACCTTCAGAGTTATATTACATCTATGTAATTCTATCTCAGTGACACGCACTGCTCTCAGATAAATAGCATGCGTGCTCCTTTTCTATAATTCAGTTTTTATTTCTCCATCAGCAAAACATTCCATGAATTTGCACCAACACAACTCCTGGAGGAGTCCCGCAGACTTTCAGACCCTGCAGCTCACAAGAAGCCTCCTGCAGGCACACGGAGCCAATCACCATCGCTCAGAGGACTCAGGCAGCACAGAAGTCGCTGTAACACTGTCCTTCCCCTTCCCAACGGGAGCTCTCTGCAAATGTCATTTTAGCTACTGCCGAATATAGCAAGAACTTTACAAAGAAGACACACACCAGTAACCTGTGTAATGTCACTATAAGCATCAGAAGTCCATAATCACCTTCCTTAACCTTCTTTTAGGCAGACTGCAAGGAAAAGAACTATGCCATTTCGAGGATACACCAGAGAAGGCTAAGACTACTGCAGAACGCACACAAACGCGGAGCTCACCTCACCCGGTGCTCAGTGCACTGAGAGCAACCTCAGCTCCCAGACCGCAGTGCTTTCAGAGACCGGGTACTGAGTTCCGGCTGGGGCACGGGACCCCCGGCACCGGGACCCGAAAGAACTCCGGGGTGCCCGACACGGCTCGCGGTGCGCAGCGGAGAGCCCCGGCGGGCTCGGTGCTGGGAAACGGCACCCAGCAGCCAACTCCCGGCGCACAGCGAGACCTGCCCAGTTAGAGCTGGCTGCTCGGGCACGAGGACCCCATCCTGGGCTGGTGTCCCCGAGGGGCCGAGCCGTCCCCCTTCGCGTCTCCCCAGCCCGTCTTACGTTGGTGCCGCGGGAGAGATGCGTCCTCGCCTTGTCCTCTCGGCTCCCAAATGCATTTGTATGCATTTGCCCGGGCAGCGGAGGTCCGAGGGAAAGCCGGAGCCGAACGCCGCGCCGCCGGAGCCTCAGGTACTGTCCATGAACCCCCGCCGGCCTCGAGCTCTCCGCCGAGCTCCGCGAAAGCCCGAGGGCGGCCAGCGCACGGCCCGCGGGGGCGGTGCGGAGGGGGGGCGCGGCGGGGCCGGGGGCGGTGCGGTGAAGGCCGGGGGCGGTGCGGGGTGCGAGGGGCGCGCCCCGCGGAGCCCCCGGCGGCGGAGCCGCGCTGCTCCGCACCGCGCGGTGTTGGATTTCAGCGCTCTCTGTTGCGATTACATCAGCAAACGCGGCCCCGGGGCGGGACGGCCCCGATCCCGGCTCGGCCACGCGCGGCTCCGGGAGCGGAGTTGCCCCGCAGCAGCGGGAGGGCGCGGGGAGCGGCGCGGCGGCCCCAGGTGCGGGGCGGGGGGGGCGTGGACAGGTGGTGCCGCTGGGAGCCCCGTCTACGGGCTGCGTTATACCGCAGGTCATGGAGCGATGAAATGGGGCTGAGCGTGCTGGAGGGTTTTGCATCTTGAGTGTAAGTGGTGGTGTCCAGCAAGGCTCCCTATGGAACACGTTTGAAGAGCAGATGTAATTCGGTAGCGCTGCAGTGCCAGAAGAAACGTGACACACCGCCGTCTCTTCCTGAAGGACAGAGGTTTTTTTTTTTTTTTTTTTTAAATCTCAATCTGCAGTTCCCCTCTCCTGTCCCAGTAACAGGCTGGTATAACTTTCTCTCGTAAGACATCCCTGTGTACAAAGATCACATGAAGTAGTGTTAAGCATTCTGAGAGATTGTGGTGTACACTGTGCTGCAAAGCCACGGTCAAAGCTGGCAGCCTCACTTAGCAAAACCTCCAGTGACATAAGCAGAAATTTTATGCAAGTTAGGAGTATGGTATTTAGCTCTTGCTGGGTGGTTTTTCACAAAGATCTCACATCAGATCACAGCAAAGGCCTTCAAGTCACAGGTGTGATGGAGAGGATGGCAGGAAATAAGCCTAGACATTCAGGAAGCAGGAGAATTGCCAAAGTGCAGAGGAAGGCTGCACAAAACAAGGATTTTTGTGGTCACTGAGGATGCTCCACTCAGCTGAAAGGGCCCCCACTGTGTCATCCAGGTGTATGGGACCAGGCATAAAGATGCAAAAGCAAGGGCTAATTCAGACCTACCAATATTTGTGGATATAACAGAATACAGAGTTACTTAGAGAACCCATTCAAATGTACTGTTTCATTTCACATTCAAATTTATTTTCTGCACCCTGAGTTATTCAGAATCTATGTAGTTTAGTGGCTGTTGTGTGATTTGCTCCTACTTTTTGAAAACTGAAGGACAAAAACTGATGGCATTTTGTCTTCCTGTCTTCACACCTTGCATAAAAATTAATGCAAGCTGAACATGAAAACATTCATTCACTGAAGAGAGCCTCATACCTGCCCAGGGAGGTATTAGACACTACTGCAGTGAAGTCTTTATCAGTATTTCTTTCTGCTTTAGACCACAGCTGAATGGCTTCCAACAACTTCAGCGTAGCATTTTATTTACTTCTTATTATCATTAAAATGACTAAAATGCATACATTACAGATAGGTTTTGGAACAGGTTGGTGCCATTCCATAAAATCTATCAATCATTTAAATGACATGTCACATACTCAGTAGGTACATTAGGTGGCTTCTTAATGCTCCAGTATCTGCAGTAGGGCTGTTATGGAGAGAATGTTGGAGCAAGAGCGACCCTGGTTGAATCTTGCCCTTGTTTCAGTGCACACCGAAGAACTGTCCAGCAGCATGCAGTGAGGTGGGGTGGGGACATCTCATGCCAAGGTCACTCTTCAGAGCCTCTGAAGCTGACGAGAGAAGCCAAGAGCTACAAGAGAAGCTAATGCTACTGAGAGGAAACAAATCAAAACATATGGGGAAATCAAATGGCTTGCCTGAGGTCAGTCCACAAGTGTGAGCACTGCTGGAAATAGCCCAGCAGTCCCTGCCTGGTAGCCCACCACCTTGTGTGTTAGTCTTGCCAGGTCTCTTCTAAGCTTCACACCAAAAGTCAGCATCAGTCTTAATGTTACATTTTCTTCTTCCAAGGGTTCTTACTGTCTGATGAGCTAAACCTGACATGTTTAAAGCTATCAGATTACTTATATTTATTTCCAGAGCTAAATGTAGTCATCTATGTACTTACAGACACCAAAAGACACACTCAGACCCCAAATGTGCTAGCTCTCATTGCAACACAGTGATGCCAGAGTTTCATTTCTTATTGTAAATGCCCCCAGAGCCCATGTTTGCTCTCTCATGTTTGACTACAACCTATCCCTGATTTTCCTCCCCCAGCACATGCAGGTACAGGTGAAATACAAAATTAGTTATTTCAAGACACCACTTCTGGCCCTTCTGACATGATTGCGAGCTCTTATTTTTATTTTCTCATTTTCCAGAAGTTTTTTCCTCCCTCATGAACTAACTTGCTCATCTATTGCTCCAGATTATGGCTGCTGAGTTCCAGCCTTGCTGCAAGACACAAAGCAGGAGCTGTTCTGAGGCAGTGCAAGAGATGAGGAAAGTGATTCCTAGATAGGATTCTCCTTCCAGGATGAGTACAGGAGAGAGAAATGGTGTGTATATATAGGATAAATATATATCTCCAGAGCCTAAAAATACAGAGGAAAAAAAGCGTAACAATTTGAAAGAAAATGTGTGAAATAGGAACATAAATGCTCTGTGTTGGAGTCTGAGCCTTACCCTACTGCAGTCAGTAGGAACTTTACCTTCGGCCTAAGCAGAAAAGGACCCATGTGAGTTTCCTGGTCCAGTCCCAGAATCAAGATATTCTGGCAAAAGATCCTTGTTGCTATTGAGTTCCCTTTGGCGAACTGTTTTCCCTGCACACCACAATATATGGTGTTAGGCTATGTATCAAAACTGTTGGAACCTAGTTCAGCAAAGTATTTATTTAGATTTCTCTCTGTGGCAGCCAAAAAATGTTTAACACATTGCTCTGGTTAAAGAAAGTTACCAAGCTATCAAATGCGATTAAGAAATACAAGAAATGGAAAGGATTACAGCATGTCTTTGAGAACAATTGGCTAAAATCAGAGGGCATCCAACTCTGAAACCGTCAGTTTTTGCTGGATGTGAAAGAAACTGTAATGACCACTGTCTGCCTTCAATCTCTAGCTGGGCCTATTATTTCCTCATAGAAGTAGTTAGGAAGAAATAACATTTTCAAGATTTGCATATGCCAAAAATCTGGAAGTGACTGAAGTTTGACTCCTGATTTTCAGATGAGTTCTATCCCTTGTAGTTTTGTACTTGTAAACTGGAGAATATAAATGTGCATTAAAGGCATAGTGAAGAGGATTTTTCTACCTTACAAGACCAACATACAAAAGCCTCTGAGGGGCTTAGAGCGGAAAAGAGATGCTTTGAGTTCAGAGAACCATACTTCAGACATTCTGGCATATAGAGGGGAAAAAAAAATGGAAAAAAGCACAGTTGGAGTGACAAAACTGCCAAGCCACAAATGACCATATAGACCAGTGAGATTCTGTAGGATACTTAGTTAAAGCACACAAGGGGATGTGTCCAGACAGGAGCAAAGAACAGAAGAGAGCCTCAGTGAACCACAAGACAGAGTAAGTTCTCCAGACCACAGAGCTCCAGCAACTCTGGCTGGGAAAGGTGCCTCACCAAAGCCAGGATGATTCCAACTACTTATGAGACCTGATAGTATCCATTTCAATAAGTCACAGCTATAGAAGAGATCCACCACAAAACAGAGCTGGAGAAATCTGAAACGTGCAACTGAAGTGAACTGCTCTGAAGAAGCAACCCCATACCCAGCATGTAAAGCTGTGCTACCTTGTTCCATTGATGGCATGGCATACACCACACCAGGAATGCAGAGGAACCTGGCCAAACACACAAGGCAGCATTAAATGAAGAGAGATGCAGTTATTAGGAAAGCAATACGTGAATGGAAAATACGATAGGAAGAATGAGTACAACATGGGAACCACGGGAATGGCCCACCAGATGAGAAGACTACAGTTACCAAATAGGCCAAACTGCCAAGAGTAGCACAGTAAATTTCCATCTCAAAAGAAGCTCGTGAAAGAAAAAACAGAGTTAGAAAAAATCCACTTATTTTCAATTTTAGTTAATCTTTATCCCATCATTGATGGAGTGTTTTGCAATCTGGGCAGGAAGCAGAGACACCCACTCCTACAGACAGAGAGATGCATTTGACATGAGGCATTTTCTGGGATACTCATTGAACTGAAAATCCCCTTTGTAGGTGAAGTCCATAAATACGACTAGAAGTCTGCATGCCCAGGACCATATCACAATCTATATAGGTGTGTGCTCAGAGAGGGACAGAGAAAAAGACAAACCTCAGCAGTTGTGTTTAACCATGGGGCTGCAACCTCCTGTCACAGCATGGTCCCCTGCACCACAGGACTTCCCCAGCAGGTCTCCAAAACCCTTCTTCTCATGGAGAAGCCTTTTCCAAAGGGCCCCAGACTACCATCACTGCACAAAACCTGCTCTGACTTTGTCTATAAAGGGAGATAAATACTATTTCTGTAAAACATGGAAAGGTCTGATTGTTCTATGTGAAACAACATTCCTTTGTCACCCAGGGACACTTGACCTTCTTGGTAGTGCTCGCTGTCACCTTTCTGCATAGAAAGAAGGGGCCAAAACTGAGCATCTTGTAGGACATCTTTCAGTGGGACAAAATTCCCTTGGAACACCACCTCTCTGTAAAGAATAAAAACAGAGTTCATTTTGGAGAGTACGCACAATGATAGGATGCTCGCAGCCAGCTTGCAAAGTCTCAGCAGCACTAAAAACTACTCCCACATCTGGAAGAACTAGCACAATCATCTAAGAAGTATTTTGCTCCTGAGCCACAAGGATCTGCACACAAGGCCAGTCTTTTTTCAATTCCATTCCCACACTTCTCTCAGCAACTGGGGCAGATGCTTCATTCCTTAGTTTGTTAGTCCTAGGAAGGGCTTACTTGCCCATTTTTGCTTCCAGCCTTTAAGGCAAGACTTCACAGCAGCATTCTGCAAACAAAAATGTATTTCCAGATATTCCTTCTTCAGTACTTAATGTTTTTTTCAAATGTTTTGACAAAATTAGCTTCTGGCCACAGCAAGGGGAGGTTGCAGAATCATAGAATTGTTAAGGATGGAAAGACCAATAAGATCATTCAGTCCAACCATCAGTCCATACCTGTGACTGCTGTAGACCATGTCGCTCATGTGACATCTACTCTTTGCTTGAAAACCTCCAGGAATGGAACTCCACCACCTTCCAGGGCAGCCTGTTTTAAAACCTCACCAAAGATTCACTTCCCAACTTTCTTACCAGCTAACAAGTAAGCTACCGATGGTCAGTAACTGAAACCACATTAAATCTCCATCTCGGAGTGAGGAGATTTCTTCTCACATTGAAAATCTTATCAATATTTTCTTCCACTGCTCTAGTATTTCAGAGTTCCCTCCAACTTCACATGCATTGCCTTCTGTGTTTAAGTATCCCAAGTCTCTTACCAAATAGCATACCTAAATCAATAAGAACAGTGGAGCAATTTAAACTTGACAATATTTGATGTTTTTCATTTTAAAAAAGGATTCTAGACTCAGGAGATACTAACATCATTGATAGAAATTACATTATTTCCCACTGTATTTTTCCCTGGATATAATCAAAATTTTCCAGTGCTCTTTAGCTCCCAGTGAAAGAAGAATCTGTGACTTATTTCTTTTCTTAAAACCTCTGGATAAAAGAATAAAGCCAAAACTATTTTCAAGTAGGACTTAATACTTTTGCATCATGGACACTCAATTTCCAAATTAAACATTCTAAATGAGACATATATAGTGTCAGGAAAAAGTTTCTATATAGAAAGAGAGTAAGTAGATTGCTTTTTCTGAAAATACCAGACAGCTGAATATGTGGTATCCCAAACCAAAATAGACTGGCACCAACTTCAATGCTGATATTTTTATAATAATAGCACAATTAATTTTTGTAAATCCTTTGCAGCTGTACCACCAATATAGCATGGTATTTTTAATAGGGTGTTTTCATTACCTTATTTTTAGAGATGAAGGTTTTAACCCTCTTCTTTACTTGTTTACAATTGATTAAATATGCGAGAAAGAACTTCTGTTGCAGGAAAGCAAAGCAGGTCTTTGCAGGCACAGAATAATTTTGGAGCAACTCATCCCCTCTTGTCCATCTCCAGCCACGTCACAATGGAGACTTTTCTGAGTGGAACTGACCAAAACAATAAGCCTTGAAACATCAAAAAGAGTAGAGAGGAGAGATGGATACAAATGAAAAATGAGACTTTCTGCTTGGATCAAACAAACTTCTTAGGCCAGATGTGCCTGGATTATTCTTATTGGAGAGCAATAAAAACCTCGTGGTTGTTGAATTACTCAGTGTTGGCTTAGAAATCATCAAAACAATTGAACAACAGATGATGCAAGTAACTGTACACTGTTGACCCAAACATACTCAAAGGTTTTAACGAACATCTTTCAAGTTGAAAAGTCCAAACCTTGTAAGTCAAAGCACCAGCACTAATTTTTGTCTACAGCATTGCAAGGTGTGCACTGAAGTCCTTGCTGGGTCATGGGTTCATGGGGCTCCAGCTTCTTCTGGTGCTCAGGTTCCCCTTAAGACAAGTCAGCATCTTCCAGGCAATACACTGCAGAAAGTTGCAAAGCCTCACCTGGGCACAATGGAGCTGCTATGTTTTCAAAGCCTCATAATCTACCAGAATTTTAAGGGAAAGGCAAGACACAGACTGGCACAGTCTGCTTCACAGACAGACTTTAGATGTTTACTCAGAAGCAGGTGATGTCAAATCTTAACTTGGTCTCCATTTTCAAACATAGGCACAACAATATGGCTTTCATCTCTCTTTGGAAACTGACAGGACAATACAAAGCTTTCTGAAGCCATCCAGCTGAAACAGACAGGCACAGACCAAAATATAGACTTCTGTAAAGCCAGTAAGGGGAAAAAAATTCTTCAGTTTGTTCTCTTATTTTATGGTTTGGGGGGACCACTTTTTTTTTCTTAAGTATTTATGGCAATAGAATGTGCTTGCAAAAAAAAAAAGAGGACATTTATGATTATCAGATGTTTAACTTCACTTTTCCAATACATGTAAGCTAACTGCTCCTTCCCAAATCAAAGTATTCTTCCTTAATAGCTAACTTGCAGTGATTCGAAGTTATGTAGGTATGTATGTAATACAACAGCACTCTTACTTGCCTGCTGGAGAATCAGAACAAAATTTGTCTTAATATATATTTTTTCAAAAATATTTTATCTCATCACAACAAATTGCAACTCTTATCTTGAAATGTATTTTTACAGCTGAAACACACATTAAAAAGTTAGCAAGTATCCCCTTTTTATTTTCTTCAGATATTTGCATTATTCTTGAAGTAACATTTGGAAAGTTATTTCCCTAATCGTAATAGTCCCTATAAATTAGTGTTTGCTTTTTTTTTTGGTGGTGGTGGAAAGGGGGGGTTCCCAGTTCACTGGGGCAGTATGAGGTTGATTATAAGCAGACTTCCTGTGATAGCCTAGGCAGGCCCTCTGGAGCATTCCTCAGTCCTAGAACACCACTCTTCTGGAGCAGACTCCTGAGGGCAAAAGTAGAAGGGCTAAACTTTAAAAGAAATAAAATCCTCTCTCCAAATCCAACCAGATAATTCAGTGACATGAACAGATCCTTCATTTTTGGCAGCATCTCTTCTATCAGGTCCAGTTTACTTCATGAAAATCCCAGTAACTGTGGTTTCATGGAAGAAGTCCAGATTCCGGAAACTTGGTTGAAGAGAGGACAAGTATTTCATATGTGCTTCTGACAGACAGCTACAACCTTCACTCAAGCTCCATTTCCCACGCTTGAGAGAATGGAATAGATTTCAGAGACCTTTGGTTTAGCAAACTTAGTGATAGGAAACATCCTCCCAGTCTTCATATATTATTTGGAAATGGCATGTCCTAATAATAGTGAGGCAAACATGTCTTTCTCTAGTACTGTGTGTAGGGCACAGCTGTTAATCCACACAGATGAAGGCATGCATCTGTTAGAAAAAAAGATTGGTTTAGTATTTTGATGATACTTTTGAGGAAGAGCTGGCACTGGAAACTGACCTCTGGCAGAACATCAAGTAGTGGGAAAATCCTAAAGGCACCAGAACAACTTTTGTGCTATAGGAACTTGTGTACTGAAACCAGTTTGCATGGCAAGCAGACAGGAAAAAACCCAGATCTTCATTCTGCACTGTAGCAGGTAACACATTGCTTCAAATGTGTAAATAACTAACAATAACTAACTAATGAGAGAAATATTTGCTAACAAAGCTAGTCACTTCCTTGTTGACGTGATTTATTTTCCATTCTTTCCTATGGCTCTCCCATTCAGCTGTTTCAGTCATTTGACAGTCTTCCACGAGGAAAATGATACAGAGTATTTGGAAGAGGGAATGTTTACGAAGCACATTTATAGCCTGATGTATCCAGAGTAATTAGCTGTAAGCCAAATAATAAAAATGTGGAGAACCTACAAGTAGGTCAGATGACTGAGAACACAAGGGTAATTCAGATGTTGCATACTGTATAAGCACACAGTGAGTGCCACTTCATAATGCAAGAGTACAAAGCCATGGGCTGCATTCAGACCTAGTGTGTAAGTACAGCCAAAACATCAACTAAAGACAGATATTAACTTAGCTCATGACCCTAGGAAGACATTTCTGCCATCTTAGGTACAATGTCCAAACTCTTTATTCAAAGAAGAGCCTTAAATCATAGAATTCTTCAGTTTTTATCCACCACAACAAATATTAGTTTTATTTAGATAAAGAAGAGTAAGCACTGAAAATATACTTCACCCCCACTGTGGAAGCTGTTGGCTAGCAGTGGAAAACCCTGGACCTCCTTGCCTCCTGCTATTATGTTTTTTAAAAATTAATGCAGAACTCTGTCCGATCAATGTTTATTTCTGACAGTTTTTGGCTGGGAGGTAGCTAATGTCCTTGGCATGGTTTAAGTAGCATATCAGAATCAATCACTGACTTGGGTAATACTGTATTATACTTCTGTCTCTTGTTTAGAGAGATAATGTGTAGCAAGGGAACCCTTAAGGATTAAATCTTCAGTTTGGAAGACAGTTAAACGCACATGCACTAAGATATGGGACTAAAGTAAACTGAAAAACAGCAGCTCTGAACTAGTCTAGAATATTAACCAGTTCTCCAACCTCATATTTCTCAGGAGGATATTATGTAGAAAAAGAAACCATGAAATACCCAACACAATTGCATTCAAATTATTCTGTTTCTTTAAGGGTCTGTATGCAAGGAAGGCTACCACAAGTCTGCAGCTTTCTCTGGCCTCAGAAATAACCTGGCAGCAGGAGAAGCACACTGTACAGAGGTGTGCCAGAGCACTTTCTCCAGTGGCCCTTCCAGAGTTGGAGGGGAGTAGGGTAAGTGGAGGTAGGTGCTGGCTGTGTGCTGATGGTCTCTGCCCTGAACAAAACATGTTAATGAATCACTGTCACTAACACTGCGATCTCCACAGGACACAGAACACACACACAGTCTTGATTCACCTCACTGTCTTTACCTCTGCCAGAGCAGCTCTACACAGCTGACAGCATCAGACAACAGTATTCTGGCAGCCTGGCACTTTGAAACCTTGTAATTATCTCAATTTTTTTTTTTTATTTAAATCATAGCACTGCAATATAGTTTCTTATCACAACTGCTTCCTTCCCAGTTTGCTTTTGTGTAGCTCTAAGTATTGGAAATACAAAAAAATTGATGGATATTGGCAGTTTAAATTATGTTACCTTTTTTAAGTTGTAGTCCTTAAGACTTAAGAGCTGATCATCCTAAACAATACTAGCTGTGTTATGATAGCTTCTTTAGTGCTTGATTGTTTGGATTATTTCTACCACCACACTATTCTCTACATCATATGCTTGAGCTCATGTATCTGGAAAAAAACAACATTGTAAACAGCAATATTTTGCACACTGATGACCTTCATGCTGTCATGGTTTAATACTTTTGTAATTCTGCTATTAGTATTCCACATC